>JAGFBZ010000310.1:0-580417 GCA_018398805.1 Hirundichthys speculiger
ACACATTTTCTGATTTTAAAATGAATATTTTATGTATATAAAATCTGCTCCCCTTGGCTTCTGAGCTTCAGGGACAAATGAGTGTCACATTACAATGTGAATAGCAACTGTAAGAGAGGAGGAGGGGTAGGGGCCATTGTTTGAGTCATTAACTGCTTTCTGGCCCCATCTATGGGCAGAGAATCTTGAAGGATTATTCCAAGATGACAGTCTGCTCATTTAGCAGAGGTAGCTCTCAAATTTTTTTGGGCCAGAATCAGCGGGCCTTAGTATAGGAAGAAGCTAGAAAGGCAGCTCTAGCAGAACAACGTGAGGGATGTGTGGTCTGGAATGAAGAAGATCACCGGCTTCAAGGCAAAGGGGGACCAGACTGATGGAGGTCTGGACAGAGCTAATGAACTGAACAGGTTCTTCAATAGGTTCAGTTCCCCCCTGCCTCCAGCCCAACAGACCACACACCCTCGGTGAGCCCACAGCTTTCCTGTCACACCTCCACTCTGTCACCCTGCAGCTCAGTCATGGACCAGAAAACAGCGTCATCTTTCTCCACCTCGGAGACCTCCTCTGCCTCCCCCTCCACTCTGTCTGTCTCCTGCAGTCAGGTCAAAAAACAACTTGAGAAACTGAACCAGAACAAGGTTGCAGGTCCAGACGGTGTCTGTCCCAGAGTTCTCAAGACCTGCTCATTGCAACTATGTCTGATTTTCCAGCACCTCTTCAACACCAGTTTGAGACAGAAAGCAGTTCCTGTGCTGTGGAAAACATCCTGCCTTGTTCCAGTGCCTAAAAAACCACAACCAGCTGAACCTAATGACTACAGACCAGTTGCCCTGACATCTCACATCATGAAAGTCCTGGAGAGACTCTTACTGGCCCACCTCAACAAGCAGGTCAGCACCTTTCAGGACCCATTACAGTTTGCATATCGTAATTGGCTTGGGGTTGAAGACGCCATCATCTACCTGCTTCACAGAGACCACTCTCATCTGGACCAATCAGGCAGCACTTTGAGGGTCATGTTCTTTGATTTCTCAAGTGCTTTTAATACAATTCAGCCTGCGTTGTTATGTGAGAAGCTCCATAAGTTCCAGGTGGATTCCTCCACAACCTCCTGGATTTATGACTACCTCACAAACAGACCACAGTTTGTGAGACTGAAAGGTTGTGTGTCTGAGATGGAGGTCAGCAGCATTGGAGCACCACAAGGAACTGTTCTCTCACCATTTCTCTTCACGATCTACACCTCTGACTTCCAGTCCAACTCTGAGTCCTGTCATCTGCAGAAATACTCTGATGACTCTGCAGTTGTTGGGTGTATCAGCAACGGACAGGAAGCAGAGTACAAAAGAACTGATCTGTCAGTTTGTGAAATGGTTTAGTAACAATCATCTCGTATTAAATACGAGCAAAACTAAGGAGATGATTGTCGACTTCAGGAGGAGCAAGAATCAACAAAGCAGTGTTTCCATCCTGGAAAAGGAGGTGGAGGTGGAGGTGGTGGAGGAATACAAGTACCTTGGAGTTCAGCTTGACAACAGACTAGAGTGGAAATGCAACACAGAATACATCTACAAGAAAGGTCAGAGCAGACTCTACTTTTTAAGAAAGTTGAGATCTTTTAATGTCTGCACCAAGATGTTGCACATCTTCTATAGGTCTGTTGTTGAAATTGCAATCAGCTTTGCAGCCATTTGCTGGGGCAGCAGCATCAGAACCAGAGACCTGAAGAGAATCAACAAACTGATCAGGAAAGCTGGATCTGTGCTGGGTGTAACTCTGGAGCCGCTGGAACTGATTGTTCAAAAAAGAATGCTGCACAAGCTGATGAAGATGATGGAGGACTCTTCACACGCTCTCCACGACACAGTGATCAAACAACAGAGTGTGTTCAGTGAGAGGCTTCTTCAGGTCTGTTGCAAGATGGAAAGATACAGAAGATCATTCCTGCCAGCAGCTATCAGCCTCCACAACAAGACATAAAACCTATTATTATTATCAATTAATATTATTATTATTATTATTATTTCTGTAATTTTATTATTATTGCTGTCGTTTGTCTGTTGTTTATAAAAAATTTTTAAAAAAAGAGAGTCCTTGCTACAGTATTGAATTTCTCTTTATGGGATAAATAAAGTATTTTTCATATAGTCATGATAATATACATATGCATCTGGTTTGATGTAAAATTACTAGGGCTGGGCAATGATTAAAATTTTTAATCACGATTAATCGCATTATTTCCCTGATTAATCACGATTAATCGCATTGTATATGCAAAATCAAATAATGAAATCAAAAGTAGTGTAAAATGCACTTTTATTTAAATGTTCTGCTGCCATATGAACTAAAGTGTTATAACATTTGTTGTTCAAACACTTTTGACATCAGCACTTGTCTGTAACACACATTTAGTGTAAATCTCATCTTAAAAAATGTAAAATAAAATAAAGCTTATTGCCACTGCCAGGGCATTAATGTCATCCTGTTTGTATAAAAAAAATTTAAAGTTAAAAAAAATTTTAAATTTTAAATTTAAAAAAAAAAGTCTACAAACAATCCAACAAAATGATTGTGGCTCAGCACAATCAGAACATCAAAACAGGTCATTTCTGAGGTAACAGCAGAAACTTTTAACAGAGTTCAACTTGTCAGTTGTTACAAATAACCTTGTTTCTGTCAAATCCTCTGTCTGGGAGAACTTTAAAATGAAAATGTCCATGTTAAAGTTCAGTAACTTTACCAATCCGTGTATCATTTATTCTTTCCATTTTCAGTAGTCAATCAAAAATTTAAGAAAATGAAAGTGACATTTTATTACATTTTTCGATTTTTTTAATCTAACAATTTTTTTATATTTCAATTTTAGACTTGGATCAAAAATATGAAATGAAAAAATGGGCCACAGAACCAAATTTGTTTTATAATCGAGAACTGGACTTTCTGTTGTCATTACACATCTGTGCCACTAGATGGAGCCACACTGAAGTAACCAGCTAGAGAACAGCAGGACAGTGAACACATGGAGCAGATCTGATGGAACATGGAGGAATGATGACGAAAGTTTTGTTGCAATCCAGAATTTTCTTTTTCAGACAGAATTGTTAATATTGCTACCTGAGCTGCTACCTGAACTGTAAAATTCACGGATTTTTAACCATTCTCCATGTCTCTTTTAGCTTTACTGCATGTTTTTCCACCATTTGTTTTCCGGTTCTGCAGCAGCCAGTAACATACTTTTCAAAACAAAAGCATGTGAGCAACATGCGTTAACGCGCAATAAAATAAATGTTGGCATTAATAAATGACTGCGTTAACGCGATAATAACGCATTAATTTGCCCAGTCCTATAAATTACAATATTTCATGGATTCAGGGCATTGGTGTGCAAAAATTTGCTAAATAGAGCTACCTGCTTCATTCACCTGCTATATTGACAAGCCCTAGTATAAGGTTTCACCTACAAGAATGAACATTGTGTGCCTGATGCATCTGTCTAAAAAAGTCTTGGCACCATGCTCTAATACCACAAAAATGTCCTGTATTTTCAATTGAATATGCATTTTTTATGACTATTTTGGTCATTTCCAGGAGTCATATGTAAACAAACACCTCCAAGATATTTGGTCAAATTCTCCTAAACTTTTTTGTGTACAATCTACATACGTTTTCCCAAGCTAAACTGCAAAATGTACTTCTTTGTACCAGATCATCACCACACATTGTGGTAATGTGGTCACACTGTGGTCTTTGTTACAAACTTCTGTGGAAAAAAGTGGGTATTCCAATAGGAAATATTTTATGTTTTGTGGGTCATTATGGTATATGAGTTAAGAAGAAGATCATTTCATTCCCTGTTTGTGTAAAGGTTAAAGCTGTAACTAGTTTGTTACAGGCAGGATTATGTGCATTGCATATTCCTGGCACAAAGAAAATTTAAAAGTGTAGAAAAAACTTTTGTATTGACCATAACAAAAAAATAATAACAAATAAAATTGGCTTAAAAAGGGCAGCTGGATAGCTCCAAGGTTCCATCCTATGTAATGAAGCTACAGTCTTGTAAACAATGTTGGAAATACAGAATCTCTTTGTACAATTAACCTGTTTGAGGTTGTGTGTTCTTGAATTTGAGATGTTTATAATGCACTGTTTATAATCAAGTTGGCAGATAGAGCTCCTTTGATAAGTACTACTTGAAAAATGTGTTGTTGAAAGAATTATGATAATTATCAATTATCATAGGTGTAGAAAGTTATGAACAAGAAGTATACTATAATGCCAAAAGTATCCTGTCATGATGCAAGAAAAGAAAGCATGTTTGAATCTAATCAGACAAAAGATCATCATGCTAGTCAAGTTTGTATAAGATTAAGGCTGGATACGTTTCTGTAAATCTGCTCTGGAGATCAGATCTCCGACTATTTATATTTGTTTAAAATTATAGACACTTGTGACAGTTACAGCCTTGTTTTGACAACTTAGAACTCAACTCTGAGTAGATTCAACTTCAATTCCTTTTGTTTTCATACCTCTGGATTCAAGCTAGGCAGCAACCTTTCCAATTTTATAACCAAATTGGATTTTCACTGTATTGTCTTGATTCCTGACTGGCTTGGGAAGGTGGTGGACACGTGGGGGGGCGGTGGCAGTGGGTGCGAGGGCCCGATAAACGCTGCTTGCAGCTTTAATTAGTATTGTGTTATAAAAGTGGAGATTTAATTTTGAATTTAGGGTCTAACATAAAACAAACAAAAAAACTTGATGAGAAATTATGAAAAGCTGTTTCACAGTCCAAGTTTACAACTGAGTGAAGTAGTGTAATTTTACTTTAACATGTCTGAAGAGGCTGTGGAGCTTTCACACTGCAGATAGACTCCACAAGAGTTCATCGATAGCAGTACTGAGACAACGTGAGTAAACAACAACAGTGTTTTAAAAATATGAGATTAGAAACTAACAGCAGTGTTTTTAAAAAAAAACACGAGACTGACTACAATATTTTAAAAAACATGAGACAAGTAGGCATGTACACTTTTTCATGTTAAGAAAAAGAGGTTTCTTCTTTTTTTTGTTTTTGTTTTTTTTGTTGTTGTTTTTTTCTTTTTTTCCTCTCAGGCATCGGTAAAATATAAGAACTGTAGTTTGAGCGTGTAAAAACTAATCAGCACACTCCTAGAAGCTAGCCAAAGTTTCAATGTTTTTTCTGAAGTAGTCTTTGTTCAGAAAGTTGGTTTTTGTGGTGGGTGTGGCTAAGCGGACCAATGGGAGTGGCAAAGGCATGGCGAGTGGGAGTGGCGAAAACCTTAATGAATGGGATTGGTTAAGGTCTGACAAGGGGGTGTGGTTAAGGCGTGGTCTGAAAGGAAAGCGTTTTCCTCATCACTAAAGCATTATTCCACTTGCGGCAGCCGTGGAAGAGGGAGGTGATTTTTCAGAAAACTCCTCCATCTTTTCACACCATGCAACCATAGGGATAGCGAGCAGAGTACGAAAGATTCCACAATCGGAACTGAAAAGATCCAGGACAAAGTACTCCGCAGTAAGATCGTATGTGGCGTGGAAAAACCATTGGCCTGTGCCCGAGGTTTTTGTGAGCCAGACTGCCTTAAATGTTGTTTCTGTCTGAGAACACCGAAGCTTTACAAGATTCCTCGGGTTCACCATACTAAGAACATCCCAATCATTGGAGGACAAGACTGCCACATTGGTCCCAGGAAGTCCCCCTTCTTCAACCTGAGAGAGACACAGTTCCCCCGTCTCATAGTTGAACATGTACCCCCAGCTACTGCGCAATCCATAGGGCTTCAATGACCACTCCTCTCACAGACGCTCGGTGGTGGTGCCTGAATTCTCCGTATGTATAGCACAGATTTCTCGGTAACACCCGTATTGCAATCCAACTCTTGTATGATTGTTACGGGTGTCTCGTTAATGACCCGCGTTTGATCATGAGGCTTTGGAACTGATATGGTGAGTGTATATCGCAAGTATACTGCAAGTTATTTTAAATAAGATGTAAATACCGTACATATCTGTTTAGCAGGAGAGGTGACAAATAAGAAGGGATTGTTGGAAGAGGTGTTGTTTAACACAGCGATTGACTTAAAACAGATGTGTGTATGGGGAGGGGGCAAAGCAAAGAGAGATTCACGATGGTGAGGTAAAATTTAAAAAAAAATGAAGAAAATGCATGCAAAACAATGCAATGCTAATATACAGGTTCCTTTAATGATATCACAAATAGATTTGTTTTTGCACTGTAGTGCAGTGGTTAGCAAGTGTGTAACATAGATGGACTGAAAAACAGAGACTAGCTGTTTTTTAACCTGAAGGTAAAAAAAGAGGAGCACTCTTACATGTTTCCTTTTTAATTCCACTTTTCTGTTACTAACATAAAAAAACATGTTATCTCTCTCTCTCTCTCTCTCTCTCTCGGTACAGGATTAAATGTTTAGGTGTCAGATTGATGTTAAACTGTCAGTTTAACACAAAAAAAAAGATGTGTGAGTTAAGTCATTCGATCCTGGTTCAGATTGATGTTTAACTGTCAGTTTAACATTAAGCTGTCAGTTTGATGTATCTCTGGGTTCGTGTGTTGTTTGTTTTTGGTACAATGATCGATTTAAAAACAAAAACAGATGTGGATTAGGAAGGGGCCGGGTCAGAGGTCAACCCCACAGGTCAACCTGAGGTCAACCTGTCAAAATCTGATGGAATGTACTTGGTTATTCTCTCTCACATCCACAGATCAGCTGTAACATTGAAACCACTGAGAGGTGAAGAGAGGAGCTTCTGTCAGGAACACCTGCATCCTGGTGTTCAGATGAACGCTCCTGTGACACTTCCACCTACCTGAACATTTCTGCAGACCATCTGGATGATGAACTGATTTCAGTGATCACAGCTTCATCTGCAGTATCTCCAAGCAACTCAACATCCCTGTCTAATGTGGAATCTTAGAGGAACCACTGTTGATGTTCCTCAGGTTGAAGGATCAGAGGTGTTTCAGTGGTGAAATGTCTCCTACTAAATATTGGACAGCTGGTTG
The DNA here is from genome assembly GCA_018398805.1 of Hirundichthys speculiger. Classification (NCBI taxonomy): domain Eukaryota; kingdom Metazoa; phylum Chordata; class Actinopteri; order Beloniformes; family Exocoetidae; genus Hirundichthys; species Hirundichthys speculiger. The sequence continues at coordinate 7,046 of JAGFBZ010000310.1, forward strand.
TGATGTTACAGCTGATCAGTAGAGACTGATTCTCTGACTGAATTAAATTATTGTCTGTTCTGTACAAACCCCTCATTACTGTTCTTTATTCAGGGTCCTCTGCTGCAGTCTGTCAACAAAGACTCCAATCTGGTCTTCAGAAGAAGTTCCAGAGTGTGTCTGAGGGGATCACTAAAGCAGGAAAGACAAGGCTTCTGAAGCAGATCTACACAGAGATCTACATCACAGAGGGAGGAGCTGGAGAGGTCAATGATGAACATGAAGTCAGACAGATTGAAGCAGCATCCAGGAGAGCAGACAGAGAAACAACCATCAGACAGGAAGACATCTTTGAACCACCTGGAAGAGAAGAACCAATCAGAACAGTGATGACCAAGGGAGTGGCTGGCATTGGGAAAACCTTCTTAACACAGAAGTTCAGTCTGGACTGGGCTGAAGGAAGAACCAACCAGAACATCCAGTTCCTGTTTTCATTCACCTTCAGAGAGCTGAATGTGCTGAAAGAGGAAAAGTTCAGCTTGGTGGAACTTGTTCATGAATTCTTCTCTGAAACCAAAGAAATCTGCAGCTTTGAAGACTTCCAGGTGGTGTTCATCTTTGATGGTCTGGATGAGTGTCGACTTCCTCTGGACTTCCACAACACCAGAACCCTATCTGACCCTAGAAGGTCCACCTCAGTCAATGTTCTGCTGACAAACCTCATCAAGGGGAACCTGCTTCCTTCTGCTCGTCTCTGGATAACCACACGATCTGCAGCAGCCAATCAGATCCCTCCTGGTTTGATTGACATGGTGACAGAAGTCAGAGGGTTCACTTACCCACAGAAGGAGGAGTACTTCAGGAAGAGGTCCAGAGATGAGGAGCAGACCAGCAGGATCATCTCCCACATCAAGACATCACGAAGCCTCCACATCATGTGCCACATCCCAGTCTTCTGCTGGATCACTGCTACAGTTCTGGAGGAAGTCCTGAAGACCAGAGAGAGAGGAGAGCTGCCCAAGACCCTGACTGAGATGTACATCCACTTCCTGGTGGTTCAGGCCAAACTGAAGAAGGTCAAGTATGATGGAGGAGCTGAGACAGATCCACACTGGAGTCCAGAGAGCAGGAAGATGATGGAGTCTCTGGGAAAACTGGCTTTTGAGCAGCTACAGAAAGGAAACCTGATCTTCTATGAATCAGACCTGCAGGAGTGTGGCATCGATATCAGAGCAGCCTCAGTGTACTCAGGAGTGTTCACACAGATCTTCAGAGAGGAGAGAGGCCTGTACCAGGACAAGGTGTTCTGCTTCATCCATCTGAGTGTTCAGGAGTTTCTGGCTGCTCTTCATGCCCATCTGACCTTCATCAACTCTGGAGTCAAACTGCTGAAGAGAAGAAAAACCTCCAGGTCTGGAACCAGTTCTTCCTCTTTCTACCAGACAGCTGTGGACGAGGCCTTACAGAGTCCAAATGGACATCTGGACTTGTTCCTGCGCTTCCTCCTGGGTCTTTCACTGGAGACAAATCAGAGTCTCTTACGAGGTCTGCTGACACGAAAACAAAGAAGTTCAGGTAATAGTCAGGAAACAGTGGAGTACATCAAGGAGAAGCTCAGTGAGGATCTGTCTGCAGAGAAAAGCATCAATCTATTCCACTGTCTGAATGAACTGAATGATGGTTCTCTGGTGGAGCAGATCCAACAGTTCTTGAGGTCAGGACGTCTCTCCAAAGCTAAACTGTCTCCTGCTGAGTGGTCAGCTCTGGTCTTCATCTTACTGTCATCAGAAGAAGATCTGGAAGAGTTTGACCTGAAGAAGTTCTCATCTTCAGAGGAGGCTCTACTGAGGCTGCTGCCAGTGGTCAAAGCCTCCAAGAAACTTCTGTAAGAACCAACACACACTAACATGAAAAATCTAAGTTTTCCATCAAAGCAAAGTTTAGTGGTGAATGGACAGTTCAGAGATGAAATGAACATGGGTATATATCAGTCACAGCAGACACTTGTTAACAAAAAGAACAACAGAACACTAATAATAATGCTAAAAAAAAAAGTCAATGAAAGTGTAAAATATTCCGTCCACAGCCACTGGCAGTAACTAGATCTGATCTAAATCAGCATCACAGCAAACGTCTGTGCTGGGAGGGAGGAAGGAGTCTACAGTGTAGTCAACCTGCACCTGAGGGTCCAGCCTTTACAGGCTCTGGAAGGCTTTTAGAAAGATTTCCTTTTCCTCTCCTAGCAGGACACCAGAATCAGAATCAACTTTATTGCCAAGTACGATTTTACACATACAAGGAATTTGTTGTGGCAATGATGGCACATGCAATTAAGGAAAAATATAACAAATATCAATGTAAACTAAAAATATTACAATATGAATATATATACACAAACTGTTTTTTGCATTAAAAGCAGAGTGACCAAGAGTAATGTGCCATGAAAATGTGCAAATGAATAGGTAGTCCAGACTGAGCGTTAATGTAACGCATAGTGTTCTGAGTTCTGTCAATGTGACAGCAGTGTCAGAGTCAGAGGTGGAGAGTGGGGGGTGTCGGGGGGTTCCGGGTCTTATTGATAAGGCTGACAGCAGACGGGAAAAAACTGTTCTTGTGGCGTGAGGTTTTGGTCTTGATGGACCGCAACCTCCTGCCAGAGGGGAGTGACTCAAAGAGTTGGTGTCCGGGGTGGGAGGGATCAGCCACAATCTTTCCTGCAGGTCTCAGGGTCCTGGAGGAGTCCAGGTCCAGGTCTCAGGGTCCTGGAGGAGTACAGGTCCTGAAGAGATGGGAGATTGCAGCCAATCACCTTCTCAGCTGACTGAATGACACGCTGCAGCCTGCTCTTGTCCTTGGCGGTAGCAGCAGCGTACCAGATGGTGATGGAGGAGGTGAGGATGGACTCAATGATGGCTGTGTAGAAGTGCACCATCATTGTCCTCGGCAGACTGAATTTCTGCAGCTGCCTCAGGAAGATACATCCTCTGCTGTGCTTTCTTGATGAGGGAGCTGATGTTCAGCTCCCACTTAAGGTCCTGGGAGATGACAGTTCCCAGGAAGCGGAAAGACTCCACAGTGTCAATAGTGGAGTCACAGAGGGTGATGGGGGCAGGGGGGGCTGAGTTCTTCCTATAGTCCACAACTATCTCCACTGTCTTTAAAGCGTTGAGCTCAAGGCTGTTCTGGCTGCACCAGGTCACCAGGTGGTCAACCTCCCACCTGTAGGCGGACTCGTCACCATCAGAGATGAGTCCGATGAGGGTGGTGTCATCTGCAAACTTCAGGAGCTTGACGGACTGGTGACTGGAAGTGCAGCTGTTAGTGTACAAGGAGAAGAGCAGATGATGCCAGGCGTTTCCCGGACGACACCTGGCATGGAGGCTACTCGCTGTTGCTCCAGGAGACTTATCCCTGCAACGCTCCAGTTTGTGCCCGGTGTGTGGTGATTTTGCGGTCGGGTGTTGACATGCTGTCTGCGGGTGCAGCTGGTAGAGAGGTGCCGCCGCGGATATGGACGGTTGTATGGACGGTGTTGCTGGGGGCCGGTTCGGGGAAGCTAATCCTGATCTGCTACCCGCGGCAACCACCGCCACTGGATCTGGGCTGCAGCGTCGACTGAGCCGGGACGGGAGCCCCCAACGTGGCAGCGGCGGCATGCTGCCCTATCCAGCAGGTGCACGCCGCGGTGAGTCAGCTGACCTGGCAGGGGCCGTCTGAAGACCTGGTGGTCCCGGCACCGCAAGGGGTGACGCCAACAACCTGGTCTGCATGTTGAACCGGGCTCTGGGACGATCGGCTCCATCGCTCGCCGGACTGAGGGAGCTCGGTCTTCCCAGAAGAGACAGTTTGGTTCATCGGAGTTTGGTTCATCAGTGTTTCCTCCTCTGACTTGGAGATATCTCACTTAATTAACCATTGTGGAGATATACTGGTTTTAACGGCTGTTAACAGGTATTAACGGCTGTTATCTGGAATTAGCACTCGGACCACAGGACCGGGACATGAAGAAGGAGCGCTGGACGCCGGCAGCTCCTCAAGTACACCAGACTGCAGCGTCTGGTGTCCTTGAAACTTTAATTTCTCCCTTGGGGGATCAATAAAGTATATTTGATATTTGATATTTGAGAAAGAACACAGCCCTGGGGGGATCCAGTGCTGATGGACCATGAGTTTGAGATGTGTTTTTCCAGCTTCACATACTGTTTCCTGTCAGACAGGAAGTGATCCACCTGCTGGGGGAGTCAGGCAGCTTCTCCTGTAGCAGAGTAGGGATGATGGTGTTAAAAGCAGCTGGAATCCACAAACAGGATCCTGGCGTAGGTTCCTGAGGAGTCCAGGTGCTAGGAGGATGAAGTGGAGGGCCAAGTTGACAGCGTCATCTACAGACCTGTTGGCTCTGTAGGTGAACTGCAGGGGGTCCAGGAGAGGGTCAGTGATGGCTTTGAGGTGTGAGAGCACAAGGCGCTCAAAGGTCTTCATGACTACAGAGGTCAGGGCGATGGGTCTGAAGTCATTAAGTCCTGTGGTCCTTGGCTTCTTGAGGGATGGGGATGATGGTTGAGGTCTTTAAGCAGGCTAGGCACATGACAGGTCTCCAGTGAGGTGGTAAAAATGTCTGTAAACACTGGAGACAGCTGATCAGCACAGTGCTTCAGGGAGGATGGGGAGATAGAATCCGGTCCAGCTGCTTTACGGGGGTTCTGTCTCCTAAAGACTTTGTTGACGTCCCTCTCATGAATGCAAAGAGTCGTCACTTAGGGGGGTGGTGAGGGTGGGGCCATTAGGGCGGGCGTAGGTGGAGATGACTGGAGCTGGATCTGTTGGGAAGGGTTGTGGGGGATGGTTGCAGGACTGTCCCTTTGACTCTCAAAATGACAGTAGAACTGGTTCAGGTCGTTGGCTAGGCATCGATCGTTGATGGAGTTGGGGGGGATTTAGGCTTGTAGTTGGTGATCTGCCTAAGCCCTTTCCAGACAGACGCAGAGTTGTTAGCTGAGAACTGGTGTTGGAGCTTCTCAGAGTACAGTTGTTCAGCTTCTTTCACAGCCTTGCTAAAGATGTATTTCGCCTCTCTGAATCTGTCTTTGTCCCCACTCCTGAAGGCCTCTTCCTTTGCCAACCTTAGCTGTCTGAGTTTGGCTGTGAACCAGGCTTTGTCGTTGTTGTAACTCACCCTGGTGCGTAATGGGACACAACAGTCTTCACAGAAGCTGATGTATGACATCACAACCTCTGTGTACTCATCCAGATTGTTGGTAGCAGTCTTGAAAACATCCCAGTCAGTAGAGTCCAAACACGCCTGGAGATCCTCCACTGCTTTACTGGTCAACCTCTTTGAGGTCTGCACTACAGGTTTGCAGAGCTTTAGTTTCTGCCTGTAGGCAGGAATCAGGTGTAGCATGACATGGTCAGAGTGACCCAGTGCAGCACGGAGGATGGCGTGATAAGCACCTCTGATTGTGGTTCAACAGTGATCCAGAATTGGATCACTGCTGAGAGCAATCGAGGGCTTTGGTTCTGATTTGATGTTGAATAGCTGAGAAAGCGTCTGAAAGATCTCCCTCCAGTATTTCAGAAGGCTGGAGCAGGACCAGAGCTGATGAATGAGAGAAGCTTCAGCAGTTCATTTGACACAGTGAAACAATCAGCTTCAGTTTTCAGCTTCGCTACCATTTGAAGTTCAGACTGCTATTCCTAGATATGAACCTAGTTGGATCAAAGTAGCATCAACAATCACATTTAGATACCAACCAGACGCTTTCAGGAGAACATCTGGATTCACATCTGTCATTTAATCCTGAGGACAAACGAGTTCCTGTAATCATTCAGACACACAAACCCCTCCACCATAATGAGGTGGTGATTCATGGAGGTTTGATCTAGGTACAACTGCGTATGGCTTTACAGCACTCTGTTCCACATCAGCAACAATAAACTAGCTCACAGAGCTACAGTGGACGTCATGGCAGAGGACAGGAGACACTCAAGGAAGTGATGACCAGAAGACATTGACCAAACAAGGACATCTGGGACAGTGTTGGAAAAAAGACTTGACCTCCAGGCCTGTAGGGGTTCTCTGAGCTGAAAATGACTGATGACATTTAAATGACATGATGAAAAATTAAATGTTCTTTTTTTACTTTCTTTGCAGACTGAGTGGCTGTAACCTGTCAGAGTCCAGCTGTGAACATCTGTCCTCAGTTCTCAGCTCTCAGTCCTCCAGGCTGACCGAACTGGACCTGAGTAACAACGACCTGCAGGATTGTGGACTGAAGCAGCTGTGTTCTGGACTGGAAAGTCCACACTGTAAACTGGAGACTCTCAGGTCAGGTTTCATTGAAGTCTAACTGTTGACCGTTAGAACTGTAGTTTATATTAAAGGGATATTTCAGTTTCTCTGAACACTGGTTGTATCAAGTAGACTAGTTAGCAGTCACATGACTCTCAGTCTGGAGAAGCAGGGAGGAGCTCTGATGGGGAGCTAGGCTAACGGCTAACAGCTGCTCAGAATGAGGCCCACAGAGGGGCCAGTTTTCATCATCTCCAGTTACCAAAAGCTCAGAAAGTTGACAACAGTTCCAGTAAACATTGTTTTAAATCCATGAACATGGTGTCATGTTTGTAGCGGACATCGTAGCAGACGTGTGTTGTGTGTCTGCAGGCTGTCAGGCTGTCTGATCTCAGAAGAAGGAAGTTCTTCTCTGGTCTCAGCTCTGAGCTCCAACCCCTCCCATCTGAGAGAGCTGGACCTGAGCTACAACCATCCAGGAGAGTCAGCAGTGAAGGTTCTGCAGGATGGACTGGAGGATCCACGCTGGAGACTGGACACTCTCAGGTATGGACACACTATAGACCCAGATCAAGATGGACCTGACTGTCCCACTAGAGGAAGTTTGTCCTGGACTCTTCATCCATGCTGCAGCCCAGAAACACCAGCAGAAGCATTCAGAAGAACCAGTTAAAGACAGCAGACAAGAACAAAACAATCAAAAGTAAATATCAGGTGAAGAACTTGAAAGTATCAGAGCAGAAACACCAACAAGAGTCCTCAGAAATCCTCCATTCAGGCTCTGTTCTGGATTCATCTGCTGCTGTTTAGCAGTTTCACAGCCGCTGCTACAAATGAGATGTTAAATGGACTGAAACAGCCTGAACCTCCACCAGAGGGCAGCAGCTCAGACTCTGGAGAACATGGAGGAGCTACTGACACTTCTGCAGGCTGCTTTTCAAGTGTCCTGTTCAGAGATGGTCTGATGGAGCTCTGATTTAACAGCAGTGACAATCATCCAGAACAGTCTGGTTTGGAGCTGCTCAGAGAGGTCACCATACCAGGCTGTGATCCTGGACCTGACTGAACTCTCCACAACTGCCTGATGAAAATGATCTTCAGTCTCTCATCAGCACCATGAACTCTCAGACCACGTTGTTGTGGTCTCCTGCAGAGACTGTCTACATGTGTGCTCCATCAAACAGCTGTGTGATGGTTTGGTTGAGGATGATCACAGGTCTGTGGTCAGAGACTCTCCTGGGGTCAGTCACCATCTCCTCTGTCTCTCTGACATCAAGGACAAGCTGGTTGTCCTCCTGCTCATTCAAACCTGGAGTCTGGAGCAGGGAACGTGTCCAGAGCTGCTCTCTGCTCCTGTCAGAAGTCTCTGCTTTCAAAGTTCTTCATCTCATCCACGTTTCTCTCATTTTGAGCTCAGATGAGATGAATGAGCAGATCTCTCAGCTGGATCCATGTCTGTCCTGGATTTCATGGAGTCCCATCATTTTTTGGTGTTCATAGTAGAACAGCAGCTTTCAGGTTTCTCCTTCATCTTCCTCCCAGCTGGCCTTCATCTGTGGTTGAGCTCCTTCTGAACATGTTTCCTAAATGCTGGTTTTTCTGTCTGGTTGCTTCTTTGATGTCCTTGGAAACATGTGATTCACTATAGGGATCCATAGTTGTGATGTTTGGCTGAACTCATGATCTGGTCTGTAACGTCTCTGAGGCCTCGTCTGAGTCCAGACTGTGACAGGTCCAGTTGGTACCAGAGAAGCAGCCTTTGAAGGTTCCAGAGGCCTCATTATTCCACACAGATACAGTTTCAGTTTGTGGTTGTCTGAAGCAAAGACTTGTGGGTAGAGTCAGATGGAAGCGTTGAGACCAGAGGAGTCCAGTGGGGGTTTAACCGGAGCTGTGGAAGCATGGTCACATTCCCATCACACCTGTCCAGAACATTCCTGCCTCTGCTGCAGTCCAGGGTTGGAGATCAGCCCCCAGCAGCCTCCACATGTGTTATTCTGTGTGGGGGAGGGAGGGTGGTGGGGGAGGGAGGGTCAGTTTGGTCCATCTAGCAGCTGCTGTGGTGGCTTCATACAACTAATACTGAAATAAACGCTCATCCAGGACTTCTGGACAACAATGGAGACTGAGTCCTCTGTTTGTTCCACCTGGATGTCCACGTAGATGCAGTAGGTCACCACCAGGTTACCACGGCAACGTAGTGATGCAGCAGAGCTGCTGTTGAACTGTGAAGTAAAAGAAGAACCTGAAAGATCCTCCAGTTCTGGTCTACCTCTCTACAGAAAATAATGTGTCCTTCCAAAGCAGAAGTTAAAGATGTGGAGCTGAAAACCAGGAGGAGACACACGGCCAGGAGACTCAAATAAGACCATCTTTGGAATAAAAGTAGAGGATCTCTGATGGTGAATCCTGCCACTGGTTGGAGGATGACCAGACGAGCCATTCTGTTGGGCGTTCTGTTGGGCCACCATGCTGCAGAATCAAAGAAAACAACTTTATTGTTGGAACAAAGACGCTACAACTGGAAGCATCATCCCAGGTCCACGTCCACGTTCAGACAACGGTCCAGGGAGCGTCAGCGGCCGAGGAGACGGCTGACATGAAGACAGTCAGGAGTCTGAAGACAGAAGACGGACGTTCCTCCTGCTGAACTGTCATCTTCAGAAGAGGAATGTTGAGGAAGATGCAGCAGAATCATCCAATCAGACTCTGACTCTGAGACAGAGAGCTTCATTAGGGATGGAGGGGTGGCTGATGGAGCTTCTGTTGGGATGATGTTCATCTGACATCAGTTTACAGAGACACTGTTGACTCTGAAGGAAGTTTCTATCAGTCAGTGTCTCCAGCTTTGATTCATCAAATCAAACATGTCATTTGTCTGAACAGCTGGACTTGAACATCAGAGCATTTATTCATTATGACTGACATGCAGATCTTCTCTCAGTCATCTCTGACATGAATGAGAACATTTCCTCATGGAAATCTAAAAGTCCTGAGACCTCAGCGTCCCAGTTGGACGTCAGGACTGCAGAGACTCCTGGTCAGGGTCAGGGTTCTCCTGACTGAGAACTGAGAAGACCACTGCTGGTCAACAGAAACACTAATGACCCTCAGGGAGGGCTTTCAGAGAAGAATGGAGGCCAGCGCTGGTCTTTCCACCTTCTCTGTAGTCTCTGTGGTAGACCAGCACAGAGTCTGATAGAGGAGGAAGTCTCTGTCCTTCACTCACATTCTGTCACTTCTTGTCTCCTCTGAGATCACAATCATGGAGCAGCTCTCTGACAGCTCCAACACTTTCAAGAGGAACGTGATCTGTGTCAGCTGGTAGATGAAGCCACCAGAGCAACCTCCAACAATCCTCTGAACTCCACAATAACTGATCTCATCCTGACAGAGCTGACAGAAACCCCCTCTGGAGGTTTTCAGGATCACTGCCCCATCACCTGTGTCTCTAAAACACTCAATCCAGACGATCCAGATGAAATCAGAAGCATCTTCATGTCCAGGAGAGCTTCTCCTTCATCACTGTAGACCAGTGTGTGTGTGAGAGCCATGTAATGTCCATGTTAGCATGTTAGCATGTTAGCATGCTGACCCCCCTCCTCCTCCTCCTTTCAGGGTGGAGCCTGCTGGACAACGATGGCTGAGACCAGGAGGTCTGAGGAAGTGTAAGTGTGTTTTTCTTCACATCAGTCATTCATGAGTCCATCAATGATCAATGACAGATCAATAATAACTGCAGCTGTTTGTTGCTTCTCTCCATCAGATTCCTGTCAACTCACCATCGACACAAACACAGTAGAGAAATGGATCAAATTGTCTGACAACAACAGGAAGATGACACGTGTGGAGGAGGTTCAGTCATATCCTGATCATCCAGACAGATTTGATGGTCCTCAGCTGCTGTGTAGAGATGGTCTGACTGGTCGCTGCTACTGGGAGGTCCAGTGGATAGGAAGGGTTTCTATATCAGTGAGTTACAGAGGAATCAGCAGGAGAGGAGACAGAAGAGACTGTTGGTTTGGATCCAACAATCAGTCCTGGAGTCTGGAGTGTTCTGATGGTCGGTACTCTGTCAGTCACAATGACAGAGTAACATCCATCTCCTCTTCAGTCTCCAACAGAGTATCAGTGTATGTGGACTGTCCTGCTGGAACTCTGTCCTTCTATGAAGTCGTCTCTGACAGACTGATCCACCTCCACACCTTCAACACCACCTTCACTGAACCTCTCTATCCTGGATTTGGGTTCTGGTCCTGGTCTGATCCTGGTTCAATATCTCTGCTGAGCTGAGAGTCCAGAGTGTCCTCCTGTCTAGAAACTGTCTCTGATCAACAGATAATTCAGTCTCTACATGTCTGTAGTGTCTATATTTTTCTGATTTTATTTTCCAAATGAAGTGTGTGAAGGGTGATGAACTTGTTCTGAGCCTAAACCTGTGGTGGCTGTAATGGACTGTAGACATCATGGTCTGAAATGTTGTTTCTGGTATTTAGTTCTGGTCCTGGTCCTTCTATCATGTCTGGGTTTCTCCTCTTTCTCTCCCTTCATGGATGCCTGCAGGTTGTTCTTCCCAAGTGCCTCATCAGTTTTGTCTGGTATATTCAGCCTTCTGTTGAAGACACTTGTAACACTGATGTTCTTGGTCATTCTCCATGGATCTGCTGAGGTGGAAGGTCTAACCTCTTTACATGGAAACATATTCAGTTCAGTGAATTCCAGTCACAGCCAAGTCTGGTTATTGAGGTTGATCCTCAGTCTCACTCAGATGTTTTAGTCACCAAGTGGTTCCAGATTAATATCAGATAGAAGCTGTTTTTACCACAACACCAACATCATAGCTTTAATCACTGGTGGAGCGTGTTCAGGTGAATATGCAGACATCTCAGCTAACAGCTCATTAGATCTTTGGAGTAGATTGGAGATGTTTGTCCTCCAGCTGATTCAGTATTCATGATTCAGGGTCAAATGTCAGTTGGATGAAATTCTTTCCAGACGTCCATCATATTTATCTCTTCCAGATGTTTTTTGGTGATTGAGGCTTCTGGTTTTATATTTTTTATTCTACTAGTGGAGTCTAGGAAGGGATTTAAGTTAAAGTTCCAATCCCAGCACACATTAATGCACCTGATGTTTCTACAGTTGTGTTGGAACTGTTCATTATATACTTGCAGTTGCATTTTTGAGCCTGTAGATGGTGCTGTATGTTTGTTTATGTTTTGCATCAATGGCTTTGAGTCCGCTAGGTAGGAAGTGACGTAGGCTGCGCGGGATGTGGTTCATTTGCCGGCTTTGATTCTGTAGCAAGAGACGCTCTTCCTCTTCACGTTTGTTTGAAGCCCTTTGTAGTGGCAATATGAGTAAGTGAATTATTATATGCTGTTCTTAGCTTTCATATTCTTCTGGAGTATATCTCTGTGTAATTTGTTAAATAAACAAGTGAGATGCGATCGCAGACTTTTGCCATAGATCTGTGTATGATAGATCCTCTTGTAACTTACATATCTACCTGTATAATTTACCTTGTGGTAATTTTTCCTTTTTGTATTTTTTCAGTTTCACAATTTCTGGCATTAAAGTCAATCCAGCCATAACATTTGCCTGTTCCTTGATGAAAGTGTCAGAGAGAGTTTAGCTGGCTGTGAATTCCAGTCTACGACATCAGTCACACTGGGTGAAACAGTACAACAGTTATCATATTAAACACCTTTTTAATTAAGGCTTCATCATTTCCTGGTGCTCTATAGACATTCACTGGAGTCATTTCTTTATTATCAATAAAGCCTTTAACTAACACGTAACGTCCTTCTTTGTCTGTGATTGAGGAAGAGATTTGGAAATTCACTCTGTTTGATATTAATATTGCAACCCCCCCCCCCCCCCCCCCCTGCTCCCTTTCTCAAACCAAGAATAGTGTGAGTTCCTAAAACCCATTTTACGTAGTTTCTCCTGTTCTGTTCTTGTGAGGTTCATCTCTTGCCAAAAGATTATGTCTCATTTCTCTCTTTTCATCTCAGCAATGGCCTTATTCCATGGGATTATTAAGCCCATAAACATGAAGAGAAATGACTCTATACTGGTGGTGGAGCATGGGAGTCTGTGGGAAAAGATAAGTTTACCTTTATATTCAAGTAACCATAGATGACCTGAACTACAAACACCTGTCTGTGAAACAGAAAAATACCCACATGGATGAACAAACCTAGAACCTATGAACCTAGAACACAGATGACTTCCATCCTGGAAGTATAAATTCACTTCTAACATGGGAGGGGGGTCCTTTAACCAGAAGGTGGCCTCCCTGAGCCCCATAGTCCTTCTGACAGAACAACATCAGAACAGAGCACCAGATTGGTCGTCAGTTCCCAGACATGTTGACAGCTGATGAAATAAAATAGGAAAATTCACCAGATTATACTGTTTGAACCAAGTGTGTATTAGACCTGATAAACGTATCAATCTTTACAGGTTGCTTACTCTTTCACATTAACTACTTTCTTATGAAGCATCCTCGTTGCATGGAAATCCCTTCAGCTTGTTCCCTATGAGTTGGATTGGAGCCTCTTGTCTTGACGGGGCTTTGAACCAGCTGTTTCCCAGGAAGGTTGCCTTGGTTGCCCCACAGGTGTGTTCTCAGGTCTCAGCTTGAGCTCCGCCTACGATGAGTCCCCGCTTCCTCAGGTCGTCAGTCGCCTCATCCGCGCTGTTGTAAGTGAACGGTCCCATGTTGAAAAACACTGAGTTTCGCTGGGTGAAGCGTCTGTAAGCGTATTTCCTTCTCTTTAAGAACTTTTCTGATGAAGGACTCCGCCTTTCTTTTCATTATTATTTCAGCCTGGTAATCTTGCTTAAAAATACTCTTTTCCAGAGTAATTGGTCACTTTCTTTCTCCAAGCTGAACAAAGCAGCAGCTCCTTCGTTGTATACTCCAAGGAAACAGACGAGCACTGACCTGGGATCAGCACCTTGTGGCGGTCTAGGTCCCAGTGATCGGTGGCAACGCTGAATACCAAATAGTGGGGTGTCGGCGAGAGACAGTTCACTTTAAAAAATCTTCCAAGAATGTCTTCATGTTGTGGCCCTCAGCCCCCTCTGGAGTACCACGAATACAGATGTTGTTCCTGCGGGAGCCTCCAGGTCCATTAGCTGTGCTTGTACAGTTTGTTGTAGCTCAAGTGTGTAGATTAGCGCTTCAGTGTTGTCGCCGTTACAATCCTCCATATCGGCCACTCTCTGCTCCATCGCCTCCAGTCTGTCTGTTGTTTCTTTTAACTCTGACGCAAAACCGTTCAGCTTCGCCCTCACTTCTCCTCTAAAGTCAGTCAGTTCACTCTTCAGTGTTCCTATTGCTTTAAGTTCTTTCTTCACATCCAAACGGACCACCTGTATCTCTGCGATTATGTTGGCTTGGATAGCATTCATATCTTCGTGTTCAGCTAATGTTAGCTTATTAGCTAGGTCCACACTTTCCGTTGGTGGTGTATCGTCTTTTCTCCAGTCTTGTTGTGAATTTCCTCTTGTGTTTTTTTGTTTACTCTTCTCATGCTAAAATATCAACTCAACTCGGTGATTATCCTGTTGTTTTAAAGGGGAAACTGAAACTCTCTGGGGGCCTCAAAGTTATGCTGCCGTTTGCTCCTGCACCATACCGGAAGTCCCAGATGTTCTTTTTCTGAAGCTGCAGTGGATGATGCTGGAACTTTAGTCTGGAGCTCCAGTCAAACATGGAAAGATGACTGCATGAAGAAAAACAGCCCTTTTCCACAGTTTCTGGTGGTCTGGGGTTGGTTGAAGGTTTTTCTCCAACACAGAGAGCAGATGAGACAGATCACACAGGAGCAGCTGCTGGAAGTCTTCTTATCTTCTAGAAATCATCAGACCTCCACTGTTGATCCCAGCTCTGGGACTGAACACACTGACAGGACTGATGGGAATCATTTCATCACAGCTGAAGGAACAAACTCTGAAGAAACTGTTTCTGTGTCCTCATGTGTTTCATCACTCAGTTGTTTCTTCATGTGTTTGTTCTCTAGATGGTTGTTGTGTGTTTGGAGCTTCTTTTCTGTCCTGAACAAAGAACTAAAGTGACTCGTTAACCCCTTAACATTCCTGTATAATTTGCATAAAACGCCTATCCAAGACATACCCAAAGTAAATTGAAAGCTGTTCTTGAACCGTATGTAGCACATGGATGGTTTTGGTCTCTTTTGAAAGGTAACACTCTGAAGTTTTTCCTCCAACTGTCAGAATCACTGTAAGTGCTACTAGCATTGAGTAATCTAAGTTTGAACACACTGAAATATAAGTTTTTTATTTCCGCCTGAATTTTTTTTGTAAACAGATGTCTGCAGATGAGTGCAGCTGTGACTTATTAGCTGGAAAACACAATAGGACCACAGCATGAAGCCTTACCTAGTGCAAGTTCAAATTTGATAACAATACCACTAAAAATGAGTATTTTACACACGTTTTTGTAAGAGTATGTCTAGGCGTTTCCAAAAATGGCACATTTGGAGACTCCAAAATGGCACTTGGATAAACATGGCCACATACCTCGGATAAAAGGACATAACTCTTGAACGCTTCATCGTACAGTCATAATCTTGGCCTCTAATGAAAGGTGACACTTAGAGGTATCTTATCCCACATTCAGATTCACTATCAATATTGCTGAAAAAAAGTTACTGAACCATAAAGCTAAACTTTGCATATAAAAAGAGTCAAAAACAAGTGTTGTTGTGGAAAAATGTAATTTATATAAAAACACAGCAACAACACAGCAAACTATTCACATATTTACACTTATAACCATTTATAACTGTAGCAATTTCTTGTAGTTATGAAGCACAAAGGCACATCACACGAGGAGCATTTCAACTGTGTTTTAGCATGACAGTGCCTGCACTTCAGCCTACCAGTAGTCCTCTGCCCACTGATAAAAACCAGTATGTGATGTGCTCCACGCAGAGCAGGAGGTGGGACAGGTCTGGCTGTGGAGGAAGACCCTGCTTCTGCCAGCTGCACGGCGAGGGTCTCCCAGAATGCCTTCTGGTGCAGAGGGACCTCTCCTCTACCCTTTGCAATGTCTGTGTGGAGGAGGAAGGCATTCACGATTGCGATGTCCATGAAATGGTAGAAAAATGTCTTGTACCACTTCCTTGTCTTGTGAAGTACTTTGTAATATCCGATCAGAGCATCAGACAGGTCCACTCCACCCATACACCTGGAACAACAATGAAAAAAAATATATACAAAACATAAATATGTGCAACACCTTTCGATGTTCTGGTGCTGGCAGAACCTCTCTGGACAGTTGGAGGATGGAGCTCCTCACCTGATGAGCTGCTATCCTCTCTCTGTGACTGCTTGCTGACTGGCTCCCAGTCCACATCTGAATCCTCAGATGGCTGCCTATTATGTGAAAATAAAGAAATAAGTCATCACAAAACTTTCTATCTTTTCTGTATTCTACTGCTTTGCACAATGAAACACAGAGGGGTCTGGGAGGTAGAGAGGCACACATTCACACCCCACCCCCCAACAAACACACACGCAAGCACACACCCCCCAACCCCCCCCCCCCACACATATTCACACCCTACCCCCAACAAACACACACGCAAGCACACCCCCCCCACACACATATACATACCCTACCCCCAACAAACACACACGCAAGCACACCCCCCCAACCCCCCCACACACATATACACACCCTACCCCCAACAAACACGCACACATCACACACCCCAACCCCCTATCCCCCACACACGCACAAACAAAGGCATTTGTATCTATTTTTCAAAGTGATGCTTTTTTTATGTCGAAATATACAGTAATACGTAATAATATGAAGAATACTACCAATTATGATATAATATATACGTAATAATATAATATAAGCTGATCAAATACTTACTTATCCAGAGCAATGTCCTCTCCGACGGCAAACATATCCTCTGCGCAGGAATCAACAAATGACATGTCGCTCTCTTCCTCTGATAACTCCTTTCCTGATTCGTCACTGTCCCGACGAGCACATTCTTCCATTGCTTCTTGGACTGTAAATCTAGTCTTCTGCGTCCTTTTCGCCATTTTCTACGCTCCTAGAGTCAAACACGCTGAGAAACAGTCCACACTGTGATGCGCCTTGCTGTTACGCACCTTTTGCGCACGCAGCCTGAATGAAGACAATTTGCATTACGCATCGGTCCCTTTGTTTCCCCTTTATCTCCACCCCTTCAACCGGCACATCGTTGTTTTCAGAATTTCATTGGCTATTCAATGCGTCAGTCATCAGCATGATTGATTCTAACTGGCTGGTTTTTTCATCACTCAAAGTAGGAGATGGCTTCGTTTCAACGTTGGCCCTTATTGGCTATTTTAGGCTGTGGAAAGGGCAGCGAGGCTCCTATATGGCTGTATGAGGTGTCAATCAAAAGATCACAAGCCCCCCTCCATTTTGAGATCAGCCAAACGTACGTCAGCACAGGAAGAAGCGTTTTATAAGGAAAAAAAACACGGAAGTTACTGAACACTGACCAGCTACCAGTGGCGTTTTTGTGGATATTTACTGGTATAATAATGCATTTTGGACTAAATACTTTACTGAATTGGATCGACTGGACCTTTGTGAGTTCAACCAGACCATTTTTGTGGGAATATTTTTGATCGGACGACTTTTATAACGCTCATAAGGTGAGTTGCGTCGATTTCGTAACTCCCTGTTTGTTTGTTTGTGGTGTGACAAAGGCGTTGATTGTACCTGCTGTTATGATTATATCCTGAAATGGTTTACATTGATTGAATCACAAGAATCTTAGCTTTCCAAAGATATGTCGCATGAGTGCCTCACGTAACATTTGACCTGTGTAAATTACAGTTTAGTTTCGGAAACTACAGAAATTCGGACTGACGGCCCGCGGGCGGGCCGTCGGAATGTTAACGGGTTAATCACAACCTGTTTTGATGATGAGTGCAGACTGCCCTCTGGAGGCTACATTTCAGAACTGCTTCATTTCCCTGCATTTAGTCAAATGAATGTCAGGGATTCATTGGGAGTTCAGAAAGACTGCTGTGGATGGAGGTGATGATGAAGTGGACTTGGTGAGCAGGAGACGTCCTCAGGCTAAAACAGGGAGAAGAGTTAGAAGAGCCTGCAGGAGAAACTGGGACACCACAGGGAGGTCATGAGTCTGACACTATGGTCCATTAGCAGTCTGTTGGTCTCACTGGGGTCAACAGAGTCGTCATCTGTGTAGGGATCCACTCATCAAAGACCTTTTTAATTCTGCCCAGGAGTAACAGTCCTCTCAGAAACGTGACCTCTTCTCTAGAGAGACCAAAAGGGGGAGAAGTGAGACTCCTCCACATCTGGGCCATAAACCAGCAGAGATAACAACCAAGGAACTGACCCAAAAAAACAGTGAATAACCATGACAACTTTAATCCAAAACCTTTTAACATCCACATAACTCTTGGGTGACTCAGCCCAAAATGGCAGCTGGAGACAGGATCAGACATTAAATGCCCTTAGGGACTGGACAGGGCAATACATCTGCCATTTTGACATATCCCAGAAAAACAGGCACCACCGGAGCCAAAGGAGGATGGAGCAACAGCTCCCCCACGTGGCCAGGGGAGTGCCAACGGACCAGCACATGGAAACAGCCGTAGACAACTGGATTGCCAAAAGAAAGTTTTTTCTAAAGTTTTTTCTGTGTTTGCACACTCTTGCACCTTTCTCTCTTCACCTCTTCTTCGTTTCTTCTGCTTCCTGTTTTTGCCGTGTTATCTCTGCCATAAAACCCCCTCCTTGTGTTGCGACACGTCCCTCATGTAACTCCCTTTGTCTCTGTTTTGTTTTCTTTACTTCATCGATTTTTGCATCTGTTAATCTTGGATACCAATTTTTTTTCAGCTGATCGCTTACTCTCTCATTTCATTTTGGCCTTACTCCACAAAGGCCTCTCATTTAGTTAATATTCATTTTTTTTCATCGATTTCCTGTGATGCGGCTTATTCGAATCTGCCGCCGGCTTCCTGAGTCATCTGCTGGTTTTGTCCACACGTTAAACCTCGATTAAGTTTTCTTGTTTTCTTTTTGACCTTTTATTCCCTCCAAAGAGTTATTTTCTTTGTCATTAGAATGCTTTTTTTTTTAGTCAGATTCCCTTTTTCTTTACCAGAGATTTTATTCATCTTTTTTTTTTTTTTTATACATATCTTTATTACTTTTTCAGTTTATACAGGAAAGCTTTGCATGAAAGCATAAAAGTGCCTCATACCACACAGAACGTGGTGGACAGACAAACAACCAGGCATAACGACAACAACAAGCACCCACACTATGAAAAAAAAAGGAATAAGTAAACAAAATAATGTAATCATAAATATTAAAAAAAAAAAAAAACATTAAAAGCTCATATTTGTTCATGAGTCAAATGTATACATAAACAGATACTCAGGTATTACAGTGTTACTATGGTGTTTGGTTGATTTCAAACTTGGCTTCCTCTAGAGATGTCAGACCAGATAAGTCCATAGAGTCCCTTCTGTAGAGTCTGTGCACTCTCCATACCAATATAGTCTAAAAATGGATTCCAAGTTTTGTAAAATAATAGAGGTTTGTCCTTAAGCCAGTAGGTCATTGCTTCCAGGGGAATAAGTTCTCTCATACTCTGTAGCCAACTGTGAGAGCATAGGAGGTTTGTCAGAGACCCACTGAAGTAGGATACAACGTCTGGCACCAAACAAAAGAACATTTAGCAGTCTCAGCATACAAGAGTTAAGGTTCAGTGCAGGGTGTAAACCAAGGATACAAGACAGTGGGGTCAGGTCTAGGTCTTTACCAAATATATCATAAATTTCTTTGCAGACCAATCTCCAGAAATTTTTAATAAAAGGACAATCAAAGATGCAGTGGTAGTATGATCCTTCTGATATATTGCATTTATTACAGTATTTGGAGAGTGTGGGATTAAATTTATTTCTTAGCACTGGTGTAATTTGTAGCCTGTGGGTGATTCTGAATTGAAATTCCTTAACTTTGTTAGTAGACAAACAACCAAGAGAGCTCAACCACACGTTGCCCCATTCTTCATCTGCTATTGATACCCCCAGATCAGCCTCCCAGAGCAATTTAGGATGACCTGTGCCCTCAACTGGGGGAAACAGAGCACCATATAACCTGGTAATCAATTTTTGTGGCTCAGGATCTTGTAGAATCTCTTCTATAGAAGAGCGAGAGAACCCACCAGAACATAACCTTACTTTTGAGGAGATAAAACTTCTGACCTGCAGGTATCTAAATAAATGTCTGGAGGGAAGGTCATATTGTTCGATTAGCTCGTTAATTTATTCGTCATTTTAATCAAAAGTTTTTCTCTCTCTAACTCGTAGTTTTACTTCGTCGTTTTGGCTTCGCTTTGTGAGTAATTTTTCATCTCGTTTTTGTCTGCTCTACTCATAATCATTGAACTTCGTTAATTACTAAGTGTCTGTGCATCTGGAGCCGTCGGAGTCGTTCTTTCATCTTTTTGGACACTCCTGCAAACCGTAGAGACTTGCAATTAAAACATTTTGTTTTATTTAATTGATACAACCCCATTTAAGTTTTGACTTTTCCTTTTTCCTTTTTGAACCTAAGATCAATTTGTTTTGAACTTTGAAGTCAGCCTAACCTGTGGCTGTCTGTGCATTTTGGCTGGCGCAGAGCGTGGGTGACGCACACATCACCACCAAAGGACCCCTGTTGCGAGACTCGTGAAGCCAGCGAGTCTCTTCTCCCGGCCTGTGACCAACCCAAAGAAAGGAGCCGACTAGGTTCTGCCACCAGAACCAGTCAATCGTTCGGATCGAAGGAGCTAGGGATAGTCCACCGCAGTTGGCTTGGAATGACCGACGCTGAAAACGCTGTCTGGTAAGGTGTGGTCACGTGGGTTCAGATTGGTGTCTCACTCCTTCATTGAAAGCCAGAATCACAGCAGATATCAGGTGTAATCACTGCCAGAAACTGGCTTAACCATTACAGAGAACAGTTTACTAGTTCAAATTAAGAATTTTATTTCCTTTTCGTCTATAGGGATTTCCCTCTAAGTACTAGAAACTCTCTCCGCACAGATGCCCTCCCTTCTCTCTCTTTCAAAACCCCTATTGTTTACAACCTTCTTGTCCCATTTTTAAGTTAATCTCTAATTATTCATAGCCGATCTCATTTTGTGATTGTACATACAAATGTCTATATATCCTGATATATATATATATATATATATATATATATATATATATATACATAGCTGTGTTATGTTTGTGTGTGTGTCTATGTATAAATAAATGTTGGTTGAAATTAGTTGTGCTTCGTTGATTGAGTTACCCAGCCAATCCAACTCGACAAGAACTTACATTCAATTTTAAAGTTTCCTCCTTTTTTTTTCTTAAAAGAGGAGGTGGTGCCCCACTTAATTTTATTAATTAATTTTAGTTTTTATTAATTATGAATGATTATTTTTTATTTTTTATTAATTATGAATAATTACAAGGTGAACTGCTACATCTGTGAAACTCTGCTCACATCAGTGGTTGCTGAGATCTTAGATGAGCTTCTAGATGACAATTTATGGTCCAGGAGCTCAGAGAGACCAGAGGACCATGTTGGATTATATCCCATTATATACGACATCAGCTGCTGCCTTTATTCAATTATTGTTTTTCATATTTTACACATGTGAATGAAAGTTAAAGACTCATCTCATGACACTTTCCCCCATTTATGTCTTTATATTTGAACCATAATGAATTAAAAACCCTTCAGAAAGGAGACTCCAGGACTCACCTGGACCTGCAGACTCTCCTGGACCTGCAGACTCACCTGGATCTGGAGAGTCACCTGGACCTGCAGACTCACTTAGAGCTGCAGACTCACCTGGACCTGCAGACTCACCTGGACCTTCAGACTCACCTGGATCTGGAGACTCACCTGGACTTGCAGACTCACCTGGACCTGCAGACTCACCTGGACCTGCAGACTCACTTAGAGCTGCAGACTTACCTGGACCTGCAGACTCACCTGGATCTGGAGACTCACCTGGATCTGGAGACTCACCTGGATCTGCAGACTCACCTGGATCTGCAGACGCACCTGGATCTGACATGGCCCTCAGCGTCCTGACCCCCGGCTGACTAAACTATCTACTGGGACCTGTAAAATCTGTCTCTCCGTGTTCTTTTTATCTGGTGCCTAAATGACAAATCTAGAAGCAAAGATCAATCAAGAATTTAATACAATCATGTATACAAAGAATTATTATGCCATGCAGAATATTTTAATCGGCCGATGGTACACCTTGCTCACAACATCACCGAGATGCTGCCATGAACAAAATGCATGCTCCCAGTTAGTTCTGTTCATCTTTTTAAGGAATCAGAGAAGGCGTGTCCTTAGTTCCTCTGAGTTTAATGGTCCTTTGTCTATTAAGATCCAGATGTCCAGTCCAAACAAAGGTGGTGTGTTTGCTCCAGGAAAGGGGGTGTAACTAAATACGTTGTCCTATGCCATCGCATAGTCCTTTGAAGACAGCAGGTCAGGAGGTCAAGCAGCAACTCTGAGAACTCACCCTCATATAAACAACCAACCCACAGGCAATAAAGTTTTAGCTCTACAGTTTAAAGTTCTAACTAAGAATTCTAAATCCTAACAATCTCCACTCAAAACATGATTTATTCATGTTTTCCAAATCAAACTGTAGAAGATATCTTGTTCTGCCCCCACTGCATGTAATAGGAACACAGCTTTGCAGACAGGTAAACTCCTCAACAAGATGCCAGGGATGTATCTTCTTTTATTTTGATGTATCCTTCACATTGTTGACAGAGTGAAAACTATAAACAGAAACAGTATTTGTACATTATAACTCAATCTACTCATGAAATAACCTAAATCTAATCTAACATAAATACTTCAAAATGATAAACTATAAAGCATTCTGCTGGTCTTTAAGTTACACCATACTCACAAGGAATGCTCTCTGTGCATTAACAAGCCAGGATGGATGAGGATTGATTAACAATAAGAATGTCAGCCATGTCACACTCAGTATGAGCTTGCAGTCTTTTTCTACCAAAATGTAAACATTGAACACAGAACTTAATGTGCAACAGCGCCACTGCTGGTTCGGAAGTGTAACTGCCAGCACACTCCCCGCCTGACATTATTAGATGTCACAACACTGTAACTACTCATTAGCATCGGTAGAGTCCTTTTTAGCAGTTGGCAGTAGGAGTACAATATCCGTGACTGGTCTTAAGAAGGTCTTGCACACACCTCCAGATGCAACCTTTACTTCGACTTTCCTAACCTTACAGTCATCACTCGGAAAGGTTCTTATGACTCTGCCCATGGGCCAGTGAGTCCTCTTGACTTGACTGTCCTTAAGAAGGACAAGGTCTCCTTCACACAGATTAGGCCTGGCAGACTGCCACTTCTTGCGACTTTGCAGCGTCGGGAGATACTCACGCTTCCAACGATGCCAGAAGACGTTGGAAAGATGCTGCACTTGCCTCCATTGGCGTTTGTGCAGGTCTTTCTCGTTGAAGATGCCTGCTGGTATTGGTGGAGCTCCTATTTTTTGAGTAAGAAGAGTCGCCGGTGTGAGAATGAAGGGAAAGTCTGGGTCGGCAGACACTGGAACCAGTGGCCGGGAGTTAATAATGGCAGCTATTTCTGCTAGGAAGGTGACAAGCACTTCATGGGTTAACTGCTGGCTAGGAACGTTCAGGAACATAGCATCCAGAATACGCTTTGTGATGCCAATCATACGCTCCCAGCTACCTCCCATATGTGACGCATGGGGTGGGTTAAAAACCCAAGTGCATTCATTATCCACAAGAAAGTCTTGGATTTCCTGGTTGTTGCAATGCTTTGCAGTAATCCCAAGTTCCTTGCATGCGCCTAGGAAATTGGTTCCACAGTCGGACCTCAGCTGTTTCACTGGTCCACGAATAGAAAGGAATCTTCGCAAAGCATTTATGAAGCTTGAAGACTCCATCGACTCCATCACTTCAATGTGGATAGCTCTAGTGCTCAGGCATGTAAAAATGACAGCCCATCGTTTATTGTAAGCACAGCCTCCGCGTGTTCGACGGAAGGTAACTGACCAGGGTCCGAACACATCAATGCCGACATAAGAGAATGCAGGATCGGTGTTTAGACGATCAATAGGTAGGTCCGCCATCCTTTGTTCCTCTGTTTTCCACCTCAACTTGCGACAGATTACGCAGTTATAAATGACGGAACTGATGCATCGCTTGCCACCAATTATCCACAGACCAGCTGACCTTACAGCACCTTCTGTAAAGTGACGACCTTGATGCTGTACTTGTAGATGGTAGTGGCGTATGATCAGGGTTGTTACATAGTGACGGCCAGGGATGATGAGTGGGTTCCTTTCCTTGCTATCGATGCTGGCATGTGACAAGCGACCCCCAACTCTGAGACACCCGACTTCATCGATGTAAGGAGACAGGTTTCTGAGCTGGTTGTGTTCGGCAGTTTCCTTTCCAGCTTCCAAGCGGGTGAAGGTTTCAGGATAAGACTGATGCTGAAGACAGCGTATGATAACAGTTTTGGCCTTGTTGAAATCTTCGGGTTTCAGACATTTGCACATGTGCCAGCCTTGACAACTGGTTTCATATTGCTCTCCTTTGAAGGACTCTGCAATGTGAACCAACCTTGCCATTGTTCTAAGCAGCGATCTCCAAGATGAGAAATGCTCAAATCGTTTTGGATTCAGAGCTGTCTCTGTGACTTCAGTTGCATGAGATATCACTAAAGGGCGAACCTCTGGGTCAAATTCTGGGTCAACAAGTTCATAGGATGAAACTGTCTCTACTTCACTGCACTCTTGCCTCAACAGGAAGTCTGGTCCTCTTAACCAGCTGCTATACATTAAGGTGTTTGCTGGAATTGACCTTGACCCACCATCAGCTGGATTCTTGATTGTGGGGACGTAACTCCATTGTTCAGGAAGGGATGACTTCCGAATTCTCTGTACTCGGTTGCCTACATAGACGTAGAATCTTCTGGACTCGTTTCGGATGTACCCAAGGACCACCTTGCTGTCCGTGAAGAATCTCACATTATGAAAGGAAGTGTCTGCTTCTTCCATAACCATGTCTGCAATTTCCACCGCCAGGACAGCTGCGCAGAGTTCGAGTCTCGGGATAGTCAGTTCTTGTTGTGGGGCAAGTTTAGCTTTACCAAACACAAACCCAAGTTCACACTTGCCTTCTGAACCTGTGGTCTTGATGTATGCTGCAGCTGCAATGGCTTGGGTAGAAGCGTCACAGAAGATGCAAAGTTCTCTCTTTGCTGCAACACTTAGGGAGATGGAGGTGTACATTCTTGGAATCCTCACATTTTCAAGATGTTTTAATGAAGTCCTCCACTCATGCCACTCTTTGAACAGCTTATCAGGCAAGGGCTCGTCCCAATCACAAGCTTCCATCAATAGCTGCCGAAGCAATGCCCTGCCTTGGATGCTAACTGGAGCTGCAAAGCCAATTGGGTCATAAAGACTATTTATGGTTGATAAGACTCCTCTGCGAGTGTAGGGTTTCTCAGTGATTGACACTTGAAAGGTAAACTCGTCTGAGGCAACATCCCAGCTTATGCCTAGACTTCTCTGCATTGGTGGAGTGTCTGCACTAAGATCTAGGTCCTTCAAACCTGATGCCAGGTCCTCTTTAGGAAATGCCATCATGACATTTACGTGGTTGGATGCTATTTTGTGCAATCGCAGATTCGAAGAGGCTAGGGTTTCTTGAGCTTTCTTGAGCACACTGATGGCTTCAGTGTCGGATGGAAAGGAGGCAAGTCCATCATCGACATAGAAGTGTCGCTCCACAAGATGTTTTGTGGTGGTGTCGCCATTTTCTCTGGAGGCCTTTCTGAGCCCATATATTGCCACAGCTGGTGACGGGCTGTTTCCGAAAACATGAACTGACATACGATATTCCACCACGGGGCAGTCCACGTCGTTGTTCTCATGCCAGAGGAAACGTAAGAAGTTACGGTGGTCTTTCCTCACCAAGAAGCAATGGAACATCTGCTTAATATCTGCTATAACTGCCACTTCCTCTTCTCTAAACCTTATCAGGACTCCTAGTAGGCTGTTGTTCAGATTTGGGCCTGACAAAAGAATGTCATTTAGTGACACTCCACTGTGACGTGCACTTGAATCAAAGACTACCCGTATTTGGTCTGGCTTACGTGGGTGGTACACTCCAAAAAAGGGCAGATACCAGCACTCCTCTTGATCCCTGAGAGGGGGCGCTAGCTCTGCATGGCCATTATCAAATATTTTCTGCATAAAGTCTTTGAAATCCTTTCTCATCTCAGGTCGTTTCTTTAACATCCGGCTGACTGAAGCAAGACGCTGCTTGGCTTGTTGACGATTGTTGGGGAGCCGTGGTCTAGGTGAACGGAAGGGCAACGGAGCGACCCAACTATTTGAGCTGTCTTGATAGACTTCCTTCTCCATTATTTGAAGGAAGGTTTGTTCTTCTATTGAATAACCTGGTTTCTCATCTGAGCTTGTGCACTGGTAGACTAAGTCACCAATGATTTCAGCTTTGTGTGACTTGAGTGCTGATCTGTGAATGGGAGAGCTAACGCTGTGCTTGACTTGGTGACTGAATTCATTGTTGACCTGAATGGTGTTGTTACATGGAATGAAGTGACTAGGTCGGCCATTGTCCAGGATGTTGGTTTTGTGGACGTCGACCTTTTCAGGTATATGCACTCCACCGAGGCAAACATTTCCAACAATGACCCAGCCTAGTGCCAGCTTTTGTGCAAAGGGAGCATTTGGAGGTCCATTGCGTGTCTTTAGCACTTTGTGGGCTTGTATAATATCCCTTCCCAAGAGGAGTAGGATTTCAGCATCGGGGTCCAGTTCTGGAATCTCAGTGATGATGTCTTGAAGATGAGAATGGTGTTCAGCTGCCTTCGGCGTTGGAATCTCATTTCGATTGTCAGGAAGCATGTCGCACTCTATAAGAGTTGGTAAGTTTAAACATGTTTGGCCATCAGCTGACTCCACAACAAAATTCCTGGCTCTCCTCCCAGACACCTCCAACACTCCTGCACATGTCTTGAGAATGTATGGAGAAGAGTTGCTAGTGATGCCAAACGCATTGAAGAAGGAGGATCTTGCTAAAGATTTGTTGCTTTGGTCGTCCAAAATCACGTATGCCTTTACTCTATTGTTTTGATTGTCTTTGGGGTAAACTGATACAAGACAGATCTTGGCGCATGAATAGCTGTAGTCTTTGTTTCCGCAAACCTGCGTACAGGTAGAAGTGGCGATTGTCGACGTTGGCTCCTGCTCCCCGCCATTCTCAGCTGCAGACTCTGTAGTGATTTGGGTTGCCCAGGGTGCAGGACCAGCATGAAGAGCGGTGACATGTAAGTCACTGCCACATTCTGTGCATTGGATCTCAACCTTACAGTTCTTTGCTTGATGGATGGAAGACGCACAACATCGAAAACAGATTTTGTTCTGTTTCAAATAAGCTTTTCGCTCCTCTAAGGGTTTTTCTCTGAATGCCCTGCATTTTTTGAGTGCATGGGGTTTTTTATGGATGGGGCACTCTTTGTTCGGGTCATCAACCGGTTTATCGGAAGCTTGTTTTAGACTGGAGTTTGTCACTTCCATTCTGTGAACTGAGATGGGTTCTCTCTTTTCATATTTTCCCATGTATTTAGTTGCCTTAGGAATTGAGATGTTGGTTGGAACAGAGGGCCTAAAGCTGGGGTCGTTTCGCATGTCAGCTTCCCTGTTGATAAGGCCAACAAACTCAGAGAATGGAGGAAAGGACACCGAATGCACCTGCTTGTACTTTGATGCATGTACCATCCATTTTTCCTGCAAGGGGAATGGAAGTTTATCTACAATTGGATGAATTCCGCGTGCTGTATCTAGGTAAGATAAGCCTGGAATGTAGCCTTCTATTTTAGCTGAATTAATCTCCAAAAGTAAATCCCCAAGATCACGCAGTAGTTGTGGATCCTTATTAGAAACCTTAGGAAAATGGTCAAGTCTATCAAGCATCGCCTTTTCTAATGCTTCGGGAGACCCGTAACACTGCTGAAGTCTCCCCCACACTTTATGTAATCCATTCAAAGGGTCATTTATATGCACTGCTCTAATGCGTTTAGCATGTTGTGAGGACTCACTGCCTAACCACTTAGTCAGTAGGTCGAGTTCTTCACTGGCGGTTAGTGCTAGACCGTTAATGGCATTCTCAAATGTGGATTTCCATGCCCAGTAGTCACCCGGTTTGTCGGTGAACCGTGTGAGTCCTCCGGAGAGCAACTCACGTCTGGCTAGAAACCGGGTAATGTCAGATATGCTTGCACTTTCTTGCGTATGTATCTGAGATCTGGAACGTGGTAGTGCTTGGTAGTCCGGGACACTTTCAGACGTGTAGGGGACAAAGTTATCTTTGTAATTGGGCACTGACTGGTGCTGCTTACGACCAGCAGTAGATGTATCAAACTCTGGCTTAAGGTGACAAAAGGATTCGTCCCTCGTTTTCTGATTAGGCCGTGCTGTATCCTGTGGGATCATTTGGTCTTTAACAAGAAAATGATGGTTAACGTAGTCGCTACAGCGTTCTATGGGATCAGCCGATTGAGGGAAACATTGACTCATACGTTCCTCTTCTAGCTCACTTGCTGCAGCTTCATATACAATTGCCTCAGCCATCGCTGCCTCCGCATCACATTGCTGCTGGAGCGCTTCTAAAGTGGCCTCTAAACGTGACTTTTCCACTTTCATTTCGATCTGCTTCTGTGCAAATGCTGCTCTTTTACGAGCAGCCTCAGCTTTTGCGCGGGCATTCAATGCAGCCATACTTGCTGATGACTTACTTGATTTCTTTGAAGATTGTGTTTTGCGGGAGCCGATGGAGGAGGCTTTCTCGGATGGCTGAGACATAGTGGAAGTCCAATGATGTGACTGGTCACGTTCAGCTTGTTACGGTAGATGATCCTTTTTTTCACTGTTCTGCCCCCACTGCATGTAATAGGAACACAGCTTTGCAGACAGGTAAACTCCTCAACAAGATGCCAGGGATGTATCTTCTTTTATTTTGATGTATCCTTCACATTGTTGACAGAGTGAAAACTATAAACAGAAACAGTATTTGTACATTATAACTCAATCTACTCATGAATAAACCTAAATCTAATCTAACATAAATACTTCAAAATGATAAACTATAAAGCATTCTGCTGGTCTTTAAGTTACACCATACTCACAAGGAATGCTCTCTGTGCATTAACAAGCCAGGATGGATGAGGATTGATTAACAATAAGAATGTCAGCCATGTCACACTCAGTATGAGCTTGCAGTCTTTTTCTACCAAAATGTAAACATTGAACACAGAACTTAATGTGCAACAGCGCCACTGCTGGTTCGGAAGTGTAACTGCCAGCACATATCTAGTAATTCTATATGTATAAAAAGATTTCTATGTAAAAACATAACCAAACGAATATACTAAAACCTCCCAACAACCCAAAAACATATAAACACATTTTGTAATAAGTCATAGAACTGATATACACTCATGAACTCTATAAGAACTGTATATTGTAAAAATATGAATAAAATAAACATCCGTAATGTATTTAATTATTGAGTTCATCCCAGTTTGAAGAGAAGGAGATCCAAAATGTCAGATGACAGGCCAATGTGACAGCTCCGCAGATGACAGGCCAGTGTGACAACTCCAGATGAAGTGAAAAGGTGACCTCCAATGGATCAAAAAGATGTGAAAAAATTATTGAAATCCTCCGATCCTCCCGAGTTGACATAAGCACGTCGGAAGGTGGCCGAGCTCCATAAGCCTGGCAGCATCCACTCTGGTCGTACACCAACGTATTCTGCCACAGGACTCTTAATGGCACCATAAAGGGGGTTCTCTGAACACTCCAAAACCTGTCACTTGAAAGCACAAGACAGAGGTTGCACAAATAACATTCATCTAATCTATGTTAGTTCAAAAGGGGTTACAACAGACCCAGGAAAGATGTTATGGATTAGTATAGATCCTGCAATATTTTAATAAGTGGATCGGCTCACCTTCCGATCCACGATGTTAAGAAAACTGTCCATACTGTTATAGTGTTAACTTCAAAAACCTTGTGCAGAATCATGCAGTATGTGTGTTAAAAAAAAAGATAGAAAAACATATAAAATAATAAACTAATCAATAAAGTGGCAACCTTGTTGTAAATTCATTACGGTGAATAAAAATTTTGAATGGTACCACCTACAAAAAACCTTTTCACTCACTTACAATTATCTTTCCTTTAATATTTTCACTTTTCATCACTTCCATTCTAGTCTCTTCCACTCATGTCCTTCATACTTTCCCTTTCCTTCTTAAATGCATTCATAGTTTCCTTATCTCCCTCCGTCTCCCCCTTAAAAAAATAAAAAATTTAAAAAATGCCACACGCCCTCATCAGAAAATGACACCTAAGACCGACCCAATTATATACAAAAAGAAAAAAAAAAAACCAAAGAAAGGATGGAAGAGAGACACAACTCAAGACAACTGCCGTCAAGAGACCACCATCGCCACAGAACACAACCCCAGCCCTCACTACAGCCACATCAAATCAACCATGAAACTCCAGACGTCACAGCTTCCCCTGGAATCGGTTTCCTCAGACCGCAGAATCTTTATATCAGAATGTGCCAGCCATAAAAGTTCATCGAACAAGTCCTATGTGTCCAGTGCGAGAGCCCACCTCGCTTTCAATGTCTTTTGGAGATCATGCAGCAGCAGAGTTGAAATCTTTAGAAACAGCATCTTTCTTGACCAATGCGTTGAAGATTAGTCTTTAGAGGAAATGTGTGTAGGGGTCACCATGAAATCCAGATCCACAGAGACCAAATGAGCCATAAAAAGGAAGCAGGAGCAGAGTCTGCAGACGTCAGACAACCCCCGACTAACAGCCTCCCCGAGTCGTAAATCTCTCCATCACGTCACAGCACTAAACATAAAACCCAAACCTACCACCCACAAAAATATTACAAAACAACAAAAAATCCAAGAAGCAAAAATCCCCTTAAATATACAAACTAAAATTTCATAAAGTATATAGTATATAGTAGAAATCACAGAACTAAAGGATCATGGACCTCATCCAACTCATAGTCCACTACATCAGAAGAGCACAAAGGAACAACCTCAGATCTGAGTTGAGCCAACTGAGAAAATGGAGGTTGTGAAATCTGTCCCTCCACCACTGTAGTAAGACATTTAAAAAATAAATGTCTTATCAAAGGTATACAACAACATACACAGAGACCAAAGACAACCACAACCACCACTAAAGAAAGGAAAACAGACATGACGAGGCCCTTCCACCTGCCAAATCGTTGAAAAACCCATACCCATAATCATTGTGAAATCCTGAATTCTCAGCCAGTTCTTCAGAAAGAATTTTAAGACCTGTCAAAGCCCTCGTCACTGACCCATCTGGTGCAGTATTATTTGGAATAAATACACAACAATCTTGTCCAAAATGTGCACACACACCTCCGCTATCAGCAAGCAAAAAATCCAGAGTCATACGATTCTGATAAGCCATCAGAGAAGTTGCTGCCAATTGTTCATGCAATCCAACTATAGCATCCCTTGTCATATTATTTAATCGTTGTACATTAAAGTGAATGTAATTGATACGATCCACATTCGTATTCACCGTAATAGTTGGAATAATAGATTCAAAACCGGAAGCCACTTGATCAACCAATTTATATTCATCCGGAACCCCCCTCGGTACCCCTATAGCATCAATATAAGTGGGAGAATCCGCATAGAGATCGAAAGTGTGACGCCTGGCTCTATACATAGGATGTACAAAAGATTGCCAGGACAAAATCTCTGAAACAGATGCATTAACAATAGTGATTGGCGCCACCAATGACAAAAGAGTACAAATACCTATCCAGTCAGAGGGTAGAACATTGAGCAGTCTTTGACCTTCACAATACCAATAAATATCAGAACGTGCAAAAGATAGTCTAGTGACATTCTCCCAAAAGGAAGCATCAATTGTTCTAGTACACCAATCCTGAGGTATATCACCCACTAATGTACCCGATCTACTCTGTCGGAGTATACAAGTATGATCATTTTTAACAGGAGTAAAAATAGGTGGAATCGAAACAGATGGTGAAAGAGGGTATGGTTTTTCTAAGTGTATACATGCAAGTGGAGGATTTTCCGTTAAACATAAATGGAGCATGCAGTCAGTATCATTCCCAGAAAATGGTGAAGGCACTGTTAGCAGAGCTGGCCTGGCCCGTGAACAGACAACACAATCATGAACAGAGGCCAATTGCACAGCTGATGTAATCCAATTCAGCCAAACATTTTCCTCTGTATAACCAGTCTCGATTTTAGTCAATGTTGTAAATGACATCTCCTCTACAGTTTTGGCCAGATGTACATTAGAAATACCACTAGTGAAATTACCCCCTAGATCTAAAATAGGGACTGTGGAAACACCCACTGTAGTAACATCAGATGTTCTTACAACAGGGGACTCTATAACATCAATCTCAAATTGTCCTAAAGGATCATTACCTGAAATCCACGACCCCAAAACATAGAGTCCAGAGTCTGATTGTTTAGGATCTCTAAGGGTTATAACCAATGGGTTACATTGGTTATTCTGACAATTTGGATGAGGTTTAGCCTGAAACAATGACAACCGGCCGTTAAGACTACGTCCAACATTATATCCCCAGTCACCACCTGTATTGGCAATAACCCATTTCCAGCTAGGACACCATTGGGTTCTAGTAGTAGTTAAACAAACATACAACCTCAATGGAGGAAAACTCTTTTCATTAACCCGGCATTTTAGAATATCACACAGATCTACACTTACCATTCCCGTTCGTGTAGCCTGAAAAACTAGCCGTTGTCGGCCAGAACGAACCTGAAAATTAAGATTACTTAAATGAAGAGCTCTCTCTCCCCTCCATAGTGGTAAATTCAACATACCAGGCCTCAATTCATCCAGTCCTTTGGAGAGAAAAAATCCACTCCAAACCACCAAAACAGTCATACAAAGGCCAAACATCAAAAGTCCTAATTAACCAGAAATGAAACTACGATGAAGGAACATAAAAGGTCCTTCAAATTTTGATCGCATAATATAATGCCAACAACTGCTCCAAATGTTTGACTGGAGCCCCAGTCGAAGTCAGAAACCCTTTCCTCCTCCAATGACACATATACCACATGTACCGCTTGTACAGCATATGCAGAGTCTGTATAAATGTTCACAGTCTTTCCCTTTGCCAACTTGCATGCTTCAGTAAGTGCAATAAGTTCAGCCAATTGAGCCGAAGCCGGCTGCGGGACAACACAAGCTTTTCTTTTTTTTTTTTTTTAGACTTTGTTTATTGGGTTTTCTCAAAAATACAAGATATAGATAAATGAAAAATATGTACATACTTTTTTTTTTATAAAAGAACTTAAGAAATAGGAATTTAAAAAAAGAAAACCAAGCTAACACAAAACATAACACCTAGAAAATAAACAAAAATAAAAAACAAACAAAAACTAAACCACCACCAATTAGCCACTAAACAAGCACATTGGAAAAAAATCAACAGTCAAAATAGATAGAAAACATATACACTACATCCAGCAGAAGAGTGGCACTTCTCCAAAATATCGGATCTTTCAGCCAGTATCAAGTGGAACCTTTGTATTCTTAACAAACTGGAAGAATGGACCCCAGATCCTATTAAACTTCTGAGAGAGACCTTGTAGCGAAAGCCTAAGTTTTTCAAGTTTAAGAAAATAAAGGATATCCCTAATCCAGCGGGTATGAGTTGGAGAGTCAGCGGATTTCCAATGTAATAAAATCAATCGTCTGGCTAACAAGGTGACAAAAGCTAAAAGATTTTTTTTAACTTTGGAGAGGGATGGCAGTGAAGGGACAACCCCAAATAATGCACTCCAGGGATTTGGTTTAATCCTTTCTCCAACAATCACCGACAGGGTATCAAAGATATCTGACCAAAAATTATGNATCAAAAGTTTTTCTCTCTCTAACTCGTAGTTTTACTTCGTCGTTTTGGCTTCGCTTTGTGAGTAATTTTTCATCTCGTTTTTGTCTGCTCTACTCATAATCATTGAACTTCGTTAATTACTAAGTGTCTGTGCATCTGGAGCCGTCGGAGTCGTTCTTTCATCTTTTTGGACACTCCTGCAAACCGTAGAGACTTGCAATTAAAACATTTTGTTTTTATTTAATTGATACAACCCCATTTAAGTTTTGACTTTTCCTTTCCTTTTTGAACCTAAGATCAATTTGTTTTGAACTTTGAAGTCAGCCTAACCTGTGGCTGTCTGTGCATTTTGGCTGGCGCAGAGCGTGGGTGACGCACACATCACCACCAAAGGAGCCCTGTTGCGAGACTCGTGAAGCCAGCGAGTCTCTTCTCCCGGCCTGTGACCAACCCAAAGAAAAGAGCCGACTAGGTTCTGCCACCAGAACCAGTCAATCGTTCGGATCGAAGGAGCTAGGGATAGTCCACCGCAGTTGGCTTGGAATGACCGACGCTGAAAACGCTGTCTGGTAAGGTGTGGTCACGTGGGTTCAGATTGGTGTCTCACTCCTTCATTGAAAGCCAGAATCACAGCAGATATCAGGTGTAATCACTGCCAGAAACTGGCTTAACCATTACAGAGAACAGTTTACTAGTTCAAATTAAGAATTTTATTTCCTTTTCGTCTATAGGGATTTCCCTCTAAGTACTAGAAACTCTCTCCGCCCAGATGCCCTCCCTTCTCTCTCTTTCAAAACCCCTATTGTTTACAACCTTCTTGTCCCATTTTTAAGTTAATCTCTAATTATTCATAGCCGATCTCATTTTGTGATTGTACATACAAATGTCTATATATCCTGATATATATATATATATATATATATATATATATATATATATATATATATATATATATATATATATATACAAGCTGTGTTATGTTTGTGTGTGTGTCTATGTATAAATAAATGTTGGTTGAAATTAGTTGTGCTTCGTTGATTGAGTTACCCAGCCAATCCAACTCGACAAGAACTTACATTCAGATCAGACATTGATAAATTTTAAAGTTTCCTCCTTTTTTTTTCTTAAAAGAGGAGGTGGTGCCCCACTTAATTTTATTAATTAATTTTAGTTTTTATTAATTATGAATGATTAATTTTTTATTTTTTATTAATTATGAATAATTACAAGGTGAACTGCTACATCTGTGAAACTCTGCTCACATCAGTGGCTTGCTGAGATCTTAGATGAGCTTCTAGATGACAATTTATGGTCCAGGAGCTCAGAGAGACCAGAGGACCATGTTGGATTATATCACATTATATACGACATCAGCTGCTGCCTTTATTCAATTATTGTTTTTCATATTTTACACATGTGAATGAAAGTTAAAGACTCATCTCATGACACTTTCCCCCATTTATGTCTTTATATTTGAACCATAATGAATTAAAAACCCTTCAGAAAGGAGACTCCAGGACTCACCTGGACCTGCAGACTCTCCTGGACCTGCAGACTCACCTGGATCTGGAGAGTCACCTGGACCTGCAGACTCACTTAGAGCTGCAGACTCACCTGGACCTGCAGACTCACCTGGACCTTCAGACTCACCTCACCTGGATCTGGAGACTCACCTGGACTTGCAGACTCACCTGGACCTGCAGACTCACCTGGACCTGCAGACTCACTTAGAGCTGCAGACTTACCTGGACCTGCAGACTCACCTGGATCTGGAGACTCACCTGGATCTGGAGACTCACCTGGATCTGCAGACTCACCTGGATCTGCAGACGCACCTGGATCTGACATGGCCCTCAGCGTCCTGACCCCCGGCTGACTAAACTATCTACTGGGACCTGTAAAATCTGTCTCTCCGTGTTCTTTTTATCTGGTGCCTAAATGACAAATCTAGAAGCAAAGATCAATCAAGAATTTAATACAATCATGTATACAAAGAATTATTATGCCATGCAGAATATTTTAATCGGCCGATGGTACACCTTGCTCACAACATCACCGAGATGCTGCCATGAACAAAATGCATGCTCCCAGTTAGTTCTGTTCATCTTTTTAAGGAATCAGAGAAGGTGTGTCCTTAGTTCCTCTGAGTTTAATGGTCCTTTGTCTATTAAGATCCAGATGTCCAGTCCAAACAAAGGTGGTGTGTTTGCTCCAGGAAAGGGGGTGTAACTAAATACGTTGACCTATGCCATCGCATAGTCCTTTGAAGACAGCAGGTCAGGAGGTCAAGCAGCAACTCTGAGAACTCACCCTCATATAAACAACCCAACCCACAGGCAATAAAGTTTTAGCTCTACAGTTTAAAGTTCTAACTAAGAATTCTAAATCCTAACAATCTCCACTCAAAACATGGTTTATTCATGTTTTCCAAATCAAACTGTAGAAGATATCTAGTAATCTATATGTATAAAAAGATTCTATGTAAAAAAACATAACCAAACGAATAACTAAAACCTCCCAACAACCCAAAAACATATAAACACATTTTGTAATAAGTCATAGAACTGATATACACTTATGAACTCTATAAGAACTGTATATTGTAAAAATATGAATAAAATAAACATCCGTAATGTATTTAATTATTGAGTTCATCCCAGTTTGAAGAGAAGGAGATCCAAAATGTCAGATGACAGGCCAATGTGACAGCTCCGCAGATGACAGGCCAGTGTGACAACTCCAGATGAAGTGAAAAGGTGACCTCCAATGGATCAAAAAGATGTGAAAAAATTATTGAAATCCTCCGATCCTCCCGAGTTGACATAAGCACGTCGGAAGGTGGCCGAGCTCCATAAGCCTGGCAGCATCCACTCTGGTCGTACACCAACGTATTCTGCCACAGGACTCTTAATGGCACCATAAAGAGGGTTCTCTGAACACTCCAAAACCTGTCACTTGAAAGCACAAGACAGAGGTTGCACAAATAACATTCATCTAATCTATGTTAGTTCAAAAGGGGTTACAACAGACCCAGGAAAGATGTTATGGATTAGTATAGATCCTGCAATATTTTAATAAGTGGATCGGCTCACCTTCCGATCCACGATGTTAAGAAAACTGTCCATACTGTTATAGTGTTAACTTCAAAAACCTTGTGCAGAATCATGCAGTACAGTATGTGTGTTAAAAAAAAAGATAGAAAAACATATAAAATAATAAACTAATCAATAAAGTGGCAACCTTGTTGTAAATTCATTACGGTGACTAAAAATTTTGAATGGTACCACCTACAAAAAACCTTTTCACTCACTTACAATTATCTTTCCTTTAATATTTTCACTTTTCATCAACTTCCATTCTAGTCTCTTCCACTCATGTCCTTCATACTTTCCCTTTCCTTCTTAAATGCATTCATAGTTTCCTTATCTCCCTCCGTCTCCCCCTTAAAAAAATAAAAAATTTAAAAAATTTAAAAAATGCCACACGCCCTCATCAGAAAATGACACCTAAGACCGACCCAATTGTATACAAAAAGAAAAAAAAAAAAAAAAAAAAAAAAAGGATGGAAGAGAGACACAACTCAAGACAACTGCCGTCAAGAGACCACCATCGCCACAGAACACAACCCCAGCCCTCACTACAGCCACATCAAATCAACCATGAAACTCCAGACGTCACAGCTTCCCCTGGAATCGGTTTCCTCAGACCGCAGAATCTTTATATCAGAATGTGCCAGCCATAAAAGTTCATCAAACAAGTCCTATGTGTCCAGTGCGAGGGCCCACCTCGCTTTCAATGTCTTTTGGAGATCATGCAGCAGCAGAGTTGAAATCTTTAGAAACAGCATCTTTCTTGACCAATGCGTTGAAGATTAGTCTTTAGAGGAAATGTGTGTAGGGGTCACCATGAAATCCAGATCCACAGAGACCAAATGAGCCATAAAAAGGAAGCAGGAGCAGAGTCTGCAGACGTCAGACAACCCCCCCGACTAACAGCCTCCCCAAGTCGTAAATCTCTCCATCACGTCACAGCACTAAACATAAAACCCAAACCTACCACCCACAAAAGTATTACAAAACAACAAAAAATCCAAGAAGCAAAAATCCCCTAAAATATACAAACTAAAATTTCATAAAGTATATAGTATATAGTAGAAATCACAGAACTAAAGGATCATGGACCTCATCCAACTCATAGTCCACTACATCAGAAGAGCACAAAGGAACAACCTCAGATCTGAGTTGAGCCAACTGAGAAAATGGAGGTTGTGAAATCTGTCCCTCCACCACTGTATAGTAAAGACATTTAAAAAATAAATGTCTTATCAAAGGTATACAACAACATACACAGAGACCAAAGACAACCACAACCACCACTAAAGAAAGGAAAACAGACATGACGAGGCCCTTCCACCTGCCAAATCGCTGAAAAACCCATACCCATAATCATTGTGAAATCCTGAATTCTCAGCCAGTTCTTCAGAAAGAATTTTAAGACCTGTCAAAGCCCTCGTCACTGACCCATCTGGTGCAGTATTATTTGGAATAAATACACAACAATCTTCTCCAAAATGTGCACACACACCTCCGCTATCAGCAAGCAAAAAAATCCAGAGTCATACGATTCTGATAAGCCATCAGAGAAGTTGCTGCCAATTGTTCATGCAATCCAACTATAGCATCCCTTGTCATATTATTTAATCGTTGTACATTAAAGTGAATGTAATTGATACGATCCACATTCGTATTCACCGTAATAGTTGGAATAATAGATTCAAAACAGGAAGCCACTTGATCAACCAATTTATATTCATCCGGAACCCCCCTCGGTACCCCTATAGCATCAATATAAGTGGGAGAATCCACATAGAGATCGAAAGTGTGACGCCTGGCTCTATACATAAGATGTACAAAAGATTGCCAGGACAAAATCTCTGAAACAGATGCATTAACAATAGTGATTGGCGCCACCAATGACAAAAGAGTACAAATACCTATCCAGTCAGAGGGTAGAACATTGAGCAGTCTTTGACCTTCACAATACCAATAAATATCAGAACGTGCAAAAGATAGTCTAGTGACATTCTCCCAAAAGGAAGCATCAATTGTTCTAGTACACCAATCCTGAGGTATATCACCCACTAATGTACCCAATCTACTCTGTCGGAGTATACAAGTATGATCATTTTTAACAGGAGTAAAAATAGGTGGAATCGAAACAGATGGTGAAAGAGGGTATGGTTTTTCTAAGTGTATACATGCAAGTGGAGGATTTTCCGTTAAACATAAATGGAGCATGCAGTCAGTATCATTCCCAGAAAATGGTGAAGGCACTGTTAGCAGAGCTGGCCTGGCCCGTGAACAGACAACACAATCATGAACAGAGGCCAATTGCACAGCTGATGTAATCCAATTCAGCCAAACATTTTCCTCTGTATAACCAGTCTCGATTTTAGTCAATGTTGTAAATGACATCTCCTCTACAGTTTTGGCCAGATGTACATTAGAAATACCCCTAGTGAAATGAAATTACCCCTAGATCTAAAATAGGGACTGTGGAAACACCCACTGTAGTAACATCAGATGTTCTTACAACAGGGGACTCTATAACATCAATCTCAAATTGTCCTAAAGGATCATTACCTGAAATCCACGACCCCAAAACATAGAGTCCAGAGTCTGATTGTTTAGGATCTCTAAGGGTTATAACCAATGGGTTACATTGGTTATTCTGACAATTTGGATGAGGTTTAGCCTGAACCAATGACAACCGGCCCTTAAGACTACGTCCAACATTATATCCCCAGTCACCACCTGTATTGGCAATAACCCATTTCCAGCTAGGACACCATTGGGTTCTAGTAGTAGTTAAACACATACAACCTCAATGGAGGAAAACTCTTTTCATTAACCCGGCATTTTAGAATATCACACAGATCTACACTTACCATTCCCGTTCGTGTAGCCTGAAAAACTAGCCGTTGTCGGCCAGAACGAACCTGAAAATTAAGATTACTTAAATGAAGAGCTCTCTCTCCCCTCCATAGTGGTAAATTCAACATACCAGGCCTCAAGTCATCCAGTCCTTTGGAGAGAAAAAATCCACTCCAAACCACCAAAACAGTCATACAAAGGCCAAACATCAAAAGTCCAAATTTACCAGAAATGAAACTACGATAAAGGAACATAAAGGGTCCTTCAAATTTTGATCGCATAATATAATGCCAACAACTGCTCCAAATGTTTGACTGGAGCCCCAGTCGAAGTCAGAAACCCTTTCCTCCTCCAATGACACATATACCACATGTACCGCTTGTACAGCATATGCAGAGTCTGTATAAATGTTCACAGTCTTTCCCTTTGCCAACTTGCATGCTTCAGTAAGTGCAATAACTTCAGCCAATTGAGCCGAAGCCGGCTGCGGGACAACACAAGCTTTTCTTTTTTTTTTTTTTAGACTTTGTTTATTGGGTTTTCTCAAAAATACAAGATATAGATAAATGAAAAATATGTACATACTTTTTTTTTATAAAAGAACTTAAGAAATAGGAATTTAAAAAAAGAAAACCAAGCTAACACAAAACATAACACCTAGAAAATAAACAAAAATAAAAAACAAACAAAAACTAAACCACCACCAATTAGCCACTAAACAAGCACATTGGAAAAATATCAACAGTCAAAATAGATAGAAAACATATACACTACATCCAGCAGAAGAGTGGCACTTCTCCAAAATATCGGATCTTTCAGCCAGTATCAAGTGGAACCTTTGTATTC
Organism: Hirundichthys speculiger; assembly: GCA_018398805.1. Lineage (NCBI taxonomy): Eukaryota > Metazoa > Chordata > Actinopteri > Beloniformes > Exocoetidae > Hirundichthys > Hirundichthys speculiger. The sequence continues at coordinate 47,204 of JAGFBZ010000310.1, forward strand.
TTAACAAACTGGAAGAATGGACCCCAGATCCTATTAAACTTATGAGAGAGACCTTGTAGCGAAAGCCTAAGTTTTTCAAGTTTAAGAAAATAAAGGATATCCCTAATCCAGCGGGTATGAGTTGGAGAGTCAGCGGATTTCCAATGTAATAAAATCAATCGTCTGGCTAACAAGGTGACAAAAGCTAAAAGATCTTTTTTAACTTTGGAGAGGGATGGCAGTGAAGGGACAACCCCAAATAATGCACTCCAGGGATTTGGTTTAATCCTTTCTCCAACAATCACCGACAGGGTATCAAAGATATCTGACCAAAAATTATGAAGGGATGGGCAGAGCCAGAATGTGTGAATAAGATTTGCAGGGGAATGTTGGCATCTGAGACAAGCTGCAGAACCACCATAGATTTTTTGCAAGTCGAGTCTGTGTAAAAAGATACGGTGTAAACAGTTTACACTGGATGAGGGCTGTGCCGAGCACAAATCGAAGAACTATGCACGCGCCTTAAGATCTCCGTCCAAACCCCCTCAGGTATTGCCTCCCCCAAATCCTCCTCCCAACAGGCCTTTATCGGGTTAAGTGAGTCTGAGCGTAAGCTAATTATTCGATTATAAATAAGTGAAATTGATCCTTTCAGGGTCGGGATGGGTGTAAAAAAGCCATCCAAAATTGAGTCCTCAGGTAACCTAGGACATGGGAAATGAGCTGCGAATGAAACTGCGGACCTGCAGGAATCTAAAAAAATGTACTTTGGGAATTGAAAATTTGTCCGAAAGTTGCTCAAAGGAAGTGAAAACGTTGTCAATGTACAGATCTTTGAACTGTTTAACACCGGGATTAGACCAGTTTAAAAAAGTGCTGTCTACCAAAGATGGAGGAAAGATATGGTTAGCTGCTAAAGGAGCATAAGTTGACATTGACTGAAAACCAAAATAGCGCTTAAACTGGACCCAGATCCTGAGTGATGTTTTGACAATCCTGTTCTTAGTATAGGGAAAAGTGGAAGAATGAATAGGAGAGTGTACAAGGGCATTCAAAGATACAGGTTTAACAGAATTGGCCTCCATAACTAGCCACAAAGGGAGAGAATCAAAAGACTCATATTGAAGCCAATATTTACAAACCCTAATGTTGGCCGCCCAATAATAGAACCTCAAATTCGGCAAAGCCAACCCTCCAAGTGGCCTAAGCCTCTGCAGATATTGTTTCCGCAACCTGGGAACCTTATTATTCCAAATAAACTCTGAAATCAGGCTATCCACTTTATGAAAAAAGGTCTGGGGAAGATACAAAGGTATACATTGAAACAAGTAAGAAAACCGTGGAAGTACATTCATTTTAACTGAATTGACTCTTGCGATTAGGGATAAGTTGAGTACAGACCAGCGCCCAAAAATCTTCTTTGATTCGGGTCAGCAGGGGTGCAAAGTTAGCTTTATAGAACTCGTCGAATTTGTGTGTAACATTAACTCCGAGATATCTAAAGCCATCCTGAGCAATCTTGAAGGGTAAATTGTACAAGGGATAATTCTTTGCAGCCTTATTTATTGGAAAGATCTCACTTTTGTTCAGGTTCAATTTGTATCCAGATACTTGGCCAAATGATTGGAGAGTAGAAAGGATGGCAGGGGCCGAATCAGCCAAATTGGAAGCATACAAAAGAAGGTCGTCCGCATAAAGAGACACCTTAAGCTCAATTCCGTTCCTATGTATACCTGAAATATGAGGATGAGAACGAAGCGCAATCGCAAGAGGTTCAATAGCTATTGCAAATAGCAATGGACTTAAAGGGCAGCCCTGTCTAGTAGAACGATAAAGGCGAAAATATTCGGACTGTACAGCATTGGTTCTGACTGAGGCCTGGGGAGAGGAATAGAGTAGCTTAACCCACGAAATAAAATGGGTCCCAAAACCAAATTTTACCAGAGCAAAAAAAAGATAATTCCATTCCACTCTATCAAATGCTTTTTCAGCGTCTAATGAAATCAAGGCTTCTTGCGAGTTGGAGGCAGAGACATTATATATTGTATTGAATAAACGTCTAAGATTAGAAAAGGAATCCCTATTTCGGATAAACCCTGTTTGGTCTAAGGAGATTATAGATGGAAGAATGGAGTCCAGGCGGAGAGCTAACAGTTTTGAAAGAAGTTTAAAATCCACGTTTAGCAAACTTATCGGACGATAGGAGGAACATTTTAGGGGTTCCTTGCCTTCCTTTAAGAGGAGGGAGATAAAGGCCTGATTCAAAGTTTGAGGAAGCCGACCAGTGTCAAAAGATTCAGTAAACATGTCCAATAATAAAGGCGCTAGTTTGTGCCAAAACTTCTTGTAAAATTCAACAGGATACCCATCCGGCCCTGGACATTTCCCATTTTGAAAAGATCCTACTGCTGTGTTAAGTTCAGTAATAGTAATAGGTTTCTCAAGAGCTGCCTTAGCGGACTGTTCAATTGAAGGAACCTCCAATTTATCAAAAAAGCTATTCAAATCTGGAGTGGAAACTTGATCTGATGAATAGAGAGACTCATAAAATTTCTTAAACACAGTATTAATTTCACCGGGTTCGGTAGTTGTTCCTGAGTCAGTGTGGATCTGTGGGATTTGATGAGATGCCGATCTCTGACGCAATTGGTGTGCTAATAATTTACTGGCCTTGTCACCATGTTCATAAAGCCCAGACTTCGTTTGGAGTAAAAGTTCGGTAGAATGATGTGTCAAAAGAGTGTCATATTCTGCCTTAAGGGAGAGACTTTCCTTAAATACCTCTGAGGATTTGGAAGTAGCATAAGTGTTGTCAAGTTGAGATATACGACATGATAGCGCAAGCAGTTTGTCTTTTCTAAGTTTCCTCTCATATCCTGAATAGGAGATTATTTCACCCCTGATATAAGCCTTCAAGGATTCCCACAGCAATGTAGCAGACACATCAGGTGTTCTGTTAATGCTCAGAAAAAAGTCTATTTGTTGTGAAACAAAATTAACAAAGTCTTCTTTTAACAGTAAGCGCATATTGAGACGCCATGGAGCTCGCATAATGGGGAAGTTCTTAAAATATACATTCATAGAGACCGAGGCGTGATCGGATAAGACAATAGCATTGTATTTACATGCTGATATGGAAGAAAGTAATCTATTGTCTACCAAAAAGAAATCAATACGGGTGTAAGTATGATGAACATGAGAGAAAAATGAGTATTCCCTTTTAGAGGGGTTTTTAAAAAAGCGCCAGGCGTCAGACACGGCAAACTCCTTCATAAAAGACTGGATTACCTTGGCTGACTTTGAGAGCATGGATACTTTAGAAGAAGAACGATCCAACTGGGGATCCAGCCAACAATTAAAGTCTCCTCCTAAAATCAGGAAATGTGAAGACATATCAGGGAGTGTTGAAAAGAGATGCTTAAAAAATGCCTCATTGTCCGAGTTGGGAGCATAAACATTAGCCAAGATCACACGATTATGAATCTGACCAGAAACTATAACAAATCTACCATTAGGGTCAGAAACAACATTCGACTGCACAAACGGAACGGATTTATGGAGCAGGATAGCCGCGCCCCTTGACTTACCCAAAAATGAAGAATGATAAATCTGCCCTACCCATCCCCTCTTCAGTTTTAGATGATCCGACACTTTAAGATGAGTTTCCTGTAGAAAGATTATATGAGCACTCAGATGATGGAGATAATGCAATACCTTGCTACGTTTTATGGGATTATTAAGGCCTTTACAATTTAGGCTAGTAAATTTAATGTCACCCCCGCTGGAAAACGCAGTAGAATTAGGTAGGGTCATAGCAACAAGTTGGATGAAACATAAATAAAAATAAAAGACAGTCAACAGTCAACAGAGTAAATACTAATAAAGGTACCTGAATAGTGGCAAAAACACACCAAACAAAACAACCAACATTCAAATCCCCCCCAACCACCCACCTCCCCACAGACACTAGCAGAAGCATCCCCCCCAAACGGGATGCGCGCAACCCCCCCTCAAAAACGCACACTCAACACGCCTATAGTAGCTCTAGAACCTAGAAACTACAAACTCACCTACAACCGTGGCGTCTGAAGTGTGACCATTTATTTATTAAAAGGAAATAAAAAAAAACTGCACACCATTAAGAAATCTAATAAATGAGCCAGATGTGAAAAAGTTTCAAAATTTCAAGTATTCAGATAACTTAATACAAACGAGGTACCCACAATGTCAGAATCTTATACCAGAGATATTAGTGAAACTTCAAATATCAAAATAGTGCAAAGGTACCAAGGGCATGTAGGAAATGTAGTTCTTATAGCTTATGGACCTAAGCATATTTAGCAGCGGCTAACTAGCCAGCTAACTCAACCTTTACACATCGTCCGGAGAAACTCCTTTTTTAATTTTCTTCCGCACAAACTCCGCTGCCGAGGTCGGGTCCTCGAATCTGTGCGTCTGGCCACCGGGAAGGGTGATAGGTAGCACTGCCGGGAAGAGAAGTCCAAACTTAACGTTCGGGCAACTGCGAAGCTCCTTCTTCACATTGTTAAAGGCGGCCCGTTCTTGGCCACCGCCGAGGTGAAATCAGGGAAAATGGAAATCCTCTTATCCATGTAAGAGAGAGGAGAAACTTCTCCAGCCCGGCGCAAGATTTGGTTCCGGACTTGAAACAAATTCACCCGAATCACTAGTGGACGAGGCGGCTCTCCATCCCTGGGCCTAGCTCGGAGGGTGCGATGCGCCCAGTCCAGCACCAGCCTCTCGTCGAGACCGAGCAGGTCTTGAAGGAACTGAGCCACATATTCAGTAGGACGAGGTCCCTCCACTCACTCCGGGAGGCCCACCAAGCGAACATTATTCATCCTTGAGCGACCCTCCAAGTCTTCACATTTTTTGGAGAGAGAATCAACCAGAGAGGTAAGCGAGCTAACATGGTTTTTGAAGGTCCGTTAGCTTATCATCATGGTCGCTAACCGAGCGCTCAAGCTCTGCAATAGCCCCTCCGTGTGAAGCAATCCTCGATTCGAAGGGTTCTAAAACTGCGGTAATCTCTCTCTTGACCGCCGCAGAGACAGTAGCATCAAATTTACTGATAATGTCAGCACGAAGCTCATCCATCAGCTGTTTCATGTTTATCAACAAAGCCTCGTTAGTATCCGTCTGCACAGGGCCTTCCGGTTCAGGAGATAATCGAGGCTTACTGCGGCCACCTTTGGAGGATTCGGATTTCCCTCGTCCCGCCATCATAAATTCTTCTCAACCAGGGAAAAGTATAGCAAAAACAATAAGGCAGAAGTAATAGAGTTCAAAACTGGCAGAATTGAAAAAAGTAGTGCAAGAAAGTCTATGAAAAGTCACATTTCGACGGAGCCACTGTGAAACACGTCCTACATCTTTTTTTTGCTCCACAGCGCCCCCAACACAAGCTTTTCGAATAATGTATCCTTCCAGAGTTTCCTCAACTACAGCATAAGATGTAATCAAGGAACCAGTAGAATCATAATGACTATGACCATCGCAAAAGAGTCATTGTAGCAGCAGGGAGACCACTTGTATGAAGATTTGAATGCAATTGCATTTCCTTGTTAGTTTCCACTACACAATCATGCAAAGGTTCCTCTGGAGAACACTCATGATCTTGCTTAGTATTCATATAGGAAGCCATGTTAGCACCAGCCGTCACAAAATGAATATGTGGTCGATTTAAAAGCTGCTGTAACCCTTGAATGCGATTAGCAGACAGGGTAAATGCATTAGAATCTAGAAAAGATTTTATGCCATGCGTAGTATGAACATACGTATGATTACTCATCGTAATATAAGATGTCTTCTGAACAGCTTTACCAATGGCTGCAAAATGCTTAACACAAGTAGGATGTCCTATTTCAACAGAATCCAATTTTGAACTGTAGTACATCAAAATCCGTCTATCAGTACTAACTCCATCCCCTTTTTGATATAAAACAGCATTAACAAAGCCATCCTTTTCATCAACATCCAAATGAAATGGCCTTGTATAATCAGGTGTATGCAATGTGCAAGCTTGGGCCAAGGCTGTTTTAATGTCCACAAAGGCAGATTCTGCCTCTGAGGTCCACTGCAAAGAGGTTCTATAATTTTTTATAGCCAGCCTTATGTTATCAATGAGCGTAGTGGAGCAATTAACACATTCAGCATGGTATAAGGATTCGGAGTGTCATAGTTAGTGGGAACTACAACTTTATTCACAGATCTCAAATCTTGAACCATGCGATAATCAGTTTTACCAGGCTTCGGCACCGGATTAATGGGTGTGTTCCAAGGAGAAGTCACCGGAATCAAAACACCCTTTTCACAAAAGCCAGATATCGTATTCGCCACCCCTCGTATCTGGTCTGAACAAAGAGGATACTGGGCCCTGAAAATTGGAACAGTATCAGGCTTAAGTGGGATCTCAACCGGAGGAATATTCAACAGACCAACATCCAACGGGTCTGTCGACCACAAAGAATCTGGTAAAGATGCAAGCAAAGACTCGGTTTCTGGATGATCTGTGTTTTCTCTACCATGCGTTCTAGAAAGATGCTGTTTCTCTGGATTTATAATAACTGAGGAAGAATGGCAAATCTTGTATGTCTTCAGGGATGGTGAATATTTTAAACTGTCATTCTGAGTCATCATCCAATCTGTGGCTGCCAAACATTTCTTAATCATCGGACCAAGATTTTTAGCTTCACCACCAGTCACAACCTTAAGAGTCACATGTGGGGCAGAGTTATCAGACAAGCATAATATGGAGTCAAATCCGAAGGTAGAGTAACAGCCAATGCCACACCCTCTGGACCCACATAGATATCCTGCAACCCAATGATCGGATTTTGCCCTGTTTCCTGACAATGTAAAGTTAGACCTTCCCATAAAGCATCATAAATCTCATCACCATAAAGGGAATAATTCAACGTACAATGTGGTGGATCCAACACATCATAATAAAGGTGTAGAACTGATATCCAAGGCAACCACTGTGTAAATACTGTCCATGCACTTTGCATAGTGAAGTCTGGTATAACTCCCCACCAAATTGCAGCCTGAGAATTCACATCTGTAAGATTAGTCGTATGAGAGCTGAAACTAACCATTTGATGTACCACTGATTTCAGGGTGGCACATCTTTGTATAGTGCCATCTGGAAATGTGATATCGACATGATCTGGAGCCATCAATAATGCAACATTTTGAGAACACAAAATGTCTCTAGCCAGGAGATTCACTGGGCATGAAGCTGAAAGTAAGAATGAATGCATGAAAGAAAGTGAATTCCACCTACATGGAACAGGAACTGACAAGGGCCACCTTTCTGTATTCCCCGAAAAAGCCACAACAGGTACGGTATCCAAAGACGGTGGCAGTGGTGTGGTTATAGTGGAATACCTGGCTCCCGTGTCAACCATACACATATATTCTCGACCATCAATCATCAATTTAACCAACGGTTCAAGATATACTGTGTTTTGTGTACACAATGAGCCACCCATTGTCAGTTCTGGGTTCCCCTATTGGGGCATTTGCTGTTGACCTGGAGCCTGCCAACTAGTCGATGGTTGCTGAGTTGGCTGAGAAGTAGGCGCAGGATATTGTTGATAATTATATTGTAAGAGGCCATTGTCATCAGATCTAGTGAAACCCGAAATATTGCAATCTCTGGCCCAATGTCCCTGCTGTCCACAGCGAAATCATGAATCCTGCGAAAATTGAGGATTATTCCTCCCTCTACCTTGTCCCCGAAAGGAGACCCCACGTACAGCCAAGCGAGACTTAAGTCGAGGAGGGGCATGAATGGCCGTAAAGCATGTCTCATGGGGGAAGTGATAAGAGCATGGGCAGAATGGAGGAGTATAGAAGCTCGTCTGAGGAGCTGGCCTTACTGGGAGAGGAGGGGCAAGGGGGGGGCCTGTGTGTGGCCCAGGAGCAGGGTCAGAGTGAGATGAGATAACAGGAGGAGGAGGGGACTTAGCCAAAGCATCTGTTTCTCTGACTTCTCATTATTTATTTTTTCCCTGGATTCCTTTAGTCTTAACCAACTGTGTTTGGAGAGCTAGCATGTCAGCCTCCTCCGCCTGTTTCTTGTCAACTGCATTGTCAATATAAGTAATTACATGTGCAGCCCAAGCACGATATGAGAGCTCAGCCAAAGCTACCACATCTTTCAATTGACCCTGAATCAAAGAAGGAACCGAGGCTTCCACTGCTCCGCGGAATATAATTTCAGTATTTTCATCAAGAGCAGGATCTGTACCTGTCACATTAAGCCAAAGATCACGAACCCTTAATAAATAAGGAGTTCCTCTCTCATCCAGTCCTGGAGGAATTCTGCAAAGTTCAGAATTCTTTTGCACAGGAAACTTCTGGCGAATGGTAGGCCATAAAACCCCCACACATTGACTCAGCAATACATCATCTGGATCAATATCGGTTCCTGATATTGCTTCTACTTCTCTCAACATTGACAAAGAAGTACATGCTGTAAAAACACAATGAAAATCTCCCAGAGCTGGAATTACACCCGCACATCTTTCCAAAAATGCCTTAATCCAAGGGGCACCTCCCTTATTAATATCCGGCAATTCGGATTTTATCATGGAAGTGTCCTGAAGAGAATATGGTGTATAACTCATAGTTTGTCTGCCATTATCATTAGTACAAGTCACTATTGGCATTTGGAAAGTAGGTGTCCTTCTTTCAACACATGCATGAATATTCCCAGCAGCAGCAGCAGCCCTGCTTCTAGTAGTGGGGCCAGAATAATGTGTAGGTAATAAATGAGAATCCTGACTCCTCCTAAAACCTTGTTGTGATAACCCAAGGCTTGATCCGAGGAGAGTAGAGCCACCAGTAGCCAAAGCTGCAGAGGGGGAGTGTTTATTACCAGACCCTTTTGGGAGTCCAATAAAGGAGTTAGAAGAGCCCCCTCCAGTCCCACTAGAGGGGAGAGGAGGGGCTGGAACATGCCCCCCCTCATCTTCTCCCACCACATGAGACGATGCCTGATCATTAACTGGATCTGAAGAATCACCTCTAAACATCAAAGGCAACCATATCCACCAGTTTCAGCAGAAACTGGAGTGGATTGATGGGAATCTTGTACCATAAACGGAGGTTGGGTGTCAGTTTTAAATGGGTTTTTATCTGAGAAACCACTATCCTTCTGTCTATCTGAGACTTGAGATAAAACATCTAAAATCTGGGCATTCATTGCTGGATCTGAAATAACAGGTTCCAGGTGTAACACACCTCCTTTCACCAAATGTAAAGTTGCATCATCCTCCTGTGTTCTATGTGGAGATGTAACCAGTATAGTCTGAGGCATTTGAGATGATTCTTTCGTCAAAGAATTCAATAATGATCTAACTTCTGCATAAGGAGGTGACGAAACACAATCCCTGCTCTGTGAAGTATCTTCAGATGATACCTGCATTGTAGTAGCTGAAGGAATTTGCGTCAGAGGCATTTGATTAATGGGGGCAACCTCTGTCTGTTGTGTAATTGTCAACTTCATTTCTCCCAGAAAACAATGACAATCCGAATAAAACCTCTCTGCCTTGGATAGTGCCTTATTGGCTTTAATCTTCTGAAGAACTCCTGCCTGTTCATTTTCCAAATCAGCCGATTTCAAACTCTCTGCAGCTTGTCGTATGATCAAAGGAAACACTCGGGGTCAACTGCCCCTCCCTCTTCTACTAACTGTGCACAAGAGAAAAGACCACGTTTTTGCATCTCTCCAACCCAGCACACAAATCTGTCCTCGGCTTTGTCATGTTCCAATCTAGGAACTTTCTTTAACCATCTTAATAGAGTTTTATGGAGTACCGATCCCAAAGAACCGGGTTTACATTCTGACCACTTGTTACTCATTTTATTAAGTTACAACACACTCAATTATATTTATACTCGTGATATACCTGACTGCGAATAATATTCCAGACAAAAAGGCCTGATTAGAGAGCTCCTACACAGAAATAATTCTGTGCGCCTATCATTGAGGGTAACCCAGCCTTCTCACTGGTTAAATTCAACAGTCTCAGAGTACATCACCCTAAATTAATATCCCCTTTCTATACCAACCCAAGAGTCCCAACAGAACTTCATCCGACGATCCGGGACAGAATGCAGGAATTCCGCCCACAATGTGAAGCATACACTGCAGCCTCCCAGTTAATTTATCAAATCGGATGAAAAAACCACCCACACATTCAAATTTTATTCATTCCCAGAATGACTCTAGTCCCTGACTAGAAATTGTAAGGCCTGGATGGTCCCCGACCATCAATTATAGTACTGTTAGGTCCCTGGCCTATTCTCAGCTGCCAGTCCCAGACCGGTTTTCAGTGCGCAATACCAGCTCCCAGACCTGGTATTTAAATATTGTGCATGGCCCAAAAATTACACAAACGTATGTGAATTTTATCAAACGATATTTGTTACATAAATCATTCATAAATTTATGAACGTGAGGAAGATCCTGTCAGAGAACCAATTTAATTTTAATAATAGATTTGCAGAATTTCTCACCGTTTGCTGGCCAGCGGACTTCTGACCGGATCTCCCAGCGTTCTGTCATAAAATCTCATAACCAGAGACTTTAAAGACGACTAGATCCGGCGTGGGGGTCACCAAATTGTAAAATCTGTCTCTCCGTGTTCTTTTTATCTGGTGCCTAAATGACAAATCTAGAAGCAAAGATCAATCAAGATTTTAATACAATCATGTATACAAAGAATTATTATGCCATGCAGAATATTTTAATCGGCCAATGGTACACCTTGCTCACAGCATCACCGAGATGCTGCCATGAACAAAATGCACGCTCCCAGTTAGTTCTGTTCATCTTTTTAAGGATCCAGAGAAGGCGTGTCCTTAGTTCCTCTGAGTCATGGGAACAATGAAGTGGGGGAGTTGTCTTACCACCTGACATGCACTGCACTGTTGTACAGTTGTCTCAATGTCTTCATCCAGACAGGGCCACCACATGAAGCTTCATCCCAACGGTTTCATCCGGCACATTTCCAGGATGTCCTTGGTGAAGATCTTGCAGCAGCTTTTGTCTGAGAACTAGTGGGATGATAACTCTCATTCCCCAGAGAATACACCCTTGTTCCCCTGATAACTCATTTCTTCGAATAAAGAATGGTTAGAGCGTCTCTTCCCTTACATGACTTGGCCAGCCATTTAGAGTGAACTCCTTACTCGGCTGAGCACCAGGTCTTTGTGCTCTGTACGATGTCCTTGGCTTTCACAGGCAAATCCTCCATAATCGAGAAATACAAGATTTTACCTTCTTCTGCAGCGTGATCTTTGATTTTGCTTGGCAACCTTGATAATGCATCTGCATTTGTATGATCTGCAGACTGACGATACTCTATTTCATAATTATTTGCCATCAAAATGAGCGCCCACCGTTGCATCCTTAAAGCAGCTAGTGTGGGAATAGCTGACTTTGGGCCAAGGATAGCCAAGAGCGGTTTGTGGTCAGTGATCAGAGTAAACGTCCTCCCATAAAGATACTTGTGGAATTTTTTTACTCCAAAGATTATAGATAGGGCCTCCTTCTCAATTTGAGCATATTTGCTCTCTGCCTCAGTTAATGTACGAGATGCGAATGCTATGGGCTTTTCTTCTCCATTTTCCATCACATGGGAGGTAACTGCACCAACACCATATGGTGAAGCATCACAGGCTAACCTCAATGGCTTTCTGGTGTCGTAATGAACCACTAAGGTGCTCTGTCGTAGATGATCTTTTGCACTTCTGAATGCAGCTTCACATTCTGCTGTCCACATCCAAACACTTTCTCTTTTAAGTAGCTTATGCAAAGGTTTCAGCTGCATGGACAGGTTTTTCAGCAACCTGCCATAGTAGTTCAGCAGTCCCAGAAAGGAACGCAACTCTGTGATGTTGGTGGGACTTGGTACGTTCACAACAGCTTTCACCTTGTCTTCGGTGGGATGGAGTCCTTCACTATCCACCACATATCTCTTACTTCCTGCTCTCGGTGGAGGCAGTCGCATTTCTGTGAGCTCCCATCTATCTGTCCCTGCTGCTTCTCTTTTGTCTTGTCTGAGCTTTTTTTGGAGCCTCACTCGGCATAATATTCAAATCTCTAATTATGGATCTGATCAGCTGGTTTCTCAATGCAATTAATCAATTTTTCTCGAAGAGAAAACAGGACACAGGAGAGTCCTCCGGTCCCGATGGAATACTGGCTGGATACATCAAGGATTTTGGATGGAATCTGGGATGTCTCCCCCCCTTGTTCATTGTGGACACCAAATTGTACCTATTGGGATTTATGATCACAGGATTTCTGCTGTTTGGAGTTGGCGGATACCTGCTGTATCGGAAAATTTACACGGCAGCTGCTATCCTGGACACCGCCAACCTGCCTGCCGTGTGTGTGGAAATGAGCGCGCTTGTGAACACTCAGACTGCTGCTCTTGGTGAGCTGAACCGGAAACTGGAAGTGATTCTAGTGACGGTTTTGAACTCTGGCGAAATGGATTCGATCCTGGAGAAGTTCAAGCACCGCTCAGGGAGAATTGACCTGTAATTCGGACAATTGGAGTTATTCCCGCCGAGATGGACCAGCAAAAAACTTTGAAGGCAGACAGAATTCATGTCAGCCTGACCGAAAACATTCTTCTCTTATCTGAATCCGGCTCCCCTGAAACGAAGCTCGCCTCAAGGCCGGCCTTCGACCTAATCTCTCCTGAATATTATGACTTTTTGACGCTCCTTCCCGACCCCTCCCCTTTCCAAACAACACCTGTGGCTCCAGTCACTGGCTTACGCACACACATACACATGTACACACACACACTTCCCTCCCCCTGCCCAACTGCCTCCGCTGGCTCCTGGATGTTTTTACCCCCCCACGCTTGACGGACTGGGCGCGCAGCGAGCGCACAGACTGTTTAGCTGGACACTCCCCCTCCCCCCACCTCTTTCCTGACCCATATGATGTCTTCGTAATAAGTTTGTTATGCTTGTGCTGAGGTTTTTTTTTGTGAATCCCACAACATGTGCCTCTGATCAAGGACATGTGGTGTGAGACACCTCTTTTTTATCCTCTCCCCCCCATCCCCTATGTGATCATATTTTCTTCTGCTAAAAGTGCCCTGGCCGGAGGGAGGGTGGTGTACTTGGGCATGTGCTTGAGTGTACTACTCTCTGACACGGTAGAAGCGCTCTTATAGCGCTGACCCAAGCACCGTTGACTCCTGTCCATATGTTGTTGTTGTTGTTTCTGTATGTTTCTCTTGGACGGTGTACTGGGAAGACAAATTTCACTGTGTTGGGACGCTGGCTCAGTGACAATAATAAATCTGATTCTGATTCTGATTCTGATTCTGATATCCTAAATATTCCACTTTGTCTGTCATAAACTTACATTTGGATTTCTTGACCTTTACATTGTACTTTTCCAGACGACTCAAAACTTCCTCCAGCTTGCACAGTTGTTCTTCTCTTGAACCAGCTGTGATTAAGATGTCGTCAAGGAAACAGGTAACATTTTCAAGTCTCTGTAAGATTTGATCCATCACTGCCTGGAAGATAGATGGAGCACTTGAGACTCCATATGACAGTCGGTGGCAGGTGTACAGTCCCCTGTTTGTGTTAACCGTTTTCTCCTGAGTCCTTATCCAACTCCAACTGCTGATACGTGTGTGACAAGTCCAGTTTAGTGAACAGCTTGCCTCCAGCTAGTGTTGCAAACAGGTCTTCAGTGTTGAGCAATGGATAAGTTTCCTTCTCCACACACTGATTTATGTTCACTTTGTAATTTATACAAATCCTTATTGATTTATCCACCTTTGGCGCAGTCACTATAGGTGCAGCTCATTCACTTTTGTCAGTTTTTAAAATGATTTCCCATAGCCTCTAGTCTGTCCAGTTATTTTCTACAGACTCTTTTAGAGCATATGGCACTGGGTTTGCTTTCTTAAATACTGGCTGGGCATCTGGCCTCATCCTGATGGAAGCCTTAAACTCTCTGATGGCACTGGGCCCTTCTTCAAACTCTGATGGCGCTGGGCCCTTCTTCAAACTCTCTGATGGTGCTGGGCCCTTCTTCAAACTCTCTGATGGCGCTGGGCCCTTCTTCAAACTGATGGCGCTGGGCCCTTCTTCAAACTCTCTGATGGCGCTGGGCCCTTCTTCAAACTCTCTGAAGGCGCTGGGCCCTTCTTCAAACTCTCTGATGGCGTTTGGTCCTTCTTCAAACTCTCTGATGGCGTTTGGTCCTTCTTCAAACTCTCTGACGGCGCTGGGCCCTTCTTCAAACTCTCTGAAGGCGCTGGGCCCTTCTTCAAACTCTCTGACGGCGCTGGGCCCTTCTTCAAACTCTCTGACGGCGCTGGGCCCTTCTTCAAACTCTCTGACGGCGCTGGGCCCTTCTTCAAACTCTCTGACGGCGCTGGGCCCTTCTTCAAACTCTCTGAAGGCGCTGGGCCCTTCTTCAAACTCTCTGACGGCGCTGGGTCCTTCTTCAAACTCTCTGATGGCGCTGGGCCCTTCAAACTCTCTGATGGTGCTGGGCCCCTCTTCAAACACGCTCTTGTGCCTCTGTAGAATTATCGCCACCTCTGGATCAGAAACATTGTCTGCTGCCTTGACGTTCAGTATTTCTTTCCAGTTCAGTCTAAATTTATTTAGCCAATTTCTCCCTGGTAGTGCTGGTCCGTCACCCTTCACAACAACTAACGGTAATTTGGCTACTTGTCATTCATATTCTACATTTACAATCACTGTTCCCAACACAGGGATGGGTTCTCCAGAAAATGTAGAAAGTGGTATTTTACATTGGGAAAGTGGCACGTGATCAAGTGACCTCTTATAGATGGTCTCTGACACCAGAGACACACATGTGCCTGCAACTACAACTGCATTTGTATATCTCGGCCTTCAAAGTTCATGTCAAGGAAATAGCCATCATTTCCATCTGAAGTTGAATATACTGTATACAGTCCAAAAGAGTTTTCATTATATCCCTCTGTGAAGCTTGTTTCAGCCTCCTGGTCGACATAAAGGGTCTTCTGTGTCGGCGCCTTTTTATTCCTACACATGCATGCAGTATGTCCACTTTGGTGCAATGGTGACATTTTTCTTGTTTAAACCTGCACACTGTAGCCAGGTGTTTACCTCCACATCTGTAGCAGGGCTGATGTGGCTGTTGCTGTTTGCCATCCACACTGCTCTTTTGCCAGGGTGTCCTCTTGCCATAGCTTGTATGACTCGATTTTCGCTGGTCATCAGTCTCTTTTGTTTTGGTTCTACACTCGATTTACTGTTGTACTCTTTTGTTTTTCCCGAGAACTCCAATGTATTACGTGAAGCCATTTCCATGGACAGTGCCGTGTCACATGCACTTTTGAAAGTTACATATTAACTCTGCCATTAAGTTTCTCTGGATTGCCTCTGATCTCAGTCCACTGACAAACTTATCACGGAGGGCATCATCCAAGTGAGCACCACAATCACAGTTGGTAGATAGCTGTTTCAAAGCTACAATAAAGTCACTCACTGATTCACCTTCTTATTGGTTTCTTTTTTGAAATCTAAACCTCTCCATTATGACCAGTGGCTTGGGCTTGTAATGGTCGCTGAGCGCCTTGGTGAGTTGTGCATAACTTTTTGTACTTGGCTTGTCTGGCATGAGCAAACTTTTCAAAAGTTTGTAGGCATCTGCTCCAATTAATGACAGGAAAACACTGACCTTCTTTTCATCTGCAACAGTATTTGCAACCATCCACTGTTCCAGTCTCTCCAGGTAAGATTCAAAATCTTCCTTACCCTCTCTGTATTCGGATATGCTTCCGATTAGGGACATAGCTGTAATCCGTCACATTGATACTGATAAGCAGTCACGTTAGCTCGTCCGTTAGCCACTCGCGTTGGTGCTATTATTTTCCTTCTTTCGTGATATGCCAGTTGTAACTTTATGTCTCTCATCTTCCGGGATACTTTTCTCAATTTTAATATCCCATCCTCGTCACCAAACTGTAATATATTGGGATGGTTCAATAAGTCAGACGGAGAGCGGACTGAGCGTGCAGACCGGAACTTTATTACCACATCAATCATCTATGAAACAAGCACACGTTAAGGACCGTTTATACTCTCACGGCAATGTGTCGCCATCAGCTTGTCGCAGAAATGCCGCTGTCACTTTTGATTTATTCTCGCGCGGTCTCCACTTCCACGCCACAATGCAAGATGGACAATCACAAACTAGCTAAACTTACTAAACTTATCTCTTGCGTTTTTCCACTTCCTCACCGTCTCGGCCGTATCCAGACCCACATTCATCGCAATCTCCTACCATGAATTTCTAGAATATGTGCTGTCTTTGTAGTGTGGAGAACCAGAATCGTACAGATGTGGGTACTTCCTCATTTCTTCAATGCGCTCTTTTCTACACGGATGTAAAATTGACCAATCAGAGGCCTCCCTTTCTCTCCTCTCTGCAACACTGTCTGCGTCGACCTACAATTTTGGGGAGGTGCACCGGAGTCTCTGCGTAATGTCAGCGTAGGGTGGGGGGGGCATCTCTGCGTCGTCTGCGTAGGTGACGCAGATGACCTGACATTCGAGTATAAATCAGGCTTTACAGCTCAGGCTATTGCCTCTCATGACCACCAGAGGACAGGGAGCACCTACTGAGTATTTTCAATACACTACAATGTCTGTGACACAGTTGTGTTCATACAGGTTTTACTTTTATGTAGTGCAATAATACTTTATTTATGTATCCCTGGTTCTGTTTCTACATGATGCTCTATAATTTTTGTCATATTTCTGTTTCTGCTCTATTTATTTATAATTCAGATCAATCGTTCATATTAATAATGGTTCTGTTTTCAGGTCCTGGTTCTGGTCCTACTTTTATTTTATTTTTAACCCTGGTACTGTTCAATTCTTTATTTTATCCATTTTATCCTTGTTTGTCTTTATGTGCTCATCATTTTATTCATGTCCATTTGTCCTTCTGTCCATCCATCTTCCATCCATCCATCCATTGACCATCCATCCATCTGTTCATCCATCCACTATCCATTGTCCATCCATCCATCCATCCATTCGTCTGTTCATCCATCCATCCTGGGGCGCCGAAAAGGGGGGGTAAACGATACGGATTATAGGGGCCCATGATTGAGGGGGGCCCAGAGAGGCCCCTAATGATGATCAAAAATAGCATCAACAAATTTCGCCGCTGTGTTGGGGGGCCCGGTAAAGATTCTTTTCATGGGGCCCAAAATCCCTAGCGCCGCCCCTGCATCCATCCATCGTCCATCCATCCAACAAGTTGGCTTTCGCAACATCAGCACTGAGTCATCTGAGACATGAAGAACTGCACTTCCCTGTGCTGATCACCAGGTGGCAGAATCAAGATTTGACATGGATGGATGGAGGATCTGACAGACTCAGAGTTCTAGAGTCCTGATCAGAGTGAAACAACTTCCATAATGAACAGGGATTAAAACTGCTGAACATGTGAGCTTTAACATACTTGAGGATGGAACGATGCAGAAGTAAAAAGGAGTCGTTTACCAGAGCCTTTATTGATAAATGATAACGGTCCAGACAGCAGGACATCCAACCCAGTAACAAAACCAGTCAGACAGGTAAATGTTGGTTTTCTATCAGGGAAGGTGTTGCTGCTCTGAGAGCTAAATACCAGGTCTAGACTTGTTCCTGACCCAGGGACTGGCAGCAGCTCCACTGGAGAGGTTGATGGAGAACACAACGCCTACTTTCTACTGGCGAGTTAGCTGGTATATAACCAGCATTGACCTCCACCCGTCTATATAGATGTCATCCCAGCGTCAACCTCCACCTGTCTATATAGACGTCATCCCAGCGTTGACCTCCCTCTGTCTATATAGACGTCATCCCAACGTTGACCTCCACCTGTCTATATAGACGTCATCCCAGCGTTGACCTCCACCTGTCTATATAGACGTCATCCCAGCGTTGACCTCCACCTGTCTATATAGACGTCATCCCAGCGTTGACCTCCACCTGTCTATATAGACGTCATCCCAGCGTTGACCTCCACCTGTCTATATAGACGTCATCCCAGCGTTGACCTCCACCTGTCTATGGTAATATTCATCCAGGTGATTCTGGTCCAGTTGATACTAGTCCAGGTGATACTGGTGCAGCTGATACTGGTCCAGGTGATACTGGTCCAAGTGATACTGGTCCAGTTGATACTGGTCCAGCTGATACTGGTCTCTTGTGAATCAGGCCTTATTTTCTTGTGCGATCAAGTCCATTTTAGTTCTGTGACTTCGCTTCATCTCAGAGCCATTGGTACCATCATCTGATGCGTGGTAGACATCAAAGTCAAAGGATTTGTTTGGACAGGTAGGGGAGTCCAATCAGGGTACAAGGGACCAACAAAGAAAACACACCTGAACTCACAAAAAAGAAAAAACAACTTGTGAAGTCAAGAAGGAGGCCAAGCAAACCAGCTGAACACAAAGCAGAAGTAAATGAGCGACAGAGTCCAAGTAAATATGAATAAAATTTAAAACCCAACAGGAGACCTGACTAAGACCCCAGACTCCCAAACCATGACAGATTATAATCCACTGGTCCCACAATGACCTCCTTCTAGACGCCTTTAATGCTTCAGACTGTCTGGAACAAACTTGAGACAAGATTTCTCTGGTTTTGGACAAAACCATTGCTGACTATTAAAATACAGTTTAGTGATATTAAAGCTTTTTCTCTCAGCCTGGACTGTAGGGTCAGAACCATGTTTGGGGTCAGAACCATCTTTGGGGTTAGAACCATGTTTGGGGTCAGAAGCATGTTTGGAAGAAACTAAATAACATTTTAGCAGAAACATCAGCGTCTTTGATGGTTCTCTGACGGTTTGTGGTTGTTTTTGTTGCCACAGGACCAGAACACCTTGCTGACTAACTTTAAAGAATGACTGGAAGTATTTATCTGAAGTTAGAGCTGAGAGTTTTCTTCATGGATCATATGTCTTTGTGGGAGTTGACCAACTGACCCCCAGAGTCCTGTGATCTGCCCACACAACACGCAAGCCTGCATGTCTCTTTCATTTCTTCTTTTTGGGATCGTTCTTCAGTGCCGTCTTGTTTCTTCTCTTTTTACTTGGCACTACTGTCCACTTCCCCTCACCAGAGGGCTCTGCTGTTGTGAAAGCTTTTAAGTCGTTAAAAAGACTCTGTTGTGGATCCAGTTTTTGTCGGTCGGGAGCCTTGAGTTCTTCTGCCAGCTGGTGTAACACAGGTCCACAGTAAAGCCTGAGAAGAAGAACATCAGTCAGCTGAAGCTTCACTTCATGGAATCGAGACCTCTGAAAGAGTATCTCAACAACGGCACATAAAACACATCACTTCTGCTGAACGAGACATTTGAGCCTCGAGTAAAGAATCGTTCTAACTTTAAAGATAATGTAGCTGGTTGATTGACAGGCTGCTGCGACCCAACCCTGACCCAGAAACAGTTGACCTGTGGTAACAGAGTTAAACTGGGCATCCTGGTAGGAACTGGCTTTAAAACCAGTTCCGACCAACCTGCAGTGATGTCACAGAGGGTTTGTCAAGGTCTTTCTGTGGTCTGAGAGCTGAGCTCACAGCTGTCAGGTCTTTACCTGGCACATTCAGGTTCTGGCAGAGGAAACCCCAGCAGCTGGTTCAGATAGAAGCTCTGCCTCATGCAGGTCTGCCACTGGCTGAACGCCAGACCGCCCTGTTTCTGGACGTCTTTGGGTCCTGCTTTGACTGAAGTTCTGATCCTCTTGATGACTTCAGTGTCTGCAGACAGAACAAACAACACATCACATGCTGCAGTCCACCTTCTTCCAGATCAGGACTGGATCATAAAGTCCAGGGTTTCTCAGCCTGAGAAACACCAGAAATGTGTTGTGGATGACCCCTCCCTAACAAGACCTGGTTCAGAGATCTAAGTGAAGCTGTCGAGTGACCACCTCGGCTATATTGGTGAAATATTCTCTGAGGCTGAGCCAAGAAGGAGAAATGTCGCAGATTGTGATCAAATTATGCTCATAGTGTAGTTGACGCAGGAGATGTGATGATTATTGTTATGATTTTTGGTTGTGATTGTTAATCAGTAACAGAAATGTAATGATTATTGTGATGAATGGTGCTTGTGATTTCTAATCAATAACAGTAGAAACAATGTTCATTTTAGTGATGCAGAAAATCAGTAAGAAATGATTGTAATGTTGACCTGAAATAATGCAGAAAGTACTGTTCATCTGCTGAACCGAAGGAGCAGAGTTCTGTGTGGAAGCTGTGGTATGTAAACAGATCTGTGTGTTCCAGAACAGCTCTCCTTCAACTGCAGAAGCTGAATTAGAAGTATTGGTTATTAAAGGTATTACATTTATCTAATGACAGACCTAAAATAGGTGAGGATAGATTTGGAAAAAGCATAAATCTAGGTTGTTAATTAGGCAACATTTCTTTTGAGAGAGAAGTTAAACTGGTTATTCAAGACAATTCTATGTGCTTCTAGCTCACCAGTTAGAGTCCTTGGGTTACCAGAAGACATAAATAAGAGAGGAAGGGCATATCATGTGAGGGGTTGTTATTAAAATAATGATGCTTTCCTACACACACACAAGCGTAGCCGCTGTTAGCACATGACAACGCCTGAGCCATGTTCAGGGATTGTTTTAGCGGTTGTCAAGCACAGCCCAGCCTTGGTAGCTGGTGAATTCATGCAGCTACATACAGAATAGTATTGGAATGGAGCAAATTGGTTTAACATTATCCAATTGATCAATTAATTTAAATTTGTGTACCGTTTGTGTGACATATATATGTACATGAGGCGATAGGTAAAAAAGATTTAGCGGTAGCAAGCTGCTGGTTCAGTAAACAGGTTAACCTTGGGAACTGGGAGGGGCGGTGTGTGTTGATTATGTACGTAATGTATGTAAATGTGGTATTGCACGCCCCTCATGTACCGCAACCAATCAGGACTTGTGGATTCAGGGCAGTACCGAACAAGGACTTTGGGGGCTGAGGCGAGTGGGGGAGGCTGGCATAGAACTGGGAGTTTTGGGGAAAATAGCGTTTTTCCGTGGGGCGTCTTAAGGAAGAAGGACCAGCTGGAACTGAACGAGCTAACCGACACCGAAGGGATTATCCTGAGGATTAATTCTTCAAGAAGAGAGAGAGAAGACGCCAGAATGGATTAATCAAATATTCCCAATTCTTGAAGGATAAAATTGGAGCCTTTTGGATTTTACCCTAGCTCACTGCTAGCCAGGGGGAGGGGCCGGATACCAGAGGGGCTCCTGGCCGTGTGCTTCTATACCTCCCCTCACCAGCCTTGGAAAAAGCTAATTGGCCATTTGCTCACCCCCCAACCATCCTCGGATCAACACAGATGAATCGAATTGTAAGCCACATCTTGATTTTTGGACAATAGAATTAGAGATTATACTTTTAATGTTTAACCAATGAATGCTGTCGCTTAACCCTGCTAACCTGCTTTAATAAAATACAAAATTATCACAAGATGTCGTGGTGGACATTAAATCTGTCCTCATAATTGTAAAGATTTGAGTGTGTCTCTGCATTGACAACAAAAGTTCTTATTGGTTACTCTAGCCCAACACAACCCAAATAAGATGGAAGGGAAATCTAAATGTTTTAGAGCTCAGATCTGTCTGGATTCACGTAGTGAAACCGGAACATTCTAGAACATCTCAGCATCTGTTGGATCAGACTGATGTTCCTGCTGTGGACCAGTTTTTAGAGGTTTGTGAAGATGAATGTTGTGATGGAAATTAAATATTAATCCTTACTCTTTGTTCATCTAGTGAACTCTTAGTTCTTTACTAGCAGACTGAGTTTTGTTTCTGACACTTTAGTTTCCCTCTAAACTGTCCTACAGCTGCCAGGTTGTGTTTCTGAGCCTCATATATTCTGGTTTTACTCCAGTTCAGCGTGTGTCCTGGACCAGAGACTGATTCTCAGAGATGGATTCATATTCAGACTTAATCTGACTAAAACACTTGATTGACGATGCTTCAGTTCTTGTTTCTTTGGTTTCAGTTTATCAGTTGGATGATTATTGGTTAACAGAAAAAGGTATTTATTCATCCGATTCACAATAATTGACCCAACTCGCATGAATTTACCTTTCATGTGTCTCAGCAGGAGGCTGTTCTACTGCCGGTCTAGGCTACTGTCACGTCCAACTATGTTTATAGTCTTGACGAGGAAACACATCAGGATCATACTGGTTCATACTGGATTATACTGGTTCATATTCAATTAGATTCAATTTTATTTGTATAGCATCTGTTACAATGTCAATATTCTCTAGGCGCTTTACAGAGACCCAGATCATGACCCCCGAGCAAATATCATTAACTAAAATTATAATATTAAATCCTAATCAATGATAATGGCAGATAAAAAACTCCCACAGAGGGAGAAAAAAAAACCTTTAAGCCAAACAGTGGCAAGAAAAAACTCCACTTTAAGAGGAAGAAACCTGGACCAGGACCTGAATCATATGGAGGGACCTTCCTGATGAAGACCAGCTGGATAAAGAAAGAAAAGAGGGGAGACAGGACAGAGAGGATGGGGGACAGAGAGAGGATGTAGGACAGAGAGAGGATGTAGGACAGAGAGAGGATGGAGGACAGAGAGGATGGAGGACAGAGAGAGGATGTAGGACAGAGAGAGGATGGAGGACAGAGAGGATGGAGGACAGAGAGGATGGAGGACAGAGAGGGATTGGAGGAGAGAGGATGGAGGACAGAGGAGAGGATGGAGGACAGAGAGGATAGAGAGAGATAGAGAGAGGACAGAGAGGATGGAGGACAGAGAGGAGGACAGAGAGAAGAGAGACGGAGAGAGGATGGAGGACATTAGAGAGAGGACGAGGAGGGAGGACAGAGGACAGGAGAGAGGACAGGAGGAGAGAGGATGGAGGACAGAGAGAGGATGGAGGGCAGAGAGGATGGAGGACAGAGAGAGGAGGGAGGACAGAGAGATGAGGGAGGACAGAGAGAGGTTGAAGGACAGAGAGAGGACGGAGGACAGAGAGACGAGGGAGGACAGAGAGGAGGAAGGACAGAGAGGATGGAGAACAGAGAGACGAGGGAGGACAGAGAGAGGATGGAGGACAGAGAGGATGGAGGACAGAGAGAGGAGAGACACTAATGACTGAATGAAATGACTCCATAAACAGATGCAGGTAGCAGCACTGAGGTGAGATGGTCAGAGGACTAGATCACCGGTCACCACGGCAACCGACACCCTGAACACACCTACACACACAGGTGGAGGTAAACGCTGGGATGGACAGAGGAGGGAACTGCAGGTCAGCATGAAACTCAGGAAACTCTGGCCTTAAAACACACAGAAAGAAAAGAGAAAAAAGGAGGAAAACAGCACAACAAACTACAGGAAAGAAAATGGAGCACAGTTACAGTACCGAGGTGCTGCTAATTAACTATGGAATGAGCTGGAGGAGGAGGAAGGGAGGAGGAAAGGGAAGGAAAGAGCAGTGAGCACCACTCAGCAGATCATGTTGGCGTCCCCCTGCAGTGTAGGCCTATAGCAGCATAGCTATGACGAAGCTGTGATTAAGACGAGCTACTCTAGTCTGAGCTCCTACAACTATGGCTATAACTATTAGCCCCTACACACTATAGTTTAGACTAACTGTAGGCTTTACTGAACAGAAATGTTTTCAGTTTAGCTTTAAAGATGGAGGTGGTGTCAGCCTCCTGAACCCAAACTGGTAGCTGGTTCCATTATAAAGGTGTCTGGTAGCAGAAGGCCCGTCCTCCAAACCTACTTTTAGATATTCTAGGAACGACCAGTAATCCTGCACTCTGAGAGCAGAGAGCTCTACTAGGAGCATAACAAGTAGGGCTGTCAATTTCTCAAAATAATTAATCAGATTAATCGCATGACTGTCAATAGTTAATCATGATTAATCGCAAATTAATCGCATTTTTTTATCTGTTCTAAATCTACCTTATACAGATCTTTTTCAAATTGTATTACTCTTATTAATACGAGTCCTGACTAAAACCAGGATATATGACCATATTAGTCCAGTCCTGAGGTCTCTGGCTTCCTGTCACTCAGAGAATAGACTTTAAAACAGCTCTACTTGTGTTCAAGTCTCTTCATGGCCCCAAAGTCCATCTCTGACATGTTAGATCCATATGAACCAACCTGGACTCTGAGAACCTCAGGTAGTGGTCTCCTGCTGGTGTCCAGAGTCAGGACTAAACAAGGCGAAACTGCATTTCAGTTTTATGCTCCTAAAATCTGGAACAGTCTCCTAGAAGATGTTAGACAGACCTGAACTCTGACAATGTTCAGATCCAGACTGAAAACAGTTCTGTTTAGATGTGAAGATGATGACTGGAAGGATTTTATCTGCACTCTTCATTTTTAATTTAATTAATTAATTTTTTTATTAATTAATTTTATCTATTATTGATTATTTTTATGAAATGATTCTATTTGCCTTCTTGTGACTTTATGCATCTGTAAAGCACTTTGAATTGCCTTGTGTATGAATTGTGCTCTACAAATAAAGTTGCCTTGCCTAATATGAGAGTACACAAATGCTTGCCTTATGCAAAACAAATGCATGTTTATTTATTGTTACAATGCCAAATCCATTATATATTATATATATATATACACTCAATATTTTCTCTTATGTTCTTCATACAAAATATTTTCGTGGTTTGCTTCAAATGAGGGGGGGGCTCTCTGCATCCGCGCTCTGATTAGCCGACAAGTGATATTTGAGTAATCGGACTCCGGTGGTAACTAAATTCACATCGACAGCAAACACAAATAACATTTATCTTGTGGAGTTAGCCATCAGGCAAGGTTTTGAAGCTGAACTTACCATTCAAAATAGTATCTTTTGTATCAATTTTATCCCAGCTACTGCTAACGAAGGTTTGTTTACGTCTGTCTGTCTGTCATGGCCGTCGACGTCAGTGCATGGCTTCTGTTTTGACAAACTACGGAGTAGTCCGAGGCCCATGTAGTCTGGAGGCAACACCTACTCTCCCTTCTACTGTTGTACATCAACGGCCGGCTCGCGTTAATCGCGAGTTAAAAAAATTAGTTGCGTTAAAATTATTTTGCGTTAATCAATCGTTAACGCGTTAACTTTGACAGTCCTAATAACAAGCTATCAGGTCTGGTAGATAACGAGGAGCTAGGCCATTAAGGGCCTTATATGTGAGAAGCAGAATTTTAAACTCAATTCTAAATTTCACGGGGAAGCCAGTGGTTCATCCTAGATCATACTGGATTATACTGGATCATACTAGATCATATTAGATTATACTGGATCATGTTAGATCATATTGGATTACACTAGATCATACGGTACTATACTGTTCATACTAGATCATACTGGATTTACTTGATCATACTAAATCATACTGAATCATACTGGATTATACTAGATCATAATGGATTATACTAGATCATAATGGATTATACTGGTTCATTCTAGATCATACTGGATTATACTGGATCATACTAGATCATATTAGATTATACTGGATCATGTTAGATCATATTGGATTACACTAGATCATACGGTACTATACTGTTCATACTAGATCATACTGGATTTACTTGATCATACTAAATCATACTGGATCATACTGGATTATACTAGATCATACTAGATTGTACTGGATCATACTAGATCATACTGGATTATACTGGATCATACTGGTTACTTCTAGATCACACTGGATCATACTGGATTATACTAGATCATATTGGATTATACTGGATCATACTAGATCACACTGGATCACACTGGATTATACTGATCACACTAGATCACACTGGATCATACTGGATTATACTAGATCACACTGGATTATACTGGATCACACTAGATCACACTGGATCATACTGGTTCCTTCTAGATCACACTGGATCATACTAGATCACAGTGGATCATACTTGATCATACTGGATTATACTGGTTCCTTCTAGATCATACTGGATCATACTGGATTATACTAGATTATACTGGATCATACTAGATCACAGTGGATCATACTGGTTCATACTGGATTATAGGTGTTCCTACAAGGGCATATCTCAGGAAGGATGATTGACAGCTCTGCGGGAGCTTCACAACCTACAGAATCAACGGACTGTTCAAAATATACATCAAATGACTGCATGGTTCAGCTGACGACACCTTGGCTGAGCCTGGTTCTTCTCAGACTCCTGCTGGGTTCCTCACCTGTCTCCTGTTGTCCATTCACAAACCACAGCAGCAGCGCTTCCACATACGCCATGTTATCTCTGTCTGGATGGTGCTGCTGGCGGTACCTAAACCACTGACGGGTCACACACACCGGCAGCTTCAGCTGGTCTGGGACGTTCTCAGGAGGTTCTGGGACATCAAGAGCTTCCAACAATCTCTGTCGTCGTGACTCCTCCGGAGCCTGCACAGACAGGAGTGGCATCAAGCTTGTGATGAAAGGGAAGAAGCATCTAACAGTGTAGACAGCTGACCTCATTGAGACGTTGAAGCTGAAGATCATCTCTGTTCTCAGCTGATGTGGAGCCTCCAGACACCGAACCTCCTGGCTGGTTTTTCATCAGTCCATAAAAGACCTGTCGAATCTCTCTGCTGGGGTCTTTATTCTTCTCTGGAACGTTCTCAGTCATAGCAGAAAGGATGAAGGTGGTGAGTTTTCCTGTCTGAACAGCTTCTCTCACCCATGGAGGCAGATCCTCAGGAGGAGGATCTGGCTCTCCTTCATATGTCTGAATAGATGTTGTGAAAGGTTTGAGGTCTTTCACACCAAAACTCCTCAGAGTTTCTTCCAGATGTTCTTGGTTCCGGATGGGTTGATTCAGGGGTGAACGCCTCAGTGATGTAAGTATACCTTCTAGTCGTTGAAGTCCACCTGTGTCTTCTAAACTAGAATATTCATTTCCCGCCAAAGAAGCAAACACGGGCATTACGTGGTGGTACAACCCAAAACGTTCACAGAACTTTGAACTCCTGTAGCGTTTAGCAGGAATGGTGTCTTCCACCATGTTTGTCCACTGAAAGGACAAGAAGGGGAGGAAGCCCCCCTGCAGCTGGTAGATGCAGAAGTCCGTGTCGCTGGACAGGACCGGACAGTCGTACTCAGCTGCTCTCAGAGCAGTCGTCAGGTCTGCCTCTCCAAAGCACTGCTCCAGGTCTATGTTCCTGCTCCGTAGGACCTGGATGAAGACGTCTTTGACCAGAGGTGGGATGACTCTGCTCTGGGGCTCTCTGCTCTTTGTTTCTTGATTTTCATCTTTCTGGTGACTCTGTCTCTTCTCGGGTCTCAAAGGTCCATCCAGAATGACGTGTGGTGTGATGCGGCAGGTTTTCAGAGCATCAAAGAACTTTCCAACCACGACTATAAACTCAGGATAATCTCCACCGCGCCTGTCATCCAGACCAGAGTCAAAGTACAGCTTATGGTACAAACCTCCGTCAATGACGATGTGGCTGTTCGAGAAAGAAAAATCCTCCAGGAGTTTTTGATTTTCAATAAACTGTTGCAACAGTTTAACCCCCATGATTCATGAAAGTGTTGAGCGAACAGAGGAACACTCCCTCACCCTCAGGAACAGGTCCAGATGTGACTCATTCACTTCATTCCTCTTCCTTTAACACACTCAGCTGTGGGCGGAGCTGTTTCTGACTGGTCACATGATCCCTGTTGAAGCATGAATCTGTAGTGCTTTAAGGCCGTACCACCATAGACCACATGGAGGCAGCTCCAGAGACACCAGAGGAGGACCTCATCCTCTTAAAACCGTCCCAGCTTCCTCCAACTACACAACTGTGGTATTTTAAAAAGTCCTGCCGTCTTAGATTCTTTATGACTGGGCCTCATCCTGCCTCTGTGAGGTTACGACTCCTCCTTCAGCAAAACCGTTCAGACACCTAAGTCCAAACATGTCCACATCCTCAATCTGGTCTCAGCAGACACAGTTGGACAAAACACCCAGGAGACCCTCCCTGAAGGACTCACTGGACATCCTTTAACGCCCTCATGGTGTTGAGACAGAGAACCAGCTCAGCTGAAAACATGGTGCATGATATTAATAACATTTTTTTATTTTATTTATTTATTTATTTATCATGTTTTGTTCTCTGACTTTTCCTTTGATGCAGCCGATAAAGAGAACAATTCGGTTATATCTGATTTCAGATAGAACCGACCACTAGAGGCTGCGGTTCCTCCGATGACCACCAGAGACTGCGGTTCCCCTACCGACCACCAGAGGCTGCGGTTCCCCTACCGACCACCAGAGGCTGCGGTTCCTCCGATGACCACCAGAGGCTGCGGTTCCCCTACCGACCACCAGAGGCTGCGGTTCCTCCGATGACCACCAGAGGCTGCGGTTCCCCTACCGACCACTAGAGGCTGCGGTTCCCCTACCGACCACTAGAGGCTGCGGTTCCCCTACCGACCACCAGAGGCTGCGGTTCCTCCGATGACCACCAGAGGCTGCGGTTCCCCTACCGACCACTAGAGGCTGCGGTTCCCCTACCGACCACCAGAGGCTGCGGTTCCTCCGATGACCACCAGAGACTGCGGTTCCTCTACCGACTACCAGAGGTGGCAGTTCCTCTACCGACCACTAGAGAAAAAACCTCTGGACACTCCAGGAGCTCCTGAAAGACTCTACCAGTGTCCTTGTTTCCTCCAGAATGATTTACTGAAGCTACAAAACAGTTTTGAGCCAGAAAACTGAAAGAAACTGCAGTAAAGGATGTTTAAGTAAATATAAATAGAAATGTGCTTCCTGCTCATCACCATGTGTGAAGGTGCTCTGATAACAGAATATGAAAGCTTCATCTCAGCAGTGGAGATTGTCTCCAGCAGCTTGTCTTCATGATGAAGTCGTCTCTGCAACAGAAGAGACGTTGCTAGTCTGCAGCTGTAGAGACGTCTCTGGAGACACCACGCTGGTCTGCAGCTGCAGAGATGTCTCTGAAGACACCACGCTGGTCTGCACCTGTAGAGACATCGTCTCTGGAGCAGGCATGAAAATGGGTCGGGGGTTAAAAAGGTGAGAAGTGTGGGCCCGCGGGGTTTTATTTTTTCTCAAGTTCCATTTTAATTTTTTTTAATTTTCTGTGTTTTTTGGTTTTTAATTTCTGAAAATTCCGTTTTAAGTATTTTATGCAAATTTAACCCCAAGACAGTATATAAAGTCATAAAATATAGACAATTTATGCAATTATACTTATATACTATAATGTTTTCATACTTTTAAACATATTGTGTCCAACAAAACATTTGTTTTTTTGACAAACAAAAAAAATTCAAAATGTCTTTTTGTGTAATAAATAATTAAGAAAAAAAAACTCAAATAGGTAAAATCCATTTAAAGTGCAAAAAAGAAAGAAATTGCAACTTCAGTAAATTGATCGTTTTAGCTTGTACCTGATATTTTTCAACTCTGTGTCTGATAACAGCAAAAACTATATTTACTATAGTTTAAGTAGATACTATGAAATCCAAAGCACTGAACACTGGTTGTGTGTATGAGTGTGTGTCCGTGTGTTTTTTATCTGAGAGTCCCAGATAGGTGGTGTCCTCCCAGTAAACACGCTCTGGTCGTTTATGATTTAACTGGCGATCAAGCCGTTTAAGAACGATGTCTGCTATCTTCTCAGGCGTTCAACTGAGGACAAATCACGCTTTTTTTTTTTTTTGAACATTCTTTTTATTGAACATTTTCAAATTTATAACAGTCCAGCACAGTATACAAAAAGAGTATTTGAGATATGTAGCAAATCCAGAATACATTCACAGCAATGAACTCAAAAGTCCTTATTAGGTCTAACATTTCAGGCAGTAGTCCTCTGAGTTCTCAGGTACTCCAACACCTTGCCAAACTTTGCTGTAAAGAGATTGTTCCGGCCATTGATGCTGAATCTTAGTCTTTCCAGAGAAATATAGTCAGTTATCAAAGATTTCCATTGACTTGTTGAAGGAGGTTCATCTCCTACCCATTTTGTCATAACAGCCTTTCGGCCCAGCATAAGCAAAAAATGTACAGTGTTCTTATGGGATCTTAATGTTTCAGGGATACCCCCCAATAGACATAATATTGGAGTAGGTTGTAATTGCTGCTTGATTATCACACTAACCTCAACACATACAGTTTGCCAAAACCGTTGAATGTTTTTGCATTCCCATAGGCAGTGAAGTCTTGTCCCTAAAGTAGTCTTACATTTTGGGCAGTTTGGAGAGGCCCCTGCCGTATGTTTACTGTACATATAAGGAGATATATAAACATTTTGTAAAATATTGTATTGCATTTCTCTGAATCTGTTACATATAGATATTTTACAAGGCACAAGCAGGATTTCCTCCCATAATGCATATTGTTTTAAACTGAGTCTCCCATAGTTTCCGTAGAAATGATAGTCTATCTGTATTCAAATGTTGCAAATCACGCTTTTTATACAAGAGTTAATTCCAGAGGTAGTGCCATTTAAAGGGGCAATTTCTGAAGTGCTCAGTTTCTTATAAGGGCAATTTAGGATAATTAAAATAAAAAAAATCTCCCGACTCCTACCCCCCCCAAAAAAAGAAAGAAAGAAAACTCCTCGGATCTACACTATTCACGTAGGTCACCCTTTTTGACTTCAAAACGGCAAATTTAGCCGAAAGGTGAGGGATTTTCATGCCTGCTGGAGACACCACGCTGGTCCGCAGCTGTAGAGATGTCGTCTCTGGAGACACCACGCTGGTCTGCAGCTGTAGAGACGTCCCTGGAGACACCACGCTGGTCTGCAACTGTAGAGACGTCTCTGGAGACACCACGCTGGTCTGCAGCTGTAGAGACGTCCCTGGAGACACCACGCTGGTCTGCAGCTGTAGAGACGTCCCTGGAGACACCACGCTGGTCTGCAACTGTAGAGACGTCTCTGGAGACACCACGCTGGTCTGCAGCTGTAGAGACGTTGTCTCTGGAGACATCATGCTGGTCTGCAGCTGTAGAGACGTCGTCTCTGGAGACACCACGCTGGTCTGCAGCTGTAGAGACTTCATCTCTGGAGACACCACGCTGGTCTGCAGCAGTAGAGATGTCTTTGGAGACACCACACTGGTCTGCAGCTGTAGAGACATCGTCTATAGAGACACCACACTGGTCTGCAGCTGTAGAGACGTCTCTGGAGACACCACGCTGGTCTGCAGCTGTAGAGACGTCGTCTCGGGAGACACCACGCTGGTCTGCAGCTGTAGAGACGTCGTCTATAGAGACACCACGCAGGTCTGCAGCTGTAGAGACGTCTCTGGAGACACCACGCTGGTCTGCAGCTGTAGAGACGTCGTCTCTGGAGACACCACGCTGGTCTGCAGCTGTAGAGACATCTCTGGAGACACCACGCTGGTCTGCAGCAGTAGAGATGTCTCTGGAGACACCACGCTGGTCTGCAGCTGTAGAGACGTCGTCTATAGAGACACCACGCTGGTCTGCAGATGTAAAGACTTCGTCTCTGGAGATACCACGCTGGTCTGCAGCAGTAGAGATGTCTCTGGAGACACCCCGCTGGTCTGCAGCTGTAGAGACGTCGTCTATAGAGACACCACGCTGGTCTGCAGCTGTAGAGACTTCGTCTCTGGAGACACCACACTGGTCTGCAGCAGTAGAGATGTCTCTGGAGACACCCCGCTGGTCTGCAGCTGTAGAGACGTCGTCTATAGAGACACCACGCTGGTCTGCAGCTGTAGAGACTTCGTCTCTGGAGACACCACACTGGTCTGCAGCAGTAGAGATGTCTCTGGAGACACCACGCTGGTCTGCAGCTGTAGAGACGTCGTCTATAGAGCTACCACGCTGGTCTGCAGCTGTAGAGACTTCGTCTCTGGAGACACCACGCTGGTCTGCAGCTGTAGAGACGTAGTCTATAGAGACACCACGCTGGTCTGCAGCTGTAGAGACTTCGTCTCTGGAGACACCACGCTGGTCTGCAGCAGTAGAGATGTCTCTGGAGACACCACGCTGGTCTGCAGCAGTAGAGACGTCGTCTCTGGAGACACCACGCTGGTCTGCAGCAGTAGAGATGTCTCTGGAGACACCACGCTGGTCTGCAGCTGTAGAGACTTCGTCTCTGGAGACACCACGCTGGTCTGCAGCTGTAGAGACGTCGTCTCTGGAGACGCCACGCTGGTCTGCAGCTGTAGAGACGTCGTCTATAGAGACACCACGCTGGTCTGCAGCTGTAGAGACGTCGTCTCTGGAGACGCCACGCTGGTCTGCAGCTGTAGAGACGTTGTCTCTGGAGACATCATGCTGGTCTGCAGCTGTAGAGACGTCGTCTCTGGAGACACCACGCTGGTCTGCAGCTGTAGAGACTTCATCTCTGGAGACACCACGCTGGTCTGCAGCAGTAGAGATGTCTTTGGAGACACCACACTGGTCTGCTGCAGCTGTAGAGACATCGTCTATAGAGACACCACACTGGTCTGCAGCTGAGACTCTCGGAGACACCACGCTGGTCTGCAGCTGTAGAGACGTCGTCTCGGAGACACCACGCTGGTCTGCAGCTGTAGAGACGTCGTCTCGAGACACCACGCGTGGTCTGCAGCTGTAGAGACGTCTCTGGAGAGAGACCCACGCTGGTCTGCAGCTGTAGAGACGTCGTCTATAGAGACGTTGTCTCTGGAGACACCACGCTGGTCTGCAGCTGTAGAGACGTCTCTCTGGAGACACCACGCTGGTCTGCAGCAGTAGAGATGTCTCTGGAGACACCACGCTGGTCTGCAGCTGTAGACGTCGTCTATAGAGACACCACGCTGGTCTGCAGATGTAAAGACTTCGTCTCTGGAGATACCACGCTGGTCTGCAGCAGTAGAGATGTCTCTGGAGACACCCCGCTGGTCTGCAGCTGTAGAGATGTCGTCTATAGAGACACCACGCTGGTCTGCAGCTGTAGAGACTTCGTCTCTGGAGACACCACACTGGTCTGCAGCAGTAGAGATGTCTCTGGAGACACCACGCTGGTCTGCAGCTGTAGAGACGTCGTCTATAGAGCTACCACGCTGGTCTGCAGCTGTAGAGACTTCGTCTCTGGAGACACCACGCTGGTCTGCAGCTGTAGAGACGTAGTCTATAGAGACACCACGCTGGTCTGCAGCTGTAGAGACTTCGTCTCTGGAGACACCACGCTGGTCTGCAGCAGTAGAGATGTCTCTGGAGACACCACGCTGGTCTGCAGCAGTAGAGACGTCGTCTCTGGAGACACCACGCTGGTCTGCAGCAGTAGAGATGTCTCTGGAGACACCACGCTGGTCTGCAGCTGTAGAGACTTCGTCTCTGGAGACACCACGCTGGTCTGCAGCTGTAGAGACGTCGTCTCTGGAGACGCCACGCTGGTCTGCAGCTGTAGAGACGTCGTCTATAGAGACACCACGCTGGTCTGCAGCTGTAGAGACGTCGTCTCTGGAGACGCCACGCTGGTCT
Source organism: Hirundichthys speculiger (assembly GCA_018398805.1). Taxonomy (NCBI): domain Eukaryota; kingdom Metazoa; phylum Chordata; class Actinopteri; order Beloniformes; family Exocoetidae; genus Hirundichthys; species Hirundichthys speculiger. Next base: position 80,728 of record JAGFBZ010000310.1, read on the forward strand.
GCAGCTGTAGAGACGTCGTCTATAGAGACACCATGCTGGTCTGCAGCTGTAGAAATAGCAGCATTTGTCTTCCCCTCCTTCGTTGATCAGATCAGGACCTCCATGACTCCCTTGAAATTAAGTCCTTATTTCTTCTCCAGGGTCTTGATGATGATGGATACAGCATGGGTCTGAGGAGCTGGTCTTCCCATCTCCGTCTCTCTTTAAGTGTCCTCCATGTGAACCAGGAGTACCCTCTGACAGGAAGGAGGTTCTGTTCTGGTTCTGGATGTTTCCTCACAGTTGATGGAGCTGACAGGACGTCAAACATGGACAGATGTCTTCAGGAACCATCAGAGGACTGTTTACCTCTGATGACCACCAGAATGATTTCTGTGATTGTCAGGTCAGTTGATGGAAGGTTGAAGGAGACTCCAGACTCTTCCAGGTCAGACCGAGACCAACACAGAGGTCAACATCTGTCAGCAGCTGACCACCACATGACTCCTGGCATCCAAACCTGTCACCAGTAGCCCCATGAGTCCATTTTGAAGTGTCTGGAGGTTCTGGGACCTTCAGGCTCAGACCAGGCTGTTTCTGTTCTACGTGGAGTCCACTTCAGTCCACTTCATGGTGCTTTAGTGGTTCCAACGTGCTCTTCAGGTTGATCTTTAGGTTGTCTGGATAAATGAGCTTCTGATCAGGTAACAAACACAATCAAACTGAGCTGTCAATCAAAAAACAAACAACATCTAAATTAAACAATAATTTATTTCTGGATTAAAACGTAACATTTCCAGTAAAAGTGAACAGTAGAACACTTTCAATAAATTGATAGAAGTAAAAAAAATAATTTTTCTTCTTCAGTTCACAGAAAATAGAGAAAATGTCTGAGTTCAAAGTTTTTCCCAGAATTCTTTTTTCCAAAGTTACCACAGGTAGATCAATCAACCCATCAATCATGACTCATCCCAGCCTCACAGGAGTAACAGCAGTAAACAGAGCGTCGCCACGGAACCGCTCTCACACACACTCAACATTCACACCATTGGTCCGTTTGTGTCGCCGCGGCAACAAAGTCAGCTTCAGTGTTTCATTACAAATAAATAATCTGATCTTTAATGCTTTTATTCTGAAAACCCGGAGGAGTCCTCAATGTGTCACGGCTGAAGGCTTTTATTCTCCATTTGTTCCTGAAGGTTCCTGAGGGTCCGATTGGTTCCTCCACCTCTCCAGGTCTCACCTGTTTGGCTGCAGCGGTTCTGACAGATAGACGGTCTTTGGATCAGGACTCGTCCCGGGTTTCAGTCCAACTGCACCCGGAACGCACTGATCTCCATCGGCCGCAGCTTGGTGATGCGGGGCGTCTGCTGCTGCCGGGGGGATTCGGGCTCATCGTGGTCACGCAGCAGTGTGAGACCGGAGCGCCGGATGGACCGGAACTGGAGCGGAGCGAACAGATCATCCAGGTTCACCTGGAACCAGCAGACAAAACACCAGAGCTGAAGAACCAGAGCAGGAGAACACGTCTGAAAGGAAACTAGTAAACATGCATTTATGCACCTCCTCATGTGCACTCCATGTGCATGACGGAAGAGGCTCGGGGGCGGAGCCACAGTCAAAACCCTTCCTGTGGAGGAGCAGGGCGACTTCCTGTGATGGCCTCCCTACTTCCTGTTTACACAGAAAAACATTTGTTACTTATTTACGCGACAGGACAGTCCACTAACCCCCTACTAACGAGACCCCGTTAGAGGTTGCAGTTCCTCTATTGACCACTAGAGATTGCAGTTCCTCTATTGACCACTAGAGGTTACAGTTCCTCTATTGACCACTAGAGGTTGCAGTTCCTCCATTGACCACTAGAGGCTGCAGTTCCTCTACCGACCACTAGAGGCTGCAGTTCCTCTACCGACCACTAGAGGCGACGGTTCCTCTATCGACCACCAGAGGCGGCAGTTCCTCTACCGACAACTAGAGGCTGCGGTTCCTCCGCTGACCACTAGAGGCTGCAGTTCCTCTATCGACCACTAGAGGCTGCAGTTCCACTACCGACCACTAGAGACTGCAGTTCCACTACCGACCACTAGAGGCTGCAGTTCCTCTACCGACCACTAGAGGCTGCAGTTCCTCCAACGACCACTAGAGGCTGCAGTTCCACTACCGACCACTAGGGGCTGCAGTTCCTCTACCAACCACTAGAGGCTGCAGTTCCTCTAACGACCACTAGAGGCTGCAGTTCCTCTACCGACCACTAGAGGCTGCAGTTCCTCTAACGACCACTAGAGGCTGCAGTTCCTCTACCGACCACTAGAGGCTGCAGTTCCTCTAACGACCACAAGAGGCTGCAGTTCCTCTAACGACCACTAGAGGCTGCAGTTCTTCTACCGACCACTAGAGGCTGCAGTTCCTCTAATGACCACAAGAGGCTGCAGTTCCTCTACTGACCACTAGAGGCTGCGGTTCCTCTACCAACCACTAGAGGCTGCAGTTCCTCTAATGACCACTAGAGGCTGCAGTTCCTCTAGGAATAAGGAATAATAAGGAATAAGAGGATTTATTGTCATTGAACCAGCGTTCCCAGTAACAACGAAATTGCATTCCAGTACATCATCCAAGAAACATATAAAAAACAACAACAACATTTAGGACATGGATGTCGATGATGACTGGGGCTAAGCAACTAGTGTCGCTCCGCGCTAACTTAGATTGAAAAGATAACATTGGGGAAGGAGGGGTGGAGGTTAAAAAAAAGAACACTCTCCCACTACGTGTCAAAAGGACACGTCGTGAGAGGGGAAAAAAAAACACCTCAGCACATTTAATTAAGCATGTGCAGACTTAACACAGGACATTGATAGAAACATGATGACGGATAACCCAGTTTTGACAGTCTGTGCGCGCGCAGCCAGCCTTGGGTGCATCGCGCAGTCAGTCCATCGCCACACGGGGGAGAAGGGGGAGGTGCGCAGGGCGGGAGGGGGGGCCAGCGAAGACGTTGAAGTGGGGGAGGGGAGTGCGTGTTGATCAGTGTAGTGGGAGTGCAGTCATGTCGCCTGAAGATCCGTCTCCAGGTGCAGAGGGGGGAATGGGGGGGGTAGAAGCGTCCAAGCCACACAGCATCCAGGAGAATAGATAAGGGAGCGGCCTTGAAGGCTGCGCTTCCAGGGAGCCAAAACAGAAAAGGATTGTTTGGGGCAGGCTGAGACACACTCTCCGTCTAGCCTTGAAGTTCTGCTGGATTTCTCTGGTGGGAATACTTCAATATTCCGAATTATTGGCCATTCTCCCTGATCAACGTGTGAATCCTTCCAAGATTGTTGTCCATTCGCCCAAAGAAGTCCAGAATCATCCCTTGGGTTTGATTCAAGTTCTGAATCGCTCCCAATTTCCGATCCATGTCTTCCAGTCTTTTAATCACGTTGTCAACTTTCTCACACACGTCCGGCGGGGGGAAGTTTTCCTCGAATCCGAATTTGTAGCCTCCGTGCGTTTAATTTTCCGATACACCAAGAATCCACCTGCGCCGATCAGTAGAAATCCTGTGATCATAAATCCAAAAATGAATGCGTCTTCGACATCCTCCACGTGCAGTGGGCCGAGACAATGAAGTTTCCATTTGCCCCAGGAGTCCATCACGTACCCCGCTGCGTGCGTACCCCCCGGGCATGAAGGCTCTCCTTTGCCTTGTCTTGTTGTTGAAAAAATTTGATCAATTGCATTCAGAGACCACTCTACCGACCACTAGAGGCTGCAGTTCCTCTACCGACCACTAGAGGCTGCAGTTCCTCTACCGACCACTAGAGGCTGCAGTTCCTCTACCAACCACTAGAGGCTGCAGTTCCTCTAATGACCACTAGAGGCTGCAGTTCCTCTACCGACCACTAGAGGCTGCAGTTCCTCTACCGACCACTAGGTGCAGCTCTCACCTGTGGCTCCTCCAGCGTCCTCAGGTTCAGCAGGTGAATGTCACACGGCAGTGCAGACTGAAGTGGCAGGAAGGGGCGGAGGTTAGGCAGCTGGCTGTTGCCAGGGGCAACCATTGTGATAGGTTGGTGGCAAAGAGCGAGTGAGGAGAGATGGGCGTGCAGAGACAGGTGCACAACTGAGGCTCCTCCCACTTCCTGTAAGAACCAGACATGATAAAACTGAGTTAAATGGTTGTTTGCCATTTCTGCTTCCTGTGAAGTAACTGAGCTGTGGAGACATCATCATCATCACCATCATCACCATCGTCATCACCATCATCATTACCATCATCATCACCATCACCACCACCATCATCATGACCATCATCACCATCATCATCACCATCACCATCATCACCGCCACCATCATCATAACCATCATCATCAGTCACAACTGAACTCATCAAATGTTCAACAGAATGATAAAATGTCACCTAAGTGTGAGAAGGTGAGCTAGAGGTTGGAAGAGAAATTGCTACTACTAATAATAAAGTAAATGTGCAGCTGTGTTCTCGTTCTAGATGGTGACGTTACATGTTCGTGCTTCTGATCTGTGACTTGTTTAAGGAAAAAGCAGAACCAAAAAAGACAAAGAAACCACCTGAACTCCGCCCCTCATCTGAGCCCCGCCCCATTCAAGTTGATGCTTCCTGATGTCAGGGTCCCTCCTCTTTACTTGAACCCTGCCCCCTTTACCTCCAGCCCTCAGTTGCTTTAACCCTCCCCATCCGCTCCCTCCGTCTCGTCCAGACCACTGCCTGGCTCATTTCCCACCTTCCTCCACCCACTCATACCAGACCTGTCAGAAGGAGTCACCCCCCCCCCCCCTCACCTGTGCCCCGCCTCTTCGATCCTCCAGCAGAAGGTGGTAGAGGCTGGCCGTCAGCTTGTTGTCCGTGACGCCCTGACCCAGACCCCGATTGTCGTCCTGCTGCAGCCGCCGGTCCAGAACCACCTCCAGCTCACCTGCACAGGTAAGAGACCACACATGTGAATGCTGCTGCTTCCAAACACAGCAAGGACCTGCCTCCTCTGGTACTGAGTCATGAAGACAGGACACCACACACGGATCAGTCATCTGGGAGAAGAAATCCAAAAGATGTGTCTGACCAAACAAGAAGGCTCAGAACTTGATGTTCTGTGATAAGAAGTGAAGGTGAGGGGGCGCGGTTGGAGCTTGACGGAGATGGCGGCGTAGAGAGTTGCTCTGTAAGACCCGACACAAAAAATCGATACTATCGATAATTATACCCATTACTCTATACGAAATATTGTGTCTCAGCAACGGGAATATATTTTCTTCTTTTCGGGCGGAAAATACAAATGTCTAACCGAGAACTCCGGATGCTTCAGCGCCTCAAAGACACTCCGCTAGCATGGCCATCAAAAACTAGTAAGAAAATGGATGACTACGTTAGCAGGGCTTCAGACGACACGCCTGCTGCGTCAGGTGCAACCGCTATGCCAGGTGCAGCTGCTGAGGAGCCCTCACTGAGCTTTCTCGCCACAGAGATAAGAGCAATCCGTATGTCCACACAAAACATCGAGAAGGACACAAAGGAAATCAAGACTACGGTGGAGGACATTGAAGGGAAGATTAGCACGCTAAGCTCCCGCATGGACGAGGCGGAAGAACGGGTCGCCGCACTGGAAAGCGCCGCTGACACATCCGAGCAGCACGCCAAAACTTTCCAGGAGAAAATACAACAACTTCAGGAGCGTGTTGAGGATTTGGATAATAGAGGACGACGCTGCAATATCAAAATCCTAGGCATACCGGAGCTAAAAGAAGGGAACGATATGATTGAGTTTTTTACAACAGGAGATCCCAGTCATGCTGGAGCATCGGTTCCCGACACTGGAGATACAGCGCGCTCATCGAGTTTCCCACTGGCCCGCCGAGACGAGAGCACAGGGAGGGGGACAGACCGCGGCTTGTGATGGTCAACATGCTCCGCTACCAAGTGAAAGAGGAGATACTACGAGCAGCCAGGGAAAAAGGTCAGATCATGTGGCAAGGAGCCAGGATCATGTTTTTTCCTGACTACTCTAAGCAGACCATGGAGCGGAGGGCGTCCTTCAAACAAGTTAAAACCGATCTGAAGAACAGAGGAGTGGAATACATGCTGCGCTTCCCCGCCACCCTGGAGATTAAATTTAACGGAGCCCGTCACCGCTTCACCTCGGCCGAAGAAGCATCGGAGTTCATCAAGAGGAAGATTATAAAAGAAAGCTGAGCTAAAGACAAAACTGTGGGTAAATGTTTAAACTCTGATAGACTCCTCATCACTATGCAACTATTTTATTTATTTTTTTTCTTTCTCTTTCGACATTGCTATACGTATATATATATATAGAGAGAGAGTTGGGTAATTTTCTTTGACTTTTTCATTTTTAATTATTTATTTATTTTTCTTCAGATAAGCTAGTAGCCTTTTTTTTTTCTGCTGCTCCATTACTCTGCCTATTTACGTGTAATTTGTGCAGCAGTGAGGCAAATTGTATTGAACGCTCCCACCCTGTGTGATAGGAACTCACATTGCAGACTTTCTTTTTCTGGGGGGAGAATGCCTTTTCTTTTTATATTCCCTACTCTATATAATTGATTGAGGAGCTTTATTTAAGTTTTGCTACTCCCCATACAGTTTACATGGGATTTGAATATGCAAATGTTGGGTTTTACAGGAAGTCGAGTCCAGGCGACATTTCCAGGTTTCCTAGTTTTGTTGTGTTCACTTGGTTTTGTCCCAGTCCTTTGAATCTGACTGGGTTTGTAGGTAGTTTGTTCTGTCATGTTTGTAACATTTGTTCACCATCACCACACTGTATTCTGATAATGCACACAATATCTATGTACGCTTTACTACTTCATGGCTAGCACAACAGATTTGAAATTTGCCACTTGGAATTTAAAGGGCCTTAACAATGTGATTAAGAAAAAGAAAATCCTGACATATTTGAAATCAGCTAAAATTGATATAGCCTTTGTCCAGGAAACGCATCTAAACATGAAAGAATCTTTGAAATTAAGGTCCTCCTGGGTGGGGAAGGTTTTCTTTCTCAAGTCCAGGAACTGGCAAAAGCAGAGGGGTTTCCATTTTGATTAATAAGGCAATTAATTTTAATGAAACAATGTGATAATAGACCCAGATGGTCGTTATGTGATAGTGTATGGCCACTCCTCCTGGATACACCAGTTGCTCTCTGTAATATTTACGCACCCAATTTTGATAAGCCAGAGTTTTTTCATAGCCTATCTCAACTTCTCTTGGACCTCGGGGATGTTCAGATAATACTTGGTGGAGATTTCAACCAAATATTAGATCAAGACCTCGATAGATCATTGCCCAGACGCAATACAGAAGGCAGATCAGCGGCTGCCATTAGACAACTTGCCACTGACTTGGGTCTAAAAGACATCTGGAGGCTAATACACCCCAGATACAAGAGATTATTCCTTCTTTTCCTCTCCCCACAACGTCTACACTAGGATTGATTATTTTTTAATTTCTCAATCATTAGTTGATTTTTCCCTCAGCTCAGATATAGGTAATATAATCATTTCAGATCATGCCCCAGTTTTTCTCTGCCTAACAAAATTTTCACAGTCACCTAAAAGCCGCAGATGGCGACTAAATGTGTCCTTGTTGAAAGATGACTCATTCCTCAAGATGATCCGGGATGAGACATCACTCTTTAAGGAAACAAATAGTAAGCAAGATAGTAGAATTTCAATATGGTGGGATACTTTAAAAGCTTATTGGAGGGGGAGAATTATTTCTTATGCCTCTTACAGGAAAAGACTAGCTAATGAGAAAACTAACGAACTAGAGAGCGAACTTAAAATACTTGAAGTCTCATATTCTCAGAACAAGGATAGATCCACACTAAACAAAATCATTGCTACTAAATTTCAACTAAATAAAATATACCACAAAAAAGCTGAGTATGCTTTGTTTCGGACCAATCAGACATACTGGGAAATGGGCGAAAGACCTGGTCGCCTGCTGGCTTACCGTTTAAAGCAACAGGATAGTATGAACCACATAGCTGGCACGCGGCAACCAGATGGCCATATCTCTACCGCCTCTAAACAGATCAATGAAAGTTTTAGATCCTTTTATGAAACTCTCTATTCATCACAAGGTGATTTAGATAAGCAGAAATTTGATAGGTTTTTTTTCTGATCTTAACCTCCCACAATTAACTGAGAGTGACAGAAACTTTTTGGAGGCGCCAATAAAACTCGAGGAGATTTCTCAAGCAATCAGAAGTATGCCATCAAATAAATCTCCTGGGTTAGATGGATTGCCTGCTGATTTTTATAGAGCATTTGTAGACATTATTAGCCCTATACTGCTCGAGGTCTACTTTGATGCATTTACAGCTGGCACCTTACCACAGTCAATGCACACTGCAGTTATATCTTTCATTCACAAAAAGGGGAAAGATGATTTGGATCCTAGTGGCTACCGTCCTATTTCCTTACTTAACTGTGATCAAAAGATTTTAGCTAAGATATTAGCAAATCGCTTATCTAAAGTTATTGGAAGCATTATTCACATGGACCAATCAGGCTTCATCCCAAATCGCTATAGCTCCGATAATATTAGACGGCTTGTCAATCTTCAGTGTTCAGTATATGACTCCACTCATCCAACAATCGCTTTGTCACTAGACGCCGCTAAAGCCTTCGATTGTGTCGAATGGGCATATCTTTTTGAAACCCTTGAACGATTCGGCTTTGGGAAAAATTTTATTACATGGATCAAAACTTTATATGATACCCCCTATGCTTGTGTTTTGACAAATGGTCTTATATCTAATCCATTCCAGTTACATAGGTCTACAAGACAAGGCTGCCCCTTAAGCCCGGGCCTGTTTGTGCTTGCCTTGGAGCCTTTAGCACAGAAACTAAGGAATAATCCAGATATAACACGGGATCACAGTGGGCAATATCCATCACAAACTTTTATTGTACGCAGATGATATGTTAGTAATGTTAACGCAACCAGAAAAATCCATACCCAATTTATTAAACTGTATTGAAGAGTTCACATCATTATCTGGATATCGCATTAACTGGGACAAATCGGAGGCCATACCTTTATCAGGCCATTGTCCATCTACCCTCTTACATCGATGGAAATTTCGCTGGGCTTCGAAAGGCATCAAATATCTAGGCATTCGAATAACTCCTGATTACAAAGATATGATCCGAGAGAACATCAACCCTCTGCTTCAGAAGATGAGATCAGATTTTGGCAGATGGACTAAAATTCACCTCTCACTCTGGGGGAAAATAAATTCTATTAAAATGATGTCTGCACCAGTTATATATTATTTACTTTCCCACCTTCCTCTGAACATTCCCGAGTCCTACTTTAGAGATATTGACACACTTATTCTAGATTTCATTTGGGGCAATTCACCTCATCGTCTGGGAATAAAGAAATTACAGGCCCACACAAAAAGAGGGGGATTTTCTCTTCCCAACTTCAGATGGTACAGCTGGGCTTTCAATATGAAACCCATAAGAACATGGTTAACTAATGATGGGGCAGGGGATAGACTAAGTTGGTTCCAAATAGAAACTGAAGTGAGTGGAGGGTTATCCCCTTGGTCCGAGCTATTTAGTACAAAACTTTCATCACATAATGAGAATCCTATTATCGCTAATACTAAACTTATGTGGCATAAACTACATAGAACAGGGCGTTGGGACTTTTCCAAATCCCCGCATGCACCACTATGGAATAACAAGCAAATTCTAGTTGGTAATAAAACAGTTAACTGGACTATTTGGCAAAAAGCGGGGATAAATTACATTTTACATCTGTTTGATAGTAACACTAAACTATTTTTAAGCTTTAACCAAATAGTGGACAGATACAAACTACCACATAACCAATACTGGAGATATGTCCAAATACAAAGCACTCTATCTAAATGGTTAGGAAGCCCACTTACCTGCCCTACAGGTAGCCCAATTGAAGAACTGCTAAATAAATCAAGTTCAGGCAAGGGCATCACTCTTAAGATTGTTAGTTTATTGCAGGAACAATTATCCGACCCTCTCCTCAAGGTCAAGAAACACTGGGCAGGTGACTTGACTATGGACATATCTCCTGAAGATTGGAAGTCATGTTTAAATAACATTAATACAATGTATAAAGAGATGGGTAATAGATTTATTCAATTGAAAATAATACATAGATGGCATCGGACGCCACAACAACTGTATAAATGGAAATTAATACCTGTAGACTCTTGCTGGAGATGTGACGGAAGTGGTGCATCTATATTACATATACTTTGGACATGTCCAGTGCTTAAGGATTGGTGGAATAACATTCATCAGGTTATATTTGAAGTCCTGCATAAAAGATTCCAAATCTCTGCAAAACTGGGTGTCTTGGGATCGACCACTGAGCTTAAGGACAATGACTTTACTTATTTTGAAAAAAGATGGATTATCCTAGCTCTCACTACAGCAAAACGGATACTGCTAAGACACTGGAGGAAAAGACTGCCACCTCCTTATGAAGAATGGACTACAACAATGGCACAGTTAGCTGCCTACGAGAGGGTGACGTACTCTCTACTGGATAATCTGGATCAATATGTCCCCACTTGGACCCCTTTTACTTACTGGTTGTCTGTGAGTTAATGGTTGCCATGACAATGTAATGTGATTGCTGATTTGGTGTGCTTGTCTGCTGAGAGGTGTCAGTGTGGTGATCTATGGTGGTGTTTGTTTGTTTTGTTTTATTTGTTTGTTCTTGTTTTTCTGGAAAAAAAAAAAGAAAATAACTTGGGGAGTAATTTTCTGGCCTTGTTGGCTCTCTGTTTGAATGAATGGATCTCTCCCTGTCTGTATTATTTGTTTGCTTAACTTCAATAAAAAGTTCATTACAAAAAAGAAGTGAAGGTGAAATTCACATCACCGACTGATCTGAACCACCACCAACTGATCTGAACCACCACGACTGATCTGAACCACCATCTACTGATCTGAACCAACACGACTGATCTGAACCACCATTGACTGATCTAAACCACCACCTATTGATCAGAACCACCACGACTGATCTGAACCACCATCAACTGATCTGAACCAACACGACTGATTTGTACCACCATGACTGATCTGAACCACTACCGACTGATCTGAACCACCAGGACTGATCTGAACCACCACCGCCTCAGTTGCCCCTTGGCTTTGGAACTCCCTCCCCCAGGATCTAAGATCTGTGTAAACTTTAGCATGTTTTAAAAACAAACTAAAAACACACCTCTACAGGCAGGCTTTTCCACACCTGGCCTGACTGATCTGTACCACCATCGACTGATCTGAACCACCACAACTGATCTGAACCACCGCCGACTGATCTGAACCACCACGACTAATCTAAACCAACACCGACTAATCTGAACCACCACCGACTGATCTGAACCACCATCTACTGATCTGAACCATCATCAACTGATCTGAACCACCACAACTGATCTGAACCACCACAACTGATCTGAACCACACCGACTGATCTGAACCACCGACTGATCTGAACCACCAAGGCTAATCTAAACCAACACCGACTGATCTGAACCACCATGACTGATCTGAACCACCACAACTGATCTGAACCACCACCGACTGATCTGAACCACCACCGACTGATCTGAACCACCACCGACTGATCTGAACCACCACCGACTGATCTGAACCACCATCTACTGATCTGAACCACCATCAACTGATCTGAACCACCACCGACTGATCTGAACCACCACGACTAATCTAAACCAACACCGACTGATCTGAACCACCACCGACTGATCTGAACCACCATCTACTGATCTGAACCACCACAACTGATCTGAACCACCACAACTGATCTGAACCACCACCGACTGATCTGAACTACCAACTGATCTGAACCACCACCGCCTCAGTTGCCCCTTGGCTTTGGAACTCCCTCCCCCAGGATCTAAGATCTGTGCAAACTTTAGCATGTTTTAAAAACAAACTATAAACACACCTCTACAGGCAGGCTTTTCCACACCTGGCCTGACTGATCTGTACCACCATCGACTGATCTGAACCACCACAACTGATCTGAACCACCACCGACTGATCTGAACCACCACTACTAATCTAAACCAACACCGACTAATCTGAACCACCACCGACTGATCTGAACCACCATCTACTGATCTGAACCACCATCAACTGATCTGAACCACCACAACTGATTTGAACCACCACAACTGATCTGAACCACCATCGACTGATCTGAACCACCACCGACTGATCTGAACCACCGACTGATCTGAACCACCAAGACTAATCTAAACCAACACCGACTGATCTGAACAACCATGACTGATCTGAACCACCACAACTGATCTGAACCACCACAATTGATCTGAACCACCACCGACTGATCTGAACCAACATGACTGATCTGAACCACCACAACTGATCTGAACCACCACAACTGATCTGAACCACCACCGACTGATCTGAACCACCACCGACTGATCTGAACCACCATCTACTGATCTGAACCACCATCAACTGATCTGAACCAACACCGACTGATCTGAACCAACACCGACTGATCTGAACCACCATGACTGATCTGAACCACCATCTACTGATCTGAACCACCATCAACTGATCTGAACCACCATGACTGATCTGAACCACCATCTACTGATCTGAACTACTACAGACTGATCTGAACCACCACGACCGATCTGAACCTCTATCTACTGATCTGAACCACCACCGACTGATCTAAACCAACACCGACTGATCTGAACCACCACCGACTGATCTGAACCACCATCGACTGATCTGAACCACCACTGATCTGACTGACTGATCTGAACCACCACCTGAACCTGATCTGAACCACCACCACCGACTGATCTGAACCACCACCACCGACTGATCTGAACCACCACCGACTGATCTGACTGATCTGAACCACCACTGATCTGAACCACCTGATCTGAACCACCACCCATGATCTGATCTGAACCACCATCTAACTGATCTGAACCACCACACGACTGATCTGAACCACCACCGACTGATCTGAACCACCATGATCTGAACCACTGATCTGAACCACCACCGACTGATCTGAAACCACCACCGATGATCTGACCACCACGGAACTGGATCTGAAGACTGACAACAACTGATCTGAACCACCACCCGACTGATCTGACTGATGAAACCACCATCTGAACTGATCTGAACCACCACACTGATCTGAACCACCACCACTGATCTGAACCACCACGACTGATCTGAACCACCACCGACTGATCTGAACCACCACCGACTGATCTGAACCACCATCGACTGATCTGAACCACCACCGACTGATCTGAACCACCACACCGACTGATCTGAAACCAACCACCGACTGATCTGAACCAACCATGACTGATCTGAACCACCACAACTGATCTGAACCACCACCATCTGAACCAACCACCGACTGATCTGAACCAACCATGACTGACTGACTGATCTGAACCACCACCGACTGATCTGACCACCATGACTGATCTGACTGAACCACCACCGACTGATCTGAACCACCACCGACCGACTGATCTGAACCACCATGATCTACTGATCTGAACCACCATCTGAACTGATCTGAACCAACACCGATGATCTGATCTGAACCACCATCTGACTGATCTGAACCACCATCACTGAACTGAACTGACTGATCTGAACTGATCTGAACCACCACGACCGATCTGAACCTCTAGATCTGAACCACCACCGACTGATCTGAACCACCATCTGAACTGATCTGAACCACCACCACACTGATCTGAACCACCACTGATCTGATCTGAACCAACCACCACCGATCTGAACTGACTCTGAACCACCACCGACTGATGATCTGAACCACCACCTGATCTGAACCACCGACTGAATCTGAACCACCACATCTGACTGATCTGATGATCTGAAACCACCACCGACTGATCTGAACCACCACGACTGATCTGAACCACCACCACTGATCTGAACTGATCTGAACCACCACCGACTGATCTGAACCACCACTGATCTGATCTGAAACCACCATCTGAACCACCATGATCTGAACCACCATCTGACTGAACTGACTGATCTGAAACCACCACTGACTGATCTGAACCACCACACTGATCTGACTGATCTGAACCACCATGATCTGAACCACCATGATCTGAACCACCATCTGAACTGATCTGAACCACCATGATCTGACTGATCTGACTGAACCACCATCTGAACTGATCTGAACTACTACAGACTGATCTGAACCACCACGACCGATCTGAACCACTATCTACTGATCTGAACCATCATCAACTGATCTGAACCACCACAACTGATCTGAACCACCACTGACTGATCTGAACCACCACCGACTGATCTGAACCACCACGACTAATCTAAACCAACACCGACTGATCTGAACCACCATGACTGATCTGAACCACCACCGACTGATCTGAACCACCATCTACTGATCTGAACCACCATCAACTGATCTGAACCAACAACGACTGATCTGAACCACCACCGACTGATCTGAACCACCGACTGATCTGAACCACCAAGACTGATCTAAACCAACACCGACTGATCTAAACCACCACCGACTGATCTGAACCACCACAACTGATCTGAACCACCACAACTGATCTGAACCACCACCGACTGATCTGAACCACCACCGACTGATCTGAACCACCACCGACTGATCTGAACCACCACCGACTGATCTGAACCACCGACTGATCTGAACCACCAAGACTAATCTAAACCAACACCAACTGATCTGAACCAACATGACTGGTCTGAACCACCACAACTGATCTGAACCACCACAACTGATCTGAACCACCACAACTGATCTGAACCACCACCGACTGATCTGAACCACCACCGACTGATCTGAACCACCGACTGATCTGAACCACCACGACTGATCTGAACCACCACCGACTGATCTGAACCACCATCTACTGATCTGAACCACCATCAACTGATCTGAACCAACACCGACTGATCTGAACCAACAACGACTGATCTGAACCAACACCGACTGATCTGAACCAACAACGACTGATCTGAACCACCATGACTGATCTGAACCACCATCTACTGATCTGAACCACCATCAACTGATCTGAACCACCATGACTGATCTGAACCACCATCTACTGATCTGAACTACTACAGACTGATCTGAACCACCACGACTGATCTGAACCACCATGACTGATCTGAACCACTATCTACTGATCTGAACCATCATCAGCTGATCTGAACCACCACAACTGATCTGAACCACCACTGACTGATCTGAACCACCACCGACTGATCTGAACCACCGACTGATCTGAACCACCACGACTAATCTAAACCAACACCGACTGATCTGAACCACCATGACTGATCTGAACCACCACCGACTGATCTGAACCACCATCTACTGATCTGAACCACCATCAACTGATCTGAACCAACACCGACTGATCTGAACCAACACCGACTGATCTGAACCACCATGACTGATCTGAACCACCATCTACTGATCTGAACCACCATGACTGATCTGAACCACCATCTACTGATCTGAACTTCTACAGACTGATCTGAACCACCACAACCGATCTGAACCACCATCAACTGATCTGAACCACTATCTACTGATCTGAACTTCTACAGACTGATCTGAACCACCACGACCGATCTGAACCACCATCAACTGATCTGAACAATCACCAACTGATCTGAACCACCACGACTGATCTGAACCTGAACCACCACCTTTTAGAAGGTTCAGGTTTTTCTCAGGAGCTTCTGTAGTCTGCTGGAAAGCAGAATGATGGTTGTGAAGGAGAACATAAACGTGACCAATGAGCTCCAGCTGCTTCATTTACTGGTGGTTTATCTCAAGAGAGGAACCAACAGATGATCTAGAGAAGGTTAACTCTGGGTAAACAAGGCGTCGTTACGTCTCCGTGCGTTTCAGGTCTTCGCTTCTGGCTGGTTGTCATGGAAACATGACGCTCAGCAAAGACTGCTGCTGATCAATGACAGCACTGATCATGATCACATGACCCGTGGAGCAGCGTTTGGGCTCCAGTTAAAATGATGTGAATACAAACCGAACAAACCGAAAAATGATACGATGTAATCTGGTGGCATCGAGACCACACCAGGTTGCAGCAACATCTGAGACCACTTCAGTAATTTTTGGAGAAAAACCATTGATGCTCCCCGTCCTGGGGACCATGAGGGACCAGGAGGGACCAGGAGTCACTGGTCTCAGGGGGACCAGGAGGGATCAGGAGTCACTGGTCTCAGGGGGACCAGGAGGGACCAGGAGTCACTAGTCTAACGGGGAGGACCAGGAGGGACCAGGAGTCACTAGTCTAACGGGGAGGACCAGGAGGGACCAGGAGTCACCGAGCTCAGGGGGACCAGGTGGTACCAGGAGTCACTGGTCTCCAGGGGGAGGACCAGGAGGGACCAGGAGTCACTAGTCTAATGGGGAGGACAAGGAGGGACCAGGAGTCACTGGTTTCAGGGGGACCAGGTGGTACCAGGAGTCACTGGTCTCAGGGGTACCAGGTGGTACCAGGAGTCACTGGTCTCAGGGGGACCAGGAGGAACCCGGAGTCACTGGTCCCTGGTCTCAGGGGGACCAGGTGGTACCAGGAGTCACTGGTCTCAGGGGGACCAGGAGGGACCAGGAGTCATTGGTTTCAGGGGGACCAGGAGTCACCGGTCTCCAGGGAGAGGACCAGGAGTCAATGGTCTCCAGAGGGACCAGGAGTGACTGGTCTCCAGGGGGCCCAGGAGTCACTGGTCTCCAGGGGACAAGGAGCCACTGGTCTCCAGGGGACAAGGAGCCACTGGTCTCCAGGAGGAGGACCAGGGGTCACTGGTCTACAGGGGACCAGGAGCCACTGGTCTTCAGGGGGAGGACCAGGAGTCAATGGTCTCCAGGGGGACCAGGTGGGACCAGGAGTCACTGGTCTCCAGGGAGAGGACCAGGAGTCAATGGTCTCCAGGGGGAACCAGGAGTCATTAGTTTCAGGAGAACCAGGTGGGACCAGGAGTCACTGGTCTCCAGGGGGAGGACCAGGAGTCAATGGTCTCCAGGGGGACCAGGAGTCAATGGTCTCCAGGGGGACCAGGAGTCACTGGTCTCCAGGGGACAAGGAGCCACTGGTCTCCAGGGGACAAGGAGCCACTGGTCTCCAGGGGACCAGGAGCCACTGGTCTCCAGGAGGAGGACCAGGAGTCACTGGTCTCCAGTGGGACCAGGAGTAACTGGTCTACAGGGGACCAGGAGCCACTGGTCTCCAGGGGGAGGACCAGGAGTCAATGGTCTCCGGGGGGACCAGGAGTAACTGGTCTCCAGGGGGAGGACCAGGAGTCAATGGTCTCCAGGGGGACCAGGAGTCACTGGTCTCCAGGGGACAAGGAGACACTGGTCTCCGGGGGACAAGGAGACACTGGTCTCCAGGGGACAAGGAGCCACTGGTCTCCAGGGGGAGGACCAGGAGTCACTGGTCCTCAGCGGGACCAAGAGTAACTGGTCTACAGGGGACCAGGAGCCAGTGGTCTCCGGGGGGACCAGGAGTCACTGGTCTCCAGCGGGACGAGGAGTCACTGGTCTCCAAGAGGAGGAACAGGAGTCACTGGTCTCCAGCGGGACTAGGAGTCACTGGTCTCCAAGAGGAGGAACAGGAGTCACTGGTCTCCAGCGGGACCAAGAGGAACCCAGAGTCACTGGTCCCTGGTCTCAGGGGGACCAGGTGGTACCAGGAGTCACTGGTCTCAGGGGGACCAGGAGGGACCAGGAGTCATTGGTTTCAGGAGGACCAGGAGTCACTGGTCTCCAGGGAGAGGACCAGGAGTCAATGGTCTCCACGGGGCCCAGGAGTAACTGGTCTCCAGGTGGGACCAGGAGTCACTGGTCTCCAGGGGGAACCAGGAGTCATTAGTTTCAGGAGAACCAGGTGGGACCAGGAGTCACTGGTCTCCAGGGGGAGGACCAGGAGTCAATGGTCTCCAGGGGGAGGACCAGGAGTCAATGGTCTCCAGGGGGACCAGGAGTCACTGGTCTCCAGGGGGCCCAGGAGTCACTGGTCTCCAGGGGACAAGGAGCCACTGGTCTCCAGCGGGACGAGGAGTCACTGGTCTCCAAGAGTAGGAACAGGAGTCACTGGTCTCCAGCAGGACGAGGAGTCACTGGTCTCCAGTGGGGCCAGGAATTACTGGTCTCCAGGGGGAGGACCAGGAGTCACTGGTCTCCACGGGGACCAGGAGTCACTGGTATACAGCGGGACCGGGAGTCACTGGTCTCCATGGGGAGGACCAGGAGTCACTGGTCTCCAGGGGGACCAGGAGTCACTGGTCTCCAGGGGGAGGACCAGGAGTCTCTGGTCTCCAGGGGGAGGACCAAGAGTCACAGGTGTTTCTGCGTTGAGCGGTCCGAGATGAGGAGGTGGGGACGTTCCCACAGAAAGTACCACAGAAGATCTCATGGAAGTCCTCACCTGGTCGCAGCGATGCCACCGCCTGACTCTGCGCCGCCAGCAGCGTCAGGCGGCTGCCAGGGTCCTGCAGGAACGCAGACGAGGTCATGGGGTAGAAGTTGGCCTGCAGGGGGAGCTTCTCCAGCGTGCGGCGCTGCTGCATCTGCAAAAAACACCACCAACCAGGGTCAGCGTGTAAGCGACCAACAATGGGTAGGGGTGCACGATAATTATCGGGCCAATAATTATCTGACCGATAATTATCGGCTCGATAATTATCTGGCTGATAACAGGAAATGATGATGTCATTTCGAAAAGTCTGATATCATGATGAATAGCCCCGATAACATATAGGCCCCGATCGTACACTTCCTCTTACCCGTTAACACTAGCTGCTACCCGCAAATTGCGGGTTTCAGAACCTCTGCTAACCGCTAATGCAATCTTCTGCTTGCTAAAGCCGCTATCCATTATGCCGACTCCCTTACTCACTTTGTAGGTGTGGCAATGGGCGCAAACTCTGTATCTTGCGATCGCATGTTGGCGTGTACAAGAGCACGTCCAAATGGCATCAATGTGCATCCACCTGGTCACATGTGGACGTCCACCTCTGGAATAAACTCTTGTATAAAAAGCGTGATTTGGCCTCAGTTGAACCCCTCAGGAAATAGCAGAGATCATCTTAAACGGCTTGCTCACCAGTTAAACCATAGACGACCAGAGCGTGTTTACTGGGAGGACACCAACTATCTGGGACTTCCAGGTAGCCAATAGGAATTGTCTGTGTAAACATATTTATATGTATATATCAGTGCAGAGGAGGAGGAGGAAGGAAGAGGAGGAAGCTCTACAGCAGAGTCCCAGACGAGCTGCACGAGAGCTGCTCTGATCTGAATGAAAAGACGCTCCATAGCGGTTTGCAGGTAGCGCAACCTGCTCTTAAAGGCAATGGCTGCTGATGCACTGATTGGTTTAACAGGTGGAGCACCCTAACCACTCCTATGCATAATGTAGCGGGTAGCGCAGGTGGGATAGCGGGTTTAGCAAGGTGGAAGATTGCGTTCTTTGGGGGGGAAAGCCCCTCCCACTACCCGCTATACCTAAATAGCGGCTTTAACAAATCTGGCGGAAGATTGAGCCCATATATTTTTGTCAACACGACAGTGCTTCGCTCCCACTGAGACCCAACTAACGGGCAGTAAATGTTATGTTCAAGTGACGTCGGCATAATCAGAAAAACAATTTCTCAGTAAGGAAAATCAAGAATACCCCCTCATGGCAGAAAACAATTTGTTAATTAAGTCATAATTTTGGTAGTTGCTGACTTTAATTGATATTCGCAGTATTTTCCCACATGTTACACATAAAAAATAGAAAAGGCGGAAAGAACAACTAGCAAACGAGGGATCTGAGGAATTTACGTCACACCTTGAATGCAGCCTGCAGCACAGCGTGCTGATGAAAACAAACAACATGGCGGTGATTGTATGGAACTTCTTTAAAGTTTCAGAAGAAGATATTTCGCTGGTTATTTGTGACAAATGCTCCAAGTGAATTCCACGAGGAGGAAAAATAGCACAAACTTCAATATGTCAAACCTGAAACATAACCATCGCTTCCATTAAGTTTTGAAATCGTATGAGGACAGCAGACTGCTAAAGATGCTAACGTGAGCAAAGCCACCAGGACTTCCACACATCTACGAGGCTGTTTTCAGTTTATTTACACAGACAAGTCTAACTTCATATCAGTACATTATGACCTGTGCATTAGTTTTTATTGTAACTGAGGAATGAACTTTTTCAGTTAGTAATTCTGATGCATGTATTTCCATCAGTTCAAGGAACCTTTATTTTCATATCAGTTAGTAATGCAGCTTATTTAAGTTGATGTGAGATATCAAATAGGTTTGTTTGATAGCTTTATGAAAATGTTTAAGAGGCTTGCCAATAGTTTTTTGTTGGAAAAAATACATATCTGTTCATTTAAAGAGTCAAAATTGTTTTTGGTTTTGTTCATAGTATTGATGTAATGATCTTAGGTATATGTGTGTGTTATCGGTATCGGCCTTTAGGAGCTGAAAGTTATCGGTTATCGGTTTTAAAAAACAGTTATTGTGCATCCCAATCAACGGGCTTCATCAGCGTGCGACATCACAGCGATGGTCGCACCTGACTGACAGTTCAACTGCATGTCAAAACAAAAGCAGAAAAATGGAAGAAATGAATAAAAACCTGGAAGCCATTGAGGTCGGTATAGAAGCGGTTGCTGCTGGAAACATCACTGACGAGTCGCATCACGAGCTCACGGTTGGTCTCTGACCTGATGTCCACACTGTTGGAGATCTCCAGGGATTTCCCAGCATGGCCTGGGTCAAAGAAATAAAAAAGAAAACATTACGCTGTGGTGAGAGAATGAATAGAAGAAAATAACGTGACCAACTCTGAGCACTTTTATCCAATAAAACTACAAATGTTAACAGCGACATTTACAGTTGGGATCAACGTTAGCAGCTGCCAGGTGGCTGTTGCACTCAAACATCTCCTGATCAATCAATCAGCATCTGAGCTTACTGAACCACTTCAAAACCAAGTTTTGAAGGGATTATGAGTTTATGAAAAAGACCAAAGTCAGGATATCTTCTGCCAGTCCACCTCTGATGAATCTCCATTTGTCTTATTGAGCTGAATTCAGATCTGAGCAGAGAGCAACCAGAACATCTGGAAAGACCCAGTTCAGTTCAGCTGAACACACCAACAGAATAGTTATGTTTCATGGAGACTGTTCTGTTTGAACCAAATAAAACATATTTATATATATTATACCTAAAACATATTCTAAACAGGTTTAGAGTTTTTTGAGTTCATGGTAATGTTGACCTGAACCGTAACATCTTTGATGTTCCTGGACATTTCTAATCAGAAAACAAACTTGTTACCATCCAGGTGGAAGAGCCGGACCGTGTGAGTAAAGTGTTGGGAACAGGAAGTGATGTCAGAGAAGATGGGACCCCTGGAGACCCGGACCAACGGAGGTTCAGAGAACGAGTACGGCTGCAGGGGGCGAGACATTCACAATGAATCAGATCAGGGAGAGAGAGAGAGTCCTGGTCTGGCTGATCCGGTTGGGACCGGTCTGAGGTCCTGGTCGCACCTGAGCACCCCCCTCCCCTGGCAGGAACAGGTAGGCTCCACTCTTGTCCGGTCCTGTTCTGGTTCCATACCACAGGAACTGGACCTGGACTTGACGGACCAGACCGGATGGGAGGCGGAGCTTCTGCATTTGAGAATAGAATAGAATAGTACCTCATCCCTCATCATTTATACATATATAAACACATTTCACTTTGATAAATATGAGGTTGAGCTGTTGATATTTTACATTATACTTTACATGAGATGGAGCAGTGAGAATGAGACGATTTAAAGAGACATTGCTCAGAAAAAGGAAGTATCAGAACTACAGATGTTATAATTCAGGACTGAAAGTGTAGATTAGTGTTCAGTACTCTTCCTCTTTGTTTCAGGACAAACTTTTGAACTCTTTCACAGATCAAAAGCTTCGACCTGAACAACCAGCTCCAGTAACAATAATGTGCTATGACTTTTGTGACCAATGACTGGTGTACACACGTGGACAAAATTGTTGGTACCCCTCAGTTAAAGAAGGAAAAACCCACAATTCTCACTGAAATCACTTGAAACTTACAAAAGTAACAATAAATAAAAATTTATTGAAAATCAAATAATCAAAATCAGCCATCACTTTTGAATTGTTGATTAACATAATTATTTTAAAAAAACAAAACAAATGAAATAGGGCTGGACAAAAATGATGGTACCCATAACTTAATATTTTGTTGCACAACCTTTTGAGGCAATCACTGCAATTAAACGATTTCTGTATTTGTCAATGAGCGTTCTGCAGCTGTCAACAGGTATTTTGGCCCACTCCTCATGAGCAAACTGCTCCAGTTGTCTCAGGTTTGATGGGTGTCTTCTCCAAATGGCATGTTTCAGCTCCTTCCACAGATGTTCAATGGGATTCAGATCTGGGCTCATGGAAGGCCACTTTAGAATAGTCCAACGCTTTTCTCTCAGCCATTCTTGGGTGTTTTTGGCTGTGTGTTTTGGATCGTTGTCCTGTTGGAAGACCCATGACCTGCGACTGAGACCAAGCTTTCTGACACTAGGCAGCACATTTCTCTCCAGAATGCCTTGATAGTCTTCAGATTTCATTTTACCTTGCACACATTCAAGACACCCTGTGCCAGATGCAGCAAAGCAGCCTCAAAACATTACTGAGCCTCCTCCATGTTTCACCGTAGGGACAGTGTTCTTTTCTTCTTCTTCGTATGCTTGGTTTTTGAGTCTATGAACATAGAGTTGATGTGCCTTACCAAAAAGCTCCAGTTTGGTCCCATCTGTCCAAAGGACATTCTCCCAGAAGCTTTGTGGCTTGTCAACATGCATTTTTGCAAATTCCAGTCTCGCTTTTTTATGATTTTTTTCAGCAGTGGTGTCGTTTCCCATGAAGTCCACTTTGGCTCAAACAACGACGAATGGTGCGATCTGACACTGATGTACCTTGGCCTTGGAGTTCACCTTTAATTTCTTTGGAGGTTGTTCTGGGCTCTTTGGATACAATTCGAACGATCCGTCTCTTCAATTTGTCATCAATTTTCCTCTTGCGGCCACGTCCAGGGAGGTTGGCTACTGTCCCGTGGGTCTTGAACTTCTGAATAATATGAGCCACTGTTGTCACAGGAACTTCAAGCTGTTTAGAGATGGTCTTATAGCCTTTACCTTTAAGATGTTTGTCTATAATTTTTTTTTCGGATGTCCTGGGACAATTCTCTCCTTCACTTTCTGTTGTCCATGTTCAGTGTGGTACACACCTTTTCACCAAACAGCAAAGTGACTACTTGTCTGCCTTTAAATAGGCAGACTGACTGATTATGAGTTTGGAAACACCTGTGATGTCAATTAAAGGACACACCTGAGTTAATCATGTCACTCTGGTCAAATAGTTTTCAATCTTTTATGGAGGTACCATCATTTTTGTCCAGCCCTATTTCATTAGTTTGTTTTTTTAAATAATTATGTTAATCAACAATTCAAAAGTGATGGCTGATTTTGATTATTTGATTTTCAATAAATTTTTATTTATTGTTACTTTTGTAAGTTTCAAGTGATTTCAGTGAGAATTGTGGGTTTTTCCTTCTTTAACTGAGGGGTACCAACAATTTTGTCCACGTGTGTCCACGTGTGTTACGAGGAAAGGAAGTGAAAAAATGCAGCAGTCTGGTCAAATGCAGTCGTCGTGGGTCCAGAGCTCAGACACACCTTAGATTGGAACCATCGTTCAAACGGGTCAGAAGACCTGGATCACAACTCTGGATCCATGTTTTAATAGGCTTCATGAGCTTTAAGAAATCAGACTGTAGGTTTGTATTTTTCAAGAGTTTACCTCTAGAATCCTCAGCTGCAGTCTGACGACTCAAACATCTTTCACACCAGTTACAAACTCAAGTGATACATCTAAGTGGAACCGGTTATGTCTTCTTTCACTACACAGAATTTTCTTTGGAATAAAGTTTGTCTGGAATGAGCCCAGAGAGCAGAGAGCAGCCGTTATCTGTGAGGTTTGAGACATCTGATCCAGCCATAAACACCAGTCACAATAACCACCATGAGAACAACATTCATGGGCTGCTTCGAGTAGACAGCCCTGGAACGGAGACTACAGCCCTCCTGCAGTGGTTGCAGGTTCGATTCCTGACCTGCTACCCTGTAGCCCCTCCTTCCTGTCCCTCTTCACTGTGAATAAAGGCGCTGGTGCCATAAGACGAGAAGGCTCCTCTACTGACCACTAGAGCAGCCTTTCTCAACCGGGGTGTCGCGGCACACCGGGGTGTCGTCTGACTGCTTCAGGGGTGTCGTTAAAAAAATGACCTTTTCTGACATTTCATCTACAGTGGTACCTCTACCTACCAACGTTTCTACATAAGAAATTTTCAGATTACGAAACGCCTTAAAGGGAAAATATTGCCTCTAGTTACGAAAGAAATTTCAGGATACGAAAGGAAAAAATACAGTAGCGCTGCTACTCGCAGCTCCCAGAGTTTACCGAACGTAAACATAGCTGTCTGCTCTGTATCTCGGTTTGAAAGCGGTGCGTCCGAGCTGCTTTGCCATTGGCTATCGCTTAGCATCTTCCTGGCATCCCATTGGCTAGGAGGGCCTCTTGTCTGTATGAGCGTAACCCAGCAACCCAGGTAAACAAACAATTTTTACCTCCACCAAGGAGGTAATGTTTTTACCAGCGTTTATCTGTCTGTCTGTCTGTGTTCAAGATAACTCAAAAAGTTATGGATGAATTTTGATGACATTTTCAGGAGTTGTCAGAAATGTGAAAAGGAAGAACTGATTTCATTTTGGGTGTGATCCAGAAGAAATCCTGGATTCTGGATCACTTTCAAATTTTCGATAATTGTTGCGTTTAGTGGAGGTCTGCGCTCTCTGAGTGCTTTTCTAGTTCTAACATGTATTTCTGACAGGTTTTTATGTCATTTCATGTATTATTTATAATTTATGAAAAAAAATAATGTTTGAATTTTGGAGGGCTTGGAACGGATTAGAGCATTTACATGGAAAACGCGTCTCTACTTAAGAAATTTTCAGGTTATGAAACTACTTCCAGAACCAATTAATTTCGTAAGTAGAGGTACCACTGTATAAATATATGAATGCATACATAAATACATATTTTTTGCCTATGAATGAATAAATAAATAAATTAATAAATAAATAAATAAATAAATAAATAAATAAATAAATCAGATATATAATTGGACATGAAATGAATAATAAAAATATGTCTCACATGCCCATTTCCCAATGTTAACAACGTCAGTACGTGGTCAGCGTAAGGTCAATGTGACTGCCCAGTTAGCTTACGTCGTAATATCATTTAACCACTGGAATTTTATTTCACAGATAGCAAAGAGAACTTTTTAGCAGCATCATGGATCATTTTCTAAAAAGAAAAGCCCCACAGGAACGGAACATCACAGAGGAGCCGACTTCTTCATCAAGCCTTCATCCACCAGCTCTGAATCTGCTCCATAGGTACCAAAGCTAGCTGCTAGCGATAAGGCTAAAAAGAGGCAATACAAGGATGATGGATGGAAGCAAGCATATCACGGAAAAGAAGCTTTCCTGCTGAGGCCTACTCTGGTGCAGTTATTGTGTTCAGGTTATTTAAACTAAATAAAAATAAATAAAGGGAACGTATGCATTTACAGTCGGAGCGATGCAGTGTGGCTTTGGATTATATTTTACTTTGGGGTGTCGTGAGATTTTATTCACTTCTGAAAGGTGTCGTGACTGAAAAAAGGTCGAGAAAGGCCGCACTAGACTGATCAACATGCATACACATTTCTATTCTCTGTTGACTTTGATTTTGAAAAGTCTGACCTGCAGCAGGCCTGTTTCCGGGGAGCTCCATATCTGAAGGTGCTTGTTGCTAAGCGACAGCGGGCTGCTGACCGCGGACCCTTCGAGGGTGGACACCTGGAAGTGTTCAGAGTGCACAGCCAGTGGGCTGCTACCGCGGTGGATGAGGTAGCGGGCCCTGGGGGTTGAGCCAGTCGGTGCTTTGGTCACATGATACACAACAAGCGACAGAGGAGGAAGTTCAGCAATAAAGGAGAGCTGGAGGAACAGATAGAAAGAAGGTTAAAATGAGATACCAGGATCATGAACCAATCACTCATCCAGTCTTCACCTGGAAGGACTCTGTGGATGCTTTGCTGGGCTCCGCCCACACCGCAGAGATCTGAGCAGCCATTGGTTGACCCATTTCTGCGTCGATGACGCGAGCATCCGGAGAGTCAACGACAACACTGATGACGGAGGTACGACGTTGCTCTGTCGGGTTAAAGACCACCAAGGACCTGAAACAGAAGCTGTCATCACTAGTACCTGTGAGCCAGGTGACATAGGATCTAAATCTTCCTCCTCTTAAGCCCCGCCTTTTTACCTGGGCTCATCACTGAGCAGGAGCGGCATCTTCTGGGGCAGAGCGTCCTGCGCTGAGATCACGTCATCCTGAAAGACCACCAGACATGAACTTTGATCCAACAATATTAAACCATGTTGTTCAAGAGTTAGAGCCTCCCCTGCTGTCTGAGAAGACCACGGAAGAACTGCATCTGAACAAACCAGGAGACATCTGGAACAATCAGACCAAAGTGGACTTGTTAAGACCTGGTTGCCCAGGCAAAGCAACTGCCGCGGCCCGGTTTGACAGCATTTATACCTGAACCTCGGACCGTCCACAGGACTGTCAGCACTCCCTCTGCTGAGACCACAAGCTCACCTGAAGGTCTGCAGGTCAGTCAGTTTGTCTCTGTGTGTCTGGATCTTTCCAGACGAGTCACTGATCTTCCTCATGTGTAGTTCTGATCATGTTTCCAGCGTCATGTCCAAGTACCACTCAGGCTAAGCTAGGCTAGCTAGCTGCATCAGCTAAGCTAGCTTACTAAATATCAAGGTTAGTTAGGTCTGCTATCTAGGCAGCTTGCTAGCTGACCTAGCAAGCTAATGTACCTTTTTTAAGACAAATTAGAAAAACAAAGTAATATCGGTGAGCAAACTAACTTATCCTGGCTAGGTAGCTAGCTAGGTTAGTTAGCCAAGATATGTAGGTAAGCTAGGTTGGAAAGATTAGTTTCATAAGCATGAGCTAGTTACCGATGTTAGCTAGTTAGCCAGTGGTTAATAGCTCATGGTTGACAGAGGTAGCTAATAGTTAGCTAACCCTAGCTAACTGCTAAGGACCAGAGTGGTGCTAGCATCAGGTCTAAAACTGCAATGGCAGCTACAAGGTATGGGTTGAGTTTAAGGTTTAGGTCAGGGTTCAGGTTTGGTTCAGGTTCGGGTCAGGGTTCAGGTTTGGTTCAGGTTTGAGTCAGGGTTCGGGTCAGGGTTCAGGTTTGGTTCAGGTTTGAGTCAGGATTCGGGTCAGGGTTCAGGTTTGGTTCATGTTTGAGTCAGGGTTCAGGTTTGAGTCAGGGTTCAGGTTTGGTTCAGGTTTGAGTCGGTTCGGGTCAGGGTTCAGGTTTGGTTCAGGTTTGAGTCAGGGTTCGGGTCAGGGTTCAGGTTTGGTTCATGTTTGAGTCAGGGTTCAGGTTTGAGTCAGGGTTCAGGTTTGGTTCAGGTTTGAGTCAGGGTTCGGGTCAGGGTTCAGGTTTGGTTCAGGTTTGAGTCAGGGTTCGGGTCAGGGTTCAGGTTTGGTTCAGGATTCGGGTCAGGGTTCAGGTTTGGTTCAGGTTCGGGTCAGGGTTCAGGTTTGGTTCAGGGTTCAGGTTTGGTTCAGGTTCTGGTAAGGGTTCAGGTAGGGCTGTGAAACCGGACCACGGTGGGACCGAAGGACGGTCTCAGATCAGGACAGGTGAGACTCCTGAGCCTGAACCACACAGAAACACAGCTGAGGAGGTTGCAGGTCACCATTTGCAGGAAGGGTTTCGATTGGTCGTGGTGGTACTGGCTCTTGTCCAACAGGAGAAGCCAGTGGGCGGAGCTCTGAAGCACCTGCCGCAGGTTCAGGATGGCGTGAAATAACCTGGAAAACATGTGTTCAGTCAGCTGCAGTCTGAATGAGCATGAGATTCACCGTTAACAGCATGCTAACAACACACTAACTACACACGGAACGTTGTGTTAGATGCTAACACTACACAAAGGGCTATGATAGGAGGCTAGTGCTAAATGCTAGCCGGTCACGGTACCTGTTACCATTGCCCTGGTGACGCCATCCTTCAACAGAGAGCATGAAGGGAAAAATGAGACAAGAACAAGCTAATGCTAAATAAGACGCACAGAAACAAACATAGTAACACAAATCCTCCTGATAGAAAACATGAAGAACAACTCTGTTAAAGGTGTTCAGCTGCTAACAACTCAGATTTATTAGTTGTTATACTGCTCACCCTAACCTACCAAGTTAGCCTGCTGACTCAGCCTGTTGACTCTGACTGCTAACTTAGCCTGTTAACTCACCCTGTTAACTCAACCTGCACAGACACTGATGTTTAGAGCTGGTAAAAAACATATTTTTGTGTCTTCTTTAACTCCAGCGCTGACATTCCTGTCTCAAAGTGCTCATCCTGACATCCCGTCACAATCTGTCGAGTCTCGATAGCAGGCCAGCAGATAGCAGCTCGTCACTATAGTGACATTCTCTGCATTACTGGTGGAGTGTGTTTAGGTGGAAATCTCTTTAATGGTTTAGAGCAGAGTTCTTCCTGCAGGTTCTATCATCTACACTGCAGGACTTCTGCGGAACCAGGTTCTATCATCTACTCTGCAGGACTTCTACAGAACCAGGTTCTATCATCTACTCTGCAGGACTTCTGCAGAACCAGGTTCTATCATCTACTCTGCTGCATAGAGGAGCCTGGTTTGACCTTTAAAAAAACGGTTATTAAGTTTAAAGAAACAACCTTTCCATTGATAAGTAGTCACCTGGTGCCGTAGTCGATCACCACCGGGTCACGGGCGGTGCCAGTGACGGCATCGTGGTGCTGGAACAGTGCCAGGCTTCGCCTTCCTGTTGTCAGATGCTGGAAATGTTCACGTGCGGGGAACTCGGCAACCAGGCGACCGTCGCCATGGAAACGGCGCATTTCAGCAAGGGTGAGGCTGAAGAGGATCTCTGCGGCCCTGCGGCGGCGGGGGTGGAGGGGCCGTTATCACCAGCGGAAACTGTGAAAGCAGGTAGGAATATGACCAGCGTTCTCACCTGAGTGTGGACTCCAGCTTCCGGTCGAGGCGCTTGTAGAATGGTCGTGATGTGAAATACCCGCTCCAATAATGATCGTCTCGGTCGGCGTACGTGAAGAAGTCTCCGCGAAGAGTCGGTAGACTCACGTCCACGTCACTCAAGCGCCGATGGAGGGCAGCAAAGTAATCGGATAGAGTCCCGAACCGCGCCTGAAAAAAGGCCGGAGAAGAACAACTGTGACGACCCCAATGGAGTGAAGCCATGTACGATTAGGGGTGAGGGGTTTAGGGGTTAGGGGTTGGGGATTAGGGGATAGGGTTAGGTGTTGGGGATACGGGGTAGGGGTTAGGAGTTAGGGTTTAGGGGATAGGAGTTGGGTATTAGGGGATAGGGTTAGGGGTTGGGGTTTAGGGGTTAGGAGTTGGGATTTAGGGGATAGGGTTAGGGGTTGGGGATAGGGGTTGGGGGATAGGGGTAGACATTGGGGATACAGGTTAGGGGTTGGAAGATTGCGGTTCGGAGTTGGTGGATAGGGGATGGGGGTTAGGGGTTAGGGGTTAGGGGTAAGGGCTTTGGCCTAACTGGGTAACAGGAGCCAGACTTTTATCACGGCTTTTCCTGGACAACGAGACCTCCTAATCTCCAGACACAGAAACACAAAGTCAGAGTTTCATGCTGAGTATCTGCAATTTTGAAAAAGTTGATATTTAAAAAAAAAGTTCAAAAGTAACAAGTTTGACTTTTTAACTCTCAAAATCAACGATTTTATAAGAAAAATATAAAAAAATCTCAGCTTTTGTAGATTTTTTTTGTTGAATTGTTTTTGCTGAAAAACATTAATTTTGGTTGTAAAATCAGAATTCTTAATAAATTGCGACATTTTAACTAATTTTACAACAAAAAGTTGTCACATTTTTGACAGTCAAAACTTATATTTTTGTTTACATTCTAGTTTTTATCATAAATTACTAAATGGACAACAACCCTCATTGATTAAACTGCAGCTGTTGCAGAAAACTGCAAAACAGCTTAACAAAATGCTTTTTTTTGTTGTAAAATATCAGTTTTCTCTCATCTTCAGTTTCCCTCCTCAAGCCCCTCCCCCTCTCAGGTGTCCTGGCACTCACCTTGATGTGGAGCTCTGGGTGCTGGTCGAAGTAGTCGAACAGTTTCTGGTAGTTGTTGAACTGAGCATCCCACTCGCTGGACTCCACGTAGCGGAAGTCGTCGCCGAGGGAAACGAGAAGAACCGGAGAGCGGAAAAGGCGGGACTTCTGGCGGTACTGATCCAGCAGGAGGAGGGCTCTGAGAGGACCACAGTTGGGTCAGTACCGCCCTCTGATCCATCAGTGTGATCAGTCATTTAATACCAAAGTTAGCTCACATGTTCAAGAGCTCTGTGAGGTTCCATTAACCTACAAAACATCCCATGATGCACTGTGGAAATCCTAGACTCAACGGTCACCGACCAGCAAATATAGACCATGATGCATTTCACCAAAGGAGAGAGCAGATGAGTAAACCTGCAGAAGAGACTGCAGACTGGACGCAACTGGCTCAGTCCCCTGCTCACCTTTCCTGGACATTCTGCTCTGTGATTGGCTGCGGCGAGATCCTCCACGGACAGAAGACACGCCCCCCCGGCAGGCGGTGGAAGTCAAACTGGCAGCAGATGGCTGGGTTGGGACCGCACGTGTGTGGCACGTCGTAACTGTAGAATGGCATCATGTGACACGTGATGTCACTGCGGGAGGAGGATTCTAAGACACAGGAAGTGGGTGGGGTCAACCAGCAGTAAAAGGTCAGAGTGGTTAACATTAGCAGCTACATCCGGCCCACAAGCCTGACACAACCCAGTCCACCAAAAACCGTGACACCGGTCACAGATGTTGGATCATATCGGGTTCCTCTGTGATGACCCCTGACTTCTAGAAGTCTAGACCCTACACCGGTAAACTGGTTCTGCAGCAAGGTCTGCACCCTAATTTTAACCCTAACCCCAACCCCAACCCCAACCCTAACCCTGAGTTATCACAGTACGAGTCTGAGTAATCACAGTCCTAGTCTGAGTTATCACAGTCCTAGTCTGAGTTATCGCAGTTCTAGTCTGAGTTATCATAGTAAGAGTCTGAGTTATCACAGTACGAGTCTGAGTTATCACACTTCTAGTCTGAGTTATCACAGTACGAGTCTGAGTTATCACAGTACGAGTCTGAGTTAACACAGTCCTAGTCTGAGTTATCACAGTTCTAGTCTGAGTTATCAAAGTTCTAGTCTGAGTTATCACAGTACGAGTCTGAGTTATCACAGTACGAGTCGGAGTTATCACAGTACGAGTCTGAGTTATCACAGTTCTAGTCTGAGTTATCACAGTACTAGTCTGAGTTATCATAGTACGAGTCTGAGTTATCACAGTACGAGTCTGAGTTATCACAGTACGAGTCTGAGTTATCACAGTACAAGTCTGAGTTATCACAGTACGAGTCTGAGTTATCACAGTACGAGTTTATCACAGTTAGTCACAGTCTGAGTATTCACAGTACCAGTCTGAGTAATCACAGTATCTGAGTCTGAGTTATCACAGTACGAGTTTAAGTTATCACAGTTCTAGTCTGAGTTATCACAGTACAAGTCTGAGTATCACAGTACGAGTCTGAGTTAATCACAGTACGAGTCTGAGTTATCACAGTACGAGTCTGAGTTATCACAGTACGAGTCTGAGTTATCACAGTTCTAGTTCTGAGTTATAACAGTATGAGTCTGAGTTATCACAGTACGAGTCTGAGTTATCACAGTTCTAGTCTGAGTTATCACAGTACGAGTCTGAGTTATCACAGTACGAGTCTGAGTTATCACAGTACGAGTCTAAGTTTTCACAGTTCTATTCTGAGATATAACAGTATGAGTCTGAGTTATCACAGTACGAGTCTGAGTTATCACAGTACGAGTCTGAGTTAACACAGTCCCTAGTCTGAGTTATCACAGTACGAGTCTGAGTTATCACAGTAGGAGTCTGAGTTATCACAGTTCTAGTCTGAGTTATCACAGTAAGAGTCTGAGTTATCACAGTACGAGTCTGAGTTATCACAGTTCAAGTCTGAGTTATCACAGTACGAGTCTGAGTTATCACAGTTCTAGTCTGAGTTATCACAGTACAAGTCTGAGTTATCACAGTACGAGTCTGAGTTATCACAGTACGAGTCTGAGTTATCACAGTACGAGTCTGAGTTATCACAGTACAAGTCTGAGTTATCACAGTACGAGTTTAAGTTATCACAGTTCTAGTCTGAGTTATCACAGTACGAGTCTGAGTTATCACAGTACTAGTCTGAGTTATCAACAGTTCTCTGAGTTCACAGTACGAGTCTGAGTTATCACAGTACGAGTCTGAGTTATCACAGTACGAGT
Source organism: Hirundichthys speculiger (assembly GCA_018398805.1). Classification (NCBI taxonomy): domain Eukaryota; kingdom Metazoa; phylum Chordata; class Actinopteri; order Beloniformes; family Exocoetidae; genus Hirundichthys; species Hirundichthys speculiger. The sequence goes on from JAGFBZ010000310.1 coordinate 113,460, forward strand.
CTGAGTTATCACAGTACGAGTCTGAGTTATCACAGTACGAGTCTGAGTTATCACAGTAAGAGTCTAAGTTTTCACAGTACGAGTCTGAGTTATCACAGTACGAGTTTAAGTTATCACAGTTCTAGTCTGAGTTATCACAGTACGAGTCTGAGTTATCACAGTATGAGTCTGAGTTATCACAGTACGAGTCTGAGTTATCACAGTTCCATTCTGAGATATCACAGTACGAGTCTAAGTTATCACAGTTCTAGTCTGAGTTATCACAGTCCTAGTCTGAGTTATCACAGTACGAGTCTGAGTTATCACAGTTCTATTCTGAGATTTAACAGTATGAGTTTAAGTTATCACAGTTCTAGTCTGAGTTATCACAGTACGAGTCTGAGTTATCGCAGTACTAGTCTGAGTTATAACAGTTCTATTCTGAGATATCACAGTACGAGTCTGAGTTATCACAGTACGAGTCGGAGTTATCACAGTTCTATTCTGAGTTATCACAGTACGAGTCTGAGTTATCACAGTACAAGTCTGAGTTATCACAGTACGAGTCTGAGTTATCACAGTTCTAGTCTGAGTTATCACAGTACAAGTCTGAGTATTCACAGTACCAGTCTGAGTAATCACAGTATGAGTCTGAGTACGAGTTTAAGTTATCACAGTTCTAGTCTGAGTTATCACAGTACAAGTCTGAGTTATCACAGTACGAGTCTGAGTAATCACAGTATGAGTCTGAGTTATCACAGTACGAGTCTGAGTTATCACAGTACGAGTCTGAGTTATCACAGTTCTATTCTGAGATATAACAGTATGAGTCTGAGTTATCACAGTACGAGTTTAAGTTATCACAGTTCTAGTCTGAGTTATCACAGTACGAGTCTGAGTTATCACAGTTCTAGTCTGAGTTATCACAGTACAAGTCTGAGTTATCACAGTACGAGTCTGAGTTATCACAGTACGAGTCTGAGTTATCACAGTACAAGTCTGAGTTATCACAGTACGAGTTTAAGTTATCACAGTTCTAGTCTGAGTTATCACAGTACGAGTCTGAGTTATCACAGTACTAGTCTGAGTTATAACAGTTCTATTCTGAGATATCACAGTACGAGTCTGAGTTATCACAGTACGAGTCTGACAGAGTCGAGTTATCACAGTACGAGTCTGAGTTATCACAGTACGAGTCTGAGTTATCACAGTACACAGTCTGAGTTATCACAGTACGAGTCTGAGTTAACAGTATCACAGTTCTAGTCTGAGTTATCACAGTACGAGTCTGAGTTATCACAGTACTAGTCTGAGTTATAACAGTTCTATTCTGAGATATTACAGTACGAGTCTGAGTTATCACAGTACAAGTCTGAGTTATAACAGTTCTATTCTGAGATATTACAGTACGAGTCTGAGTTATCACAGTACGAGTCTGAGTTATCACAGTACTAGTCTGAGTTATAACAGTTCTATTCTGAGATATCACAGTACGAGTCTGAGTTATCACAGTACGAGTCGGAGTTATCACAGTTCTATTCTGAGTTATCACAGTACGAGTCTGAGTTATCACAGTACAGTCTGAGTTATCACAGTACGAGTCTGAGTTATCACAGTTCTAGTCTGAGTTATCACAGTACAAGTCTGAGTATTCACAGTACCAGTCTGAGTAATCACAGTATGAGTCTGAGTACGAGTTTAAGTTATCACAGTTCTAGTCTGAGTTATCACAGTACAAGTCTGAGTTATCACAGTACGAGAGTCTGAGTTATCACAGTACGAGTCTGAGTTATCACAGTACGAGTCTGAGTTATCACAGTACGAGTCTGAGTTATCACAGTTCTATTCACAGTGAGATATAACAGTATGAGTCTGAGTTATCACAGTACGAGTTTAAGTTATCACAGTTCTATTCTGAGATTATACAGTATGAGTCTGAGTTATCACAGTACGAGTTTAAGTTATCACAGTTATCAGTTATCACAGTACGAGTCTGAGTTATCACAGTACGAGTCTGTTATCACAGTACTAGTCTGAGTTATCACAGTACGAGTCTGAGTTCACAGTAGAGTCTGAGTATCACAGTACAGTCTGAGTTATCACAGTACACTGAGTTTACAGTTTTATCACAGTTCTAGTCTGAGTTATCACAGTACGAGTCTGAGTTATCACAGTACTAGTCTGAGTATATAACAGTACTATTCTGAGTTATCACAGTACGAGTCTGAGTTATCACAGTTCTACGAGTTCACTGAGTTATCACAGTACGAGTCTGAGTTATCACAGTACGAGTCTGAGTTATCACAGTACAAGTCTGAGTTATCACAGTACGAGTTTAAGTTATCACAGTTCTAGTCTGAGTTATCACAGTACGAGTCTGAGTTATCACAGTACTAGTCTGAGTTATAACAGTTCTATTCTGAGATATTACAGTACGAGTCTGAGTTATCACAGTACAAGTCCAGTCTGAGTTATAACAGTTCTATTCTGAGATATTCACAGTACGAGTCTGAGTTATCACAGTACGAGTCTGAGTTCACAGTACAGTCTGAGTTATCACAGTTAACAGAGTTCTATTCTGAGTTATCACAGTACGAGTCTGAGTTATCACAGTACGAGTCGGAGTTATCACAGTTCTAGTTCTGAGTTATCACAGTACGAGTCTGAGTTATCACAGTTCTAGTCTGAGTATCACAGTATCTAGTTCTGAGTTATCACAGTACGAGTCTTATCACAGTTATCACAGTACGAGTCTGAGTTATCACAGTACGAGTCTGAGTTATCACAGTACGAGTCTGAGTTATCACAGTAAGAGTCTAAGTTATCACAGTACGAGTCTGAGTTATCACAGTACGAGTCTGAGTTATCACAGTACGAGTCTGAGTTATCACAGTAAGAGTCTAAGTTTTCACAGTACGAGTCTGAGTTATCACAGTACGAGTTTAAGTTATCACAGTTCTAGTCTGAGTTATCACAGTACGAGTCTGAGTTATCACAGTACGAGTCTGAGTTATCACAGTACGAGTCTGAGTCTACGAGTTTTATACAGTACGAGTCTGAGTTCACAGTATCAGTACGAGTTTAAGTTATCACAGTTCAGTCTGAGTTATCACAGTATCACAGAGTCTGAGTTATCACAGTACGAGTCTGAGTTATCACAGTACGAGTCTGAGTTATCACAGTTAGTTCTGAGTTAGTCACAGTATCTAGTCTGAGTTATCACAGTACGAGTCTGAGTTATCACAGTTCTATTCTGAGATATCACAGTATGAGTCTGAGTTATCACAGTACGAGTCTAAGTTATCACAGTTCTAGTCTGAGTTATCACAGTACGAGTCTGAGTTATCACAGTACGAGTCTGAGTTATCACAGTAAGAGTCTAAGTTTTCACAGTACGAGTCTGAGTTATCACAGTACGAGTTTAAGTTATCACAGTTCTAGTCTGAGTTATCACAGTATAAGTCTGAGTATGTATCACAGTACGAGTCTGAGTAATCACAGTATCAGTCTGAGTTATCAGTACGAGTTTAAGTTATCACAGTCCTAGTCTGAGTAATCACAGTATGAGTCTGAGTTATCACAGTACGAGTTTAAGTTATCACAGTTCTAGTCTGAGTTATCACAGTACAAGTCTGAGTAATCACAGTACGAGTCTGAGTAATCACAGTATGAGTCTGAGTTATCACAGTACGAGTCTGAGTTATCACAGTTCTAGTCAGACTGCAGCTCTTCTCTTCAGTTGTCTACAAACCTTTATGTTTCGTATCGTCATGATCACCAGTTTCTGTTTAAGCTCTGATCTGTTCGTAGCTGCGTTCTCACCCCAGTTCTGTCGCCATAGAAACTCCAGTGTCTTCTGCCGGGCGAAGTGCTTCTTGACAGCGTAGTGAACCCTCTGGATGACCATGTTGCTAAGCCCTGCCCCCTTCAGCAAGTAGGTCATAGAGGGGGAGTGGCCGAAGGGATCAATGGCCCAGCCAGTGGTGGGCGTCACACCTGCAGACAGAGGTTGAGCATTAGAGCGGCAGCATTGGAGCGAAGGGTGTGACCGATGAGGACAGGTGAGCACCCAGGTGAGTCTGCAGCCACTGGTGGCCCTCCATCAGCTGATCCAGCAGAGCGAAGTAGTGAGAGTTGGCCTCGTCTGCCATCACCCAGCCGCCTGTCACCAGCTCCAGCTGCCCCGCCTCCACCAGGCTGGCCAATCATAACCCACCGCCGCACAGGAAACAGAAAACACAAAACAAAAGCTTAACGAGCAGCAAAAACTGGAACGTCCACCTTAAAGTGGAAATGTTACCTGTTTTATATGATTTAAATCCTTCTGACGACTCAGTTGAAGATATGTTTTTAAAAACATTAAATCATCAATGTTTGTTGTAAAATGATGAAAGTCACTAATCCCAAATCCTGTCATGAAAAACTGTGAATCTTTGTCCTAAAATCCCAAATTGTTATTTAACATTTCTAAAAATCATTACATATTTTCTGAAAAAAAAACTTTTCTTGTAAAATTAAGAATTTTCTGCTCTAAAACCCTTTAACAGAAACTCTTTTTACTTTTTTTTCCAAAATGACAAACATATTAACAGAAATACAAATAATTTTAGCACAACTTAAGTATCTGAATTATGGTGGCCATGTTTAGACCTGACGATAGACCTGATTCTGACTATAGACCTGATAATGACTATAGTCCTGATTCTGGATTTTAGACCTGATTATTACTATAGTCCTGATTCAGGATTATAGACCTGATTCTGACTATAGACCTGATTCAGGATTATAGACCTGATTCTGACTATAGTCCTGATTCAGGATTATAGACCTGATTCTGACTATAGACCTGGTTCTGACTATAGACCTGATTCAGGATTTTAGACCTGATTATTACTATAGTCCTGATTCAGGATTATAGACCTGATTCTGACTATAGACCTGATTCAGGCTTATAGACCTGATTCTGACTATAGTCCTGATTCAGGATTATAGACCTGATTCTGACTATAGACCTGGTTCTGACCATAGACCTGATTCAGGATTATAGACTTGATTCTGACTATAGACCTGATTCAGGACTATAGACCTGATTCTGACTAGAGACCTGATTCTGACCATAGACCTGATTCAGGATTATAGACCTGATTCTGTTTATCATAATCCTGATTCAGGATTATAGACCTGATTCTGACTATAGACCTGATTCAGGACTATGGACCTGATTCAGGATTATAGACATGATTCGGGATTATAGACCTGATTCTGACTATAGACCTGATTCAGGACTATAGACCTGATTCGGGATTATAGACCTGATTCACGATTATAGACCTGATTCAGGATTATAGATATGATTCAGGATTATAGACCTGATTCTGACTATAGTCCTGATTCAGGATTATAGACCTGATTCTGACTATAGACCTGGTTCTGACCATAGACCTGATTCAGGATTATAGACCTGATTCTGACTATAGACCTGATTCAGGACTATAGACCTGATTCTGACTAGAGACCTGATTCTGACCATAGACCTGATTCAGGATTATAGACCTGATTCTGTTTATCATAATCCTGATTCAGGATTATAGACCTGATTCTGACTATAGACCTGATTCAGGACTATGGACCTGATTCAGGATTATAGACATGATTCGGGATTATAGACCTGATTCTGACTATAGACCTGATTCAGGACTATAGACCTGATTCGGGATTATAGACCTGATTCACGATTATAGACCTGATTCAGGATTATAGATATGATTCAGGATTATAGACCTAATTCTGACTATAGACCTGATTCAGGATTATAGACCTGATTCAGGACTATAGACCTGATTCTGGCTATAGGCCTGATTCAGGATTATAGACCTGATTCTGACTATCGAACTGATTCAGGACTATAGACCCGATTCTGACTATAGACCTGATTCAGGATTATAGACCTGATTCTGGACTATAGATCTGATTCTGGACGACAGACTTGATTCTGGACTATAGACCTGATTCAGGATTATAGGCCTGATTCAGGATAATAGACCTGATTCTGACTACAGACCTTATTCTGGAACATAGACCTGATTCTGACTGAGGGCTGATTCTTTACCAACAGCTGATTCTTAATAGATGCAATGACATGGATCATGTTTTCAGAAGTGAAGAAGAGGAGAAGCTGATGAAGGTTACCGTTTGACCATTGCTCTCTTCTGCTCATCAATGTCTTTCCACCATTTAGAGAAATAACTGATCTCAGCCCAGATCATCTTCCTCCTGTAGAGCACAGATGAGGATCAGTAGATCTAAAAACTGAACCAGAATGTTCTAGAGCAGCCATTCCCAAACTTCAGAATACCAAGGCCCAGTTTGAAATGTGAAAAATCTCTGTGGCCCACCCAAACCTTTAATGACAACTGTGATCAACATCCAGGACTAGAAGTTATGTTCCGATATGAATGTAAGGGATCAACAAATAAGGCAACTCTTGTTATATTAAGTTAAGGTGACAGTAGAATAACACTTGACTGGTTTGTTTTATTACTGTTTTTAAAATCATGTCATGAATCTTTTACAGTAATTAAAAACATTTTAAAAAAAGATCGAGAATTTAAACATATTTGTTTAATTTCAATGAACTCTCAAAGCCCCCCTGCAGTACCACGACAGCCCACCAGGGGGCCGTGGCCCACATTTTGGCAATCACTGCTCTAGATGTTTTCTGACTGAGACCTAAGAAATATTCAACCTGGTTCTTTAGATTTTCTCTATCTGGTGTCTACATGGTGGTCACATGCCTGCTGTTCGCAGACGATGCTGTGGTTTATGATAAATATGAAACAATGGCAGAACTGATCCAGCTGTCATCCAGCTGTGATCTAAGAAGGGAACAGGAAGTGAGGTCACCTGCTGTCCTCGCCCAGCTTGACCAGCATGTTGTCGAGGATGTGTCGTGTCTGGTCCTGGTAGTACCCGTCAAACGTCTTCAGCCAGCCTGAAACGAGCAGCAGTGTCAGTCCCGTCTCCTCACACACACCTGACCCCGCCCATTGGCATCCCACCCACCAGGGTCGTTGTGAGAATGTGGAACCAGGAACAGTTCCAGCGGCTGCTCCGCCCACTCGTCTCCATGGTAACTGATGTCAAAGCCCTGCTTCCACGCACCACCGTTAGGGTTATCGAAGGGCAGGAGGTCGTAAACATCCAGCAGCTGACGCAAAAAGAAATCAAAATCAGAAACAGCAGGAAAACTCTGGACCATAGCTAACTTACCCATGATTAATGAAGTCAGACCTACAATCATCATCTTCAGTGCTGTCATTGTGTTTTCTCTTTAAAGTCCTACCGCTTCAGTCGCCCACCGCTTCAGTCGCCCACCGCTTCAGTCGCCCACTGCTTCAGTCCCCTCCTGCTTCAGTCCCCCCCTGCTGCTTCAGTCCCCTCCCGCTTCAGTCACCCCCTGCTTCAGTCGCCCCCCTGCTTCAGTCGCCCACCGCTCCAGTCGCCCACCGCTTCAGTCCCCTCCTGCTTCAATCCCCTCCTGCTTCACTCGCCCACCGCTTCAGTCGCCCACCGCTTCAGTCCCCCCTCCTGCTTCAGTCGCCCACCGCTTCAGTCGCCCACCGCTTCAGTCGCCCACCGCTTCAGTCCCCTCCTGCTTCAGTCGCCATCCGCTTCAGTCGCCCACCGCTTCAGTCCCCCCTGCTTCAGTCGCCCTCTGCTTCAGTCACCCCCTGCTTCAGTCCCCCCCTGCTTCAGTCGCCCCCTGCTTCAGTCGCCAACCGCTTCAGTCGCCCACCGCTCCAGTTGCCCACCGCTCCAGTCGCCCACTGCTTCAATCCCCTCCTGCTTCACTCGCCCACCGCTTCAGTCGCCCACCACTTCAGTCCCCTCCGCTTCAGTCGCCCAACGCTTCAGTCGCCCACCGCTTCAGTCACCCACCACTTCAGTCCCCTCCGCTTCAGTCGCCCACCGCTTCAGTCGCCCACCGCTCCAGTCGCCCACCGCTTCAGTCGCCCACCGCTTCAGTCGCCCTCTGCTTCAGTCGCCCCCCTGCTTCAGTCGCCCCCTGCTTCAGTCGCCCACTGCTTCAGTCGCCCACTGCTTCAGTCGCCCTCTGCTTCAGTCGCCCTCAGCTTCAGTCACCCCCTGCTTCAGTGCCCTACCGCTTCAGTCGCCCACCGCTTCAATCACCCTCTGCTTCAGTCCCCTCCTGCTTCAGTCGCCCTCCGCTTCAGTCGCCCACCGCTTCAGTCGCCCTCCGCTTCAGTCGCCCTCTGCTTCAGTCCCCTCCTGCTTCAGTCGCCCACTGCTTCAGTCCCCTCCTGCTTCAGTCGCCCACCGCTTCAGTCGTCCACCGCTTCAGTCGCCCTCTGCTTCAGTCGCCCCCTGCTTCAGTCCCCCACCGCTTCAGTCGTCCACCGCTTCATTCCCCCTCTGCTTCAGTCGCCCCCTGCTTCAGTCGCCCCCTGCTTCAGTCCCCCACCGCTTCAGTCCCCTCCTGCTTCAGTCGCCCTCCGCTTCAGTCGCCCTCCGCTTCAGTCGCCCTCTGCTTCAGTCCCCTCCTGCTTCAGTTGCCCCCTGCTTCAGTCCCCCACCGCTTCAGTCGTCCACCGCTTCAGTCGCCCTCTGCTTCAGTCGCCCCCTGCTTCAGTCCCCCACCGCTTCAGTCGCCTCCTGCTTCTGACCCTACTGCTTCAGTTACCTCCTGCTTTAGTTGCTTATTGCCTCAGTTGCTACTGCCTCTCTCACCTACTGCCTCTCTCATCTACTGCCTCTCTCACCTACTGCCTCTCTCACCTACTGTCTTGATTTTAAGGTTTGAATGTCTCTGTGGCGTCATTTTACAGTCTTGGAGCCATTGAGGTCACGACCTCCAGACCAACCCAGAACCCTCCTGAATGACTCGGATAATCCAGATCAACCAGGAATCCTCCATAACAACCAAAACCAGAAGACAAGGCAAGTCTTGCTGAAAGGATGACACCGTTGTGGAACTAAGCCTGTTGTCCGTTAACTCTTCTGTTGCTTCATCACATTTAAATATTTTAGTCCATGAACACACTTGACTCAAGTCCTGAAAAAACAACATTAAACACAGCTGTTAGCGTGCTAAGCTAACCTGCACTCCGTCTGTGCCATCCTTTAGCTCTTCAGCCAATTGGCAGCCAGGAGGCGGCTCCACTCGTCTGAGGGGGGAGCTGTCATTGGCCACGCCTCTTCCAGCTCCCTGTGATTGTTTGTTGTGGAGCAGCGAATTGCGCAGCGTAGAAACCAGCCGGTTGTTGTCGCTAAGTAGATGCTCCAGCCTGTCAATCTTCTGCTGGAGGCGGGTCAAATCCTGAACACAGACATTTAATTGGTTTATTGACAACAGATTGTTGTATTGGATTTATCTGTGACACAGAAACATTTGAAGTCAGGAAAGGAATGCAAATATATCCTAAATGTGAATATTAATCAGAACAGTTTTGGATTAGAAGAGGGAAAATATTCAAATTGAACAGAAATGTTATTAATGAACTCTAATGTTAAATGACAGTTTCCTCTAAACAGCCTTTTACTGTGAAACTGCTCTTTATTTTCTCTTCGTTGATGACATACTTGGTCTACCTTTCCAACAGGTGTGTCTCTGTCACACTGAGACTCCGCCCCCTGAATCAGGTCCAACATGCGGTAAACTGACATCAGAGCCAAGCAGAAAACTCCGCCCACCAGGAGTGGCAGCACCCGCCCCCTCTTCATCACTGAAACAATAAACAAGCAGGTTATTCCAGCAACATGAGTTCAACATTCACCTGTTCAGGTGTGCTCAGTCCTGAGGACAGCTGTATCCACTCTCAGTATACTTCCACCACTGTTCAACTCACAGGTGAACTTTAGAGAAAATACTGCAGTGATATATGATGAAGGTGGGACACTAACCCAGTAGAAGCATGTACTGGTCAATTAGTCATCTCAATCCACTGAAGCCAACAACTGTGGAGGGTTTACATCAGTGGTTCTCAACCTTTTTAGAACAAATACCCCCCAGGGCCACCATGATGCATTTAACCCCACCCCCCTGCAGCTGGTCGTGAGTTCGACTCCCGGCTTGTCGGCCCTTTGCTGTGTGTCTTCCCTGAGGGGTGTACTACGAAGCGAGATTAGAGGGTTAGCGAGGTATGTTGAGTCTAAAACCAGGATTTCCAGTACCACGAAGGTGGCTCTCTTTTAACCTGGCTAGATCACCATGGTAACTTACTCTGCAAGCTTAACCTGGTCCGGAGCAGGTTATGTGCAGAGTTTAGGCTCAAAAAGCGCCGCCCTTTCACTTTCACCCAATCCCGTTGACATGAGCGCCAGGATTGTGCAATGGAGGGAGAGTATTCAGAGACTGGACTGATCCGCTGGCTTCCCATGACCATATTCTCTATGAACGCTAGAGGTTTCCAGCTGAGGGAATACGTTACATTTGTAATCTGCTAGAGCCATATATTGGCAACGCCACCAAACGCAGCCGTGCGCTCACAGTAGCGCAAACGGTGTGCGTTTCTTTTCCACGGGAACCTACATGCATTCAGTTGGTGATACAGAAAATCTGAGCCAGAATACTGGAATAAAGGTTGTACTTGCTCTTATTGAACTGCTGAATATGTTTGTAGTATTCCCTGGCCATCTGCCCACGCTGCAAATAAAAGAAGCGTTTTACAAAATCACAGGTAACATAAATAGTCCATTATATTGATAACCAGTGTGACGTGGAATTTCATGTGAAATGTTGTAATATAATTCATAGATTCCCCAGGGTGATAGGGTACCTATTAAAGTGGCCGGTGAGTGTATATTGGTATCACAGATAATATTAAATCTTAAATTAATTTCACATAGATTTAGCAAAAAAACTAAAGTGATTTTCATTTATCATTCATAATGGGACAGTCAGACCTACATAATTTTTAAATCTGCTGCATTAAGTTTAAAGTTTAAGCGCTCTAAAAGAGGGAGGGAGATTAATTAAGGTGCATTAAGTGGTGAAATAAATATAACTTATGAATTTACACGATCTGCAATTTTTTGCCAGCACTCCTCTCTGGCTTTATTCGCACCTACAGTGTTGCTTTTGGCTGTAAAGATTTCTTTGAAATCCTCATAGCCCTGCATTATTAAAACCTGCTCCTCCTGACTGAAACATACGGACCGCCATCTATCGAGGAGGGAAGCACAAGCTTTAATACGTAAAACCTGATCAGCCACCTACAACATAACAATCGCTTCCATGGAGTTTTGAAATCTTGCTAACGTGAGCTAGCGGAAGCTAATGCTAACATGCGCAAGCCAGCAGCAGTCTCCTCTCCCTCATTCCTCTCATCTAAAGCTTCCATGAGATTAAAAAATAAAAACTACTGAACCTCATTTACTTTAATTAAAGGTATTGATTTAAATGGAACCACAAGCCAAAATCCTTTAAATGTTAATCTTTTTCAGTTAGTAATTCTGATGCATGTATTTCCATTAGTTCAAGGAGCCTTTATTTTTTTTATATCAGTCAGTAATGAACCTTATTTAAGTTAATGTGAGATATCAAATAGGTTTGTTTGATAGCTTTAAGAAAATGTTTGAGAGGCTTGACAATAGTTTTTTATTGGAAAAAATAAATATCTGTTCATTTAAAAAGTCCAAACTATTTTTGATTTTGTTCATAGTATTGATGTAATGATCTTAGGTATATGTGTGTGTTATCGGTTATCGGTATCGGTTTTAAAAAACAGTTATCATGCATCCCTACAGCTGTTTATCAACAACACCAGAACAGCTGTTTATCAACAACACCAATACAGCTGTTTATCAACAACACCAACTGTTGTTTTTTAACAGCCGTTTAACAACTCCAGAACAGCTGTATAACACCAGAATAGCTGTTTATCAACAACACCAGAACAGCTGTATAATATCAATACAGCTGTTTATCAACAACACCAGAACAGCTGTTCAGTAACAGAACAGCTGTTTATCAACAACACCAATACAGCTGTTTATTAACAACACCAGAACAGCTGTTCAGTAACAGAACAGCTGTATAACAACAACACCAGTAAAATCAAAACATGGAGAACATTTGATCAACTTTGTTTCTTTTTCCTTCAGAGAAAGTAAGAAAAATGAATGTGTGTGTGTTCAGTCAGTGACTCCATGAAGCCAGATGTAGAGCAGCTGTCAGAAACAGCTGTTCTCCAACTAAATATGAGTTCAGAGATTCAGAGGAAACTTACTTTAGACTGGAAACGTTGGAGAAGTGGACACACTCGTGCTCCTTTATCTTCACTTTCTGTCACATTAACAGGAACTAATTTGAATTTTTTTCCCTGAACAGAATGTTCAGTGTTCCCAGTGCATTTACTTATTTACCTGTCTGGAAATAAAAGCTGAGCACACCTAAGCATAGGTGTCTGTGTGCGTTTGCACCTGAGCACAGGTGTGTTAGTATCTGTACCACTTTGTAAGTCTGTGTTTTAAATAAAGTTTCATTTAAATAAATCAATGTAAGCGTTTTTAAACGAAACGGAAGTTATGGAAAAATGCCACAGACACAGAATATTTGTAATATTCCTCTGTTTCGTCTGGGCTGATCAAACTTTCTGTAGCTTCAGCGTCAGCGGAGAGAAAATTCTCCAAACTTTACCTGACAGCTGCTCTTCCTCACTTCCGGGTTGGACGGCAGGTCTCGAGCTCCGCCGAACGTCCGACGGTTTAAATTCAAACGGAGAACAACATGAACCAGAAAAACGAAAAAATTAAAAAATAAAGTCAGGAAAAGGAGACTGGCGGCTGGAGATCAACTTTTTAGAAGCTGCACATCACGAGCTCAACCTGCGGAGTTTGCGCACGGGCTTTGTTTTGCTTCCGGTTTGTTCAGCTGACTCAGCATTGCGCTGCCGTCACGTCCTGTCAGAAAGTCTGCTCCACGTGAGCCGGAAGACCTAGCTGACCTCTGCAACCAGACTCTCTCCAGCTGCCAGGGTCCATCCGTGAACTACACAACCTCCAGCAGAAACAGGGACAGCTGGACCGGTTCTACCAGAGACCCGGACTGTTCTTACCCACAAAGACCATGAAGACCATGTTACCACGAACAGAACTGCTCAGTCAGGCTCTCTCCAAGTTCTACTCTGAAAATAAGCACTCCAACTCCTCAAGACAACACCCGCCACCTTCACCAGGCAAAAGCAACAACCTCCTGTCCTGTTTTCATTCAAACATTGAAACAATTCACAGACAACTTGCCTCCTCTTCCTCCTGCCACTCCTCCTCAGAACAAGATCTCAATCAACTACTCAGTTTTTCATCCTTCTCAACCCCATCTCCATCTGACGTCTCCCCTCTCTCATCACCAGCATCATCATCACTTCCTCTCACCACTGCTTCTCTCAAAGTCCCATCCTGAAAAACCTGCTCTGGACCCTGACAACCTGGATAATTTTAGACCATCTCAATCTCCCGCTGCTCTCCAACATACTGGAAGGCTCCATGATCCTGGGGCTGCAGCAGAAGCTGCTGGTGGTCCTGCTGCAGCAGAAGCTGCTGGTGGTCCTGCTGCTGCAGAAGCTGCTGGTGGTCCTGCTGCTGCAGAAGCTGCTGGTGGTCCTGCTGCTGCAGAAGCTGCTGGTGGTCCTGCTGCTGCAGCAGAAGCTGCTGGTGGTCCTGCTGCAGCAGAAGCTGCTGGTGGTCCTGCTGCTGCAGCAGAAGCTGCTGGTGGTCCTGCTGCAGCAGAAGCAGCTGCTGGTGTCCTGCTGCAGCAGAAGCTGCTGGTGATCCTGCTGCAGCAGAGCTGCTGCTGGTGGTCCTGCTGCTGCAGAAGCTGCTGCTGTGTGTCCTGCTGCAGAGCAGAAGCTGCTGGTGGTCCTCCTGCAGCAGAAGCTGCTGGTGGTCCTGCTGCTGCAGAAGCTGCTGGTGGTCCTGCTGCAGCAGAAGCTGCTGCTGGTGGTCCTGCTGCTGCAGAAGCTGTGATCCTGCTGCAGCAGAAGCTGTTGGTGGTCCTGCTGCAGCAGAAGCTGCTGGTGATCCTGCTGCAGCAGAAGCTGCTGGTGGTCCTGCTGCTGCAGAAGCTGCTGGTGGTCCTGCTGCAGCAGAAGCTGCTGGTGGTCCTGCTGCAGCAGAAGCTGCTGGTGGTCCTGCTGCTGCAGAAGCTGCTGGTGATCCTGCTGCAGCAGAAGCTGCTGGTGGTCCTGCTGCTGCAGAAGCTGCTAGTGATCCTGCTGCAGCAGAAGCTGTTGGTGGTCCTGCTGCTGCAGAAGCTGCTGGTGGTCCTGCTGCTGCAGAAGCTGCTAGTGATCCTGCTGCAGCAGAAGCTGGTGGTCTGCTGCTGTGCTGCTGCTGCAGCAGAAGCTGCTGGTGGTCCTGCTGCTGCAGAAGCTGCTGGTGTCCTGCTGCTGCAGCAGAAGCTGCTGGTGGTCCTGCTGGCTGCAGCAGAAGCTGCTGGTGGTCCTGCTGCTGCAGAAGCTGCTGGTGGTCCTGCTGCAGCAGAAGCTGCTGGTGGTCCTGCTGCTGCAGCAGAAGCTGCTGGTGGTCCTGCTGCTGCAGAAGCTGCTGGTGATCCTGCTGCAGCAGAAGCTGCTGGTGGTCCTGCTGCTGCAGCAGCTGCTGGTGGTCCTGCTGCAGCAGAAGCTGCTGGTGATCCTGCTGCAGCAGAAGCTGCTGGTGGTCCTGCTGCTGCAGCAGCTGCTGGTGGTCCTGCTGCTGCAGCAGAAGCTGCTGGTGGTCCTGCTGCAGCAGAAGCTGCTGGTGGTCCTGCTGCTGCAGAAGCTGCTGGTGGTCCTGCTGCAGCAGAAGCTGCTGGTGGTCCTGCTGCTGCAGAAGCTGCTGGTGGTCCTGCTGCAGCAGAAGCTGCTGGTGGTCCTGCTGCAGAAGCTGCTGGTGGTCCTGCTGCTGCAGCAAGCTGCTGGTGGTCCTGCTGCTGCAGAAGCTGCTGGTGGTCCTGCTGCTGCAGAAGCTGCTGGTGGTCCTGCTGCTGCTGCTGCAGAAGCTGCTGCTGCTGCTGGTCCTGCTGCTGCAGAAGCTGCTGCCTGTCCTGCTGGTCCTGCTGCTGCAGAAGCTGCTGGTCCTGGCTGCAGAAAGCTGCTGGTGGTCCTGCTGCAGCAGAAGCTGCTGGTGGTCCTGCTGCTGCAGCAGCTGCTGCTGGTGGTCCTGCTGCTGCTGCTGCTGCTGCAGCAGAAGCTGCTGGTGGTCCTGCTGCAGCAGAAGCTGCTGGTGGTCCTGCCTGCTGCTGCAGAAGCTGCTGGTGGTCCTGCTGCTGCAGCAGAAGCTGCTGGTGGTCCTGCTGCAGCAGAAGCTGCTGGTGGTCTGCTGCTGCTGCTGCTGCAGCAGAAGCTGCTGGTGGTCCTGCTGCAGCAGAAGCTGCTGGTGGTCCTGCTGCTGCTGCAGAGCTGCTGGTGGTCCTGCTGCTGCTGCAGAAGCTGCTGGTGGTCCTGCTGCAGCAGAAGCTGCTGGTGGTCCTGCTGCAGCAGAAGCTGCTGGTGGTCCTGCTGCTGCAGCTGCAGAAGCTGCTGGTGGTCCTGCTGCTGCAGAAGCTGCTGGGGTCCTGCTGCTGCAGCAGAAGCTGCTGGTGGTCCTGCTGCTGCAGAAGCTGCTGGTGGTCCTGCTGCTGCAGAAGCTGCTGGTGGTCCTGCTGCTGCAGAGAAGCTGCTGGTGGTCCTGCTGCTGCAGCAGAAGCTGCTGGTGGTCCTGCTGCTGCAGCAGAAGCTGCTGGTGATCCTGCTGCAGCAGAAGCTGCTGGTGGTCCTGCTGCAGCAGAAGCTGCTGGTGGTCCTGCTGCTGCAGAAGCGGCTGGTGGTCCTGGTGCAGCAAGCTGCTTGGTCAGCTGCTGCAGCAGAAGCTGCTGGTGGTCCTGCTGCTGCTGCTGCAGAAGCTGCTGGTGGTCCTGCTGCTGCAGCTGCTGGCAGCAAAGCTGCTGGTGGTGGTCCTGCTGCTGCAGCAGAAGCTGCTGGTGGTCCTGTGGTCTGCTGCTGCAGCAGAAGCTGCTGGTGGTCCTGCTGCTGCAGCAGAAGCTGCTGGTGGTCCTGCTGCTGCTGCAGAAGCTGCTGGTGGTCCTGCTGCAGCAGAAGCTGCTGGTGGCCTGCTGGCAGTAGAAGCTGCTGGTGGTCCTGCTGCTGCAGAAGCTGCTGGTGGTCCTGCTGCAGCTGAAGAAGCTGCTGGTGCTGCTGGTGGTCCTGCTGCTGCAGAAGCTGCTGGTGGCAGCTGATCCTGCTGCAGCAGAAGCTGCTGGTGGTCCTGCTGTCTGCTGCTGCTGCTGCAGAAGCTGCTGGTGGTCCTGCTGCAGCTGCTGCTGCTGCTGCAGAAGCTGCTGTGGTCCTGCTGCAGCAGAAGCTGCTGGTGGTCCTGCTGCTGGCAGAAGCTGCTGGTGGTCCTGCTGCAGCAGAGCTGCTGGTGGTCCTGCTGCTGCAGAAGCTGCTGGTGATCCTGCTGCAGAAGCTGCTGCTGAAGAAGCTGCTGGTGGTCCTGCTGCTGCAGCAGAAGCTGCTGGTGGTCCTGCTGCTGCAGAAGCTGCTGGTGTCTGCTGTGCTGGTGCCTGCTGCTGCAGCAAGCTGCTGGTGGTCCTGCTGCAGCAGAAGCTGCTGGTGGTCCTGCTGCTGCTGCAGAAGCTGCTGGTGGTCCTGCTGCTGCAGCAAGAAGCTGCTGGTGGTCCTGCTGCAGCAGAAGCTGCTGGTGGTCCTGCTGCTGCAGAAGCTGCTGGTGTCCTGCTGCTGCAGCAGAAGCTGCTGGTGGTCCTGCTGCTGCAGAAGCTGCTGGTGGTCCTGCTGCTGCAGCAGAAGCTGCTGGTGGTCCTGCTGCAGCAGAAGCTGCTGGTGGTCCTGCTGCTGCAGAAGCTGCTGGTGGTCCTGCTGCTGCAGCAGAAGCTGCTGGTGGTCCTGCTGCAGCAGAAGCTGCTGGTGGTCCTGCTGCTGCAGAAGCTGCTGGTGGTCCTGCTGCTGCTGCAGAAGCTGCTGGTGGTCCTGCTGCAGCAGAAGCTGCTGGTGGTCCTGCTGCTGCAGCAGAAGCTGCTGGTGGTCCTGCTGCAGCAGAAGCTGCTGGTGGTCCTGCTGCTGCTGCAGAAGCTGCTGGTGGTCCTGCTGCTGCAGAAGCTGCTGGTGGTCCTGCTGCTGCTGCAGAAGCTGCTGGTGGTCCTGCTGCTGCAGAAGCTGCTGGTGGTCCTGCTGCAGCAGAAGCTGCTGGTGGTCCTGCTGCTTGCAGCAGAAGCTGCTGGTGGTCCTGCTGCTGCAGAAGCTGCTGGTGGTCCTGCTGCAGCAGAAGCTGCTGGTGGTCCTGCTGCAGCAGAAGCTGCTGGTGGTCCTGCTGCTGCAGAAGCTGCTGGTGGTCCTGCTGCAGCAGAAGCTGCTGGTGGTCCTGCTGCTGCTGCAGAAGCTGCTGGTGGTCTGCTGCTGCAGAAGCTGCTGGTGATCCTGCTGCAGCAGAAGCTGCTGGTGGTCCTGCTGCAGCAGAAGCTGCTGGTGGTCCTGCTGCCAGAAGCTGCTGGTGGTCCTGCTGCTGCAGAAGCTGCTGGTGGTCCTGCTGCTGCAGCAGAAGCTGCTGGTGGTCCTGCTGCTGCAGAAGCTGCTGGTGGTCCTGCTGCTGCAGAAGCTGCTGGTGGTCCTGCTGCAGCAGAAGCTGCTGGTGGTCCTGCTGCTGCAGAAGCTGCTGGTGATCCTGCTGCAGAAGCTGCTGCTGCAGAAGCTGCTGGTGGTCCTGCTGCTGCAGAAGCTGCTGGTGCCAGCAGAGCTGCTGGTGGTGCAAAGCTGCTGCTGCCTGCTGCAGCAGAAGCTGCTGGTGGTCCTGCTGCTGCAGAAGCTGCTGCTGTGATCCTGCTGCAGCAGAAGCTGCTGGTGGTCCTGCTGCAGCAGAAGCTGCTTGGTGGTCCTGCTGCTGCAGAAGCTGTGGTGGTCCTGCTGCAGCAGAAGCTGCTGGTGGGCTGCAGCAGAAGCTGCTGGTGGTCTGCTGCTGCAGAAGCTGCTGCTGCAGAAGCTGTGTGCCTGCTGCGCAGAAGCTGCTGCCTGCAGCAGAAGCTGCTGTGGTCCTGCTGCAGAGAAGCTGCTGGTGGTCCTGCTGCTGCTGCAGAAGCTGCTGGTGGTGCTGCTGCTGCAGCAGAAGCTGCTGGTGGTCCTGCTGCTGCAGAAGCTGCATGAGCAAAGCTGCTGGTGGTCCTGCTGCTGCAGAAGCTGCTGGTGGTCCTGCTGCAGCAGAAGCTGCTGGTGGTCCTGCTGCAGCGGAAGCTGCTGGTGGTCCTGCTGCTGCAGCAGAAGCTGCTGGTGGTCCTGCTGCAGCGGAAGCTGCTGGTGGTCCTGCTGCTGCAGAAGCAGCTGGTGGTCCTGCTGCTGCTGCAGAAGCTGCTGGTGGTCCTGCTGCAGCAGAAGCTGCTGGTGGTCCTGCTGCAGCAGAAGCTGCTGGTGTCTGCAAGTGCTGGTGCCTGCTGCTGCAGAAGCTGCTGGTGGTCCTGCTGCAGCGGAAGCTGCTGGTGGTCCTGCTGCTGCAGCAGAAGCTGCTGGTGGTCCTGCTGCTGCAGAAGCTGCTGGTGATCCTGCTGCTGCAGAAGCTGCTGGTGGTCCTGCTGCTGCAGCAGCTGCTGGTGGTCCTGCTGCAGCAGAAGCTGCTGGTGGTCCTGCTGCTGCAGCAGAAGCTGCTGGTGGTCCTGCTGCTGCAGAAGCTGCTGGTGGTCCTGGTGCAGCAGAAGCTGCTGGTGATCCTGCTGCAGCAGAAGCTGCTGGTGGTCCTGCTGCAGCAGAAGCTGCTGGTGGTCCTGCTGCAGCAGAAGCTGCTGGTGGTCCTGCTGCTGTCTACACAGCAGGAGCCTCCAATGTGACTCAGACCAGAGGTTGAATTAAGAGAATTCTCTCATTGACTGATTTTACAGTAATCCCTCACACTTTGCGGTCTCAGCAGTCACGGAAGTTTCAAAAATATTCATAGAAAAAAAAATTGAAAAAAATTCAAACAAAGCGCGCAAGGCTGAAGCGAAACCCATCACATCAAGAACGAGTCTCAGGAAGCATCAAGAGCCGACAGGGGAGGGCCCATGAATGCATATGGAGGCCTGTGATTGGCTGCTATGACAGTATTACTGTGGGTCATTCCACCTCAATTCAACAGGACCTTCCCGCATGACCATCTCTGATTTGCTTGATATTTTTTTCTTATGAACTTTGACTATAATGTAGTAACTTTGTGCAATATTAGCCTGGTACTAGCAATAATTTCAGATTTATACATTTTTGAAAAAGTGCCCGTACGGCCATTTTTGTGACATTCCTAATGCTTTTAAAATTATTACCATTTTTGAGGGGCTGTATCTTTGAAACCGTACAAGCTAGAGAGCTGATTTTTTTTAAATGCCTGTATGTGCACTCTGTATGGGGCCAGTTTCAGGTGTCTATTCATTGCTGTTTGATTTAAAATAAATTTCAAACATCCAAAATAAATTTCACTCGCTTTGTGCGGTTCACATTTCAAGTCCCCATTTGGAGCCCTTGTAATAGTAGCTGAGACAAAGGGCCAATTCCAATTCCTCTCTTAACCCTCAATCTCAACCTTCGCCCTTAACCCTCAATTTTTGGCCCTCAATCTTAACCCTTGAAAGTAAGTGTGATGGTTATCTTGTGGCTTAGAAATGGGACACCCCTCGAGTGCAGTTACGTCATCAGACTGAAATGTATCAGAGCCGTGTTGTCTCTGTATTTCCTGAAATTACTCAGGGATAACATTGAAAAGAGCGCCGTATATTCTCTAAATAATATTAGCAAATAACACAATAGAGGATTCATTATTCAGTCCATCGTCGCTACACAACAAGGTATACAAGTAACGTGAAGCCGCCTGGGACCGCTGACGGCACCGGGACCGCTGACGGGACCGAGACCGCCACGGACGGCGGACCGGTCCCGTCGGCAGTCCGGGTCGGCTTCACGTTACTTTGTTGTGTAGCGACGGAGGACTGAATAATGTACCGGGACCACCTACGAGTACAACGTGAAGCCGACGGGACCGCCGGTCCGGGAGCAAACATCGTAAAGTAAAAAAAATAAATGTTACGCGACAACGATGTTAATCCATGAAAAAAATCTCAAACAAACACAATAAAATGGTTTCGTAACATTTATATCTTTAAGATATACGAAGATACTTACGTTTGTAGCTAGCTTCTGGATAGCCCTTACTTCCAAGGGTGGTGTCGGAAAATCTCAATTTTGAGGGCGATACAGCCCTCAAACTTGTCCCTCAACTTGATGTCCCTTAGAATTGGGACACCACTTGCCCTTAGCGGGAACGCGCATTTTTGAGATTGAGGGTTGAGATTGAGGGTTAAGGGAAGAATTGGAATTCACCCTTACTCAGGGGATCACAGCCCCCATTAACCACGAAGTGTGGGGGATTACTGTATATAGATTTGACAGACACATCTGAAGACCATCTACTGGTTCTTGTTATTCCAGTCTCCAGTGTGGCAGCAGAGCGTGGATTCAACCTTCAGAACAATATTTAAACAGCCACGAGAAGCTGTCCGTCTGAGCCAAAGTTACTAGATTTAATGACAGTCTCCTCTGCAGCATCCTCACTGGACACGTTTGAATACACAGAAGCACAAACTCAGACTCAGTCTCAACCTCAGACTCAGATTCTGGTTCAGACTCAGATTCTGGCTCAGACTCATTCTGGCTCAGACTCAGATTCTGGCTCAGACTCAGACTCAGTCTTGGAGTCAGAGTTCAGTTCTGACTCAGGAGGAAGACCTTGAAGTCCTGCAGAGAACAGCAGACTGAAGCTAATAGATTGTTTGAAATCCAACAGTTCACATTCATGATATTCTCAGCAGACTGTTGATAAATAAGATGTGATTCATAATTAACTGAACATAGTTGCTAACTGATTTTCTGCAAATAATTTGCTCTAGTTTGTTTTAGAATGAAATGTCATTAACTGGACTGCTTGTCATTGATTACTCTGATGTGCTTCTGAATTATTAGTGATTGAATCAGTTTGGATTTTCTTGGTTCTTTGTTCTGAATTTGCGGGTAAATTTATTGCATGTTTTAAAAAAAATCCCAGGTTCCTCTTTAATGTTAATGAAATGGACTCACAGATGATCTCCTGTTAATTTTCCTGATAAACTTAGAAAATAATGACCTTTAAAAAAAGGGGGGGGGGGGGGGTATACCCACAGGGCCCTGTGATGAACTGGTACCTGCCCAGGTGGACCTCTACCTTTAGACCTGAAGAGGGCTGGTGGATGGATGGATGGATGGATGGATGGATGATGGGTAGATGGATGGTGTCATGGCCTGGGTCGCCATGGCAGCCCTGTGTGTCATGTGTGTGTCTATGTCTGTCAAGTTGGCGTCTCTCCCTGTCTTTAGTGGTTCCTGTTTTACTTTGAAGGTCTGTCTTGTCTCTATTGTTTTCTGCTTTGCTTCCTTCCCCTCATTACCACTGATTCCCTGCACCTGCCTCTCGTTTATTCCTTTGTGTATTTAAGTCCTGTCATTTTCCCCTGTTCTCTGTGGGTCCATTGTCGTGAGTAACATGTTTGCAGTCATGCTTGGTTTCCCTCTCGTCATATCCCCTGGATTAAGTTTATGTTTTTGTATTTTGAGATTTTGATACTTTGCATTTTGGATCTGTTGGACATTTATGTTTTTGGTAATAAACCTTTTTTCCTTGGAGATCTCCTGCTCTTGGGTCCTTCATTAACCATTGCAAACCATGACAGATGGATGGATGGGGATGGATGGATGGTTGTACCCCAGACCCTCTTTGTTGGTTCGTAGCACTGCATGTGGTTTTGCAAGAAACTTTTGATAAGTTTAAATAAATGGTTTATCAAGCATGAGGGAACCAAACTTTTGATACGTTTGGTTCCCGGAGACAGTACTCTCCCGGAGACAGTACTCTTGGACCAAAGTTTGGTTCCCTCATGCTAATAAACCATTGATTCTAAGAGTCAGACCCTGGTGGCTCTGTGATGGAGTCAGATTCTCTGGAGGATGTGGTGGAGGAACAATGACAGGTGGGGTTGAGGACACCCTGAACCACCTGGAGCTTCCTGAAACATCTGGACCATCCTCATGACACCTTTGAGGATCAAAGGAGCAGTAGCTCCCATCACCTCTTTACTGCAGGACTTTTGTTCCTGCAGCAATTAGACTTTAATTCTTCATTCTGTTAAAATGATCATTAATTGTGTTTTGATATATTTGAGTTCTTGTTGAGGTGAATAACGTACATCTAATCACTAACCACCATCACCAACCGACTGATGGACAAGAACGTCCTCCAACAGTAACAGAACAGCTCCTCATCAGCTGTCCTGTCTTCTACCCAGGACCTCTCTGTCCTCATCGAATGGTCAGGGTCCCTCAACCTCAGAACCTAACCTTGTTATCATGATGGACTCCATCCTCCCTCTCGAGCAGAGATGCTATACTCTGCTCTGTTGAGCATCTTTGAGGGTCCTGAAGACTGCTACATGAAGTTCATGCGTTATTGCTCCAGAGGTTTGTTTCCTGTCATGAACTCATCCATGAAGGCATCTCTTGGTTGTAGATGCTGACGATGATCCTCCAGACGTCAGCTGATGTCATGGTTCCTCCTCAGGGTTTGGGGTCTTCTTTCTGATGGTGGTTTTCAGCTCCTTCAGCTCCACACCTGGACTCCATGCAGGTAACTTCAGTCACCTCCAGACCTTTGATCTGCTTGTCTGGACGTTATGAGCCACAACTGGACCATTAACTGCATTTATTCTGGAGTCGCTGGTAATGGAGCAACTTTACTACAAACAGCTGTTGTTCCTAAATCATGATGTCATATTTGAGGGAATCCTCTTACAGCTGAAATGTCTGAATAAAAGGATGTTTTGAGGTGGTGGTAATTCTACTGCATTGACAAGCAGATTTTGATTGACATGTTCTGGGGTGATACCTGAGACCTTCAGCAGTGATGATTGATCCAAACCAATCAAGCCAACAGATGATCAAACACACAGAGACGATCAACCAATCACACTTTAATCAACGCGTCACAGCAGTGCACTCTTCGTGTACGACAGCAGACACAGCGATTGGTCCAAGGATGCTCTAAGCTCCGCCCATGCTGCCTCTAGCCGGGTTGAGAGGCGGAGCAATGCTGCCATGGCGACAGAGTCCTGCGACAGACTTCGGAGGTGGAGCTGAGGAATAAAACTGATGTTAAACAGGAAAGTGAGACTTTCACAATAAAATCCTGCAGCTTTGTTCTGACTGGCTGACCTTCAGGAACAGCGCCAGGTAGGCGTGAGCCAGGTCAAAGTCCCGCCCACTGGCCAGCATGCTGTCAATCATCTGGATGAAGGCCAGCAGCAAGTTGTTGGCTCCGCCCCCCTCCGAGGTCAGAGAGCTGATCTCTGTGGAGAGCGCTGACGGCCCACAATCCTTCAAGAGACACAGCGGCCGATCGACTGCAGACCCAACAGACGAGACAACAAATTCATCCGATCTATTTCTTCACAAAGTCACAACTTTGTTGTAAAAACCTCTGAATTGAAAAAAAAAAAACTTTTGTGGCAAAATTTACAAATTTGCAACTTTTGTTAAAAAGCCCCTTTTATTTGTTAAAACTGTTATTTGTCTGATGAAACAGCTGCTCAACGCTTTATCTGCAGAGAGAACACCTGTCAGGTCAGAGGTCAAAGGGGGAGGGGTCTACCTGTACAGGTGACATACTGTCATTACGCAGAGTAAAACAAGGAAACTTCAGAGTAAAAGCTCCAGTAAAGTTTGTCAGAGACTTTTATTTTGGCGAGCAGCTGTGGACTCACATGATCCGGCCTCCAGAGCTGATTCCAGAGCAGAACTGAAGTGGGACCTCTGAGACAGGGAACCCCAGGACACGACCTTGGACTGACACACAGGAGAGACATGTGACCACGAGGCTGGCCCAGACCCACTGTTTCCATGGCAACAACAGGGATGTGGAATCAGGTGAGCTCCTCCTTCAGTATCTGATGTCCGGAAAAGGGGCGGAGCCTGTGAGTGTGTGTGTGTACTGGAGGGGGCCAGCTGCTTACCTGGGGTTCGTTTTCAGTTGACGTCGGCAGCGAAAATTGTGGCGTGAGGCCGGGAATGGTGGGCAGGAAAAAGGGGGCGGTGGGCGGAGCAGTGGGGGGCGCTGAAGGTTTGTTCCTCCTCTGTAAACGAGAACAACACATTTATGACACGCCTACTGGGCAGCTGTGACGCTCAGCAGGCGCTCAGCTCACCTTGATGTCGTCCAGGTGCAGCAGACTCCTCCACCGCGACTCCGGCAGCAGTGACAGCGTCACAAGCTCCGCCCCCAGCTGCTCTGCTGACTGGTATGTGTCATCAGCCTCCTCTGACTCTGATATCACTTCCTGTTCCTCTGCCTCCACAGTGACGCCAGGAAGCGTCTCCTCAGCTGGCTGGTAGTCAGCAGGGAGGGGGCGGAGCCCCACAGGTCCACACAGGCTCTTGTTGGACCTGAGGGAGGAGAGCTGGGCTGTGATTGGCTGAAAAAAGATTCAAACAAGCAACAGAGAAAAAGCACACAGCACTGTGATTGGTTCAGACCAGAGGTATACGCCCAGACTGTCCACGTGAGCTGTTGCCAGGAAGTCTCCAGTCGGTGACAAGGACACACCCACCGGCGCCATGGCAACCAGGAAGCAGTCAACCAGACTGGAAGAAGAAGAAGAAGAAGCTTGAGGACCTGCAGATCTACTGTTAGATATCTACGTTTAAACTGGAGGATCTGCAGATCTACTGTTAGATATCTACGTTTAAACTGGAGGATCTGCAGATCTATTGTTAGATATCTACGCGTAAACTGGAGGACCTGCAGATCTACTGTTAGATATCTACGTTTAAACTGGAGGACCTGCAGATCTACTGTTAGATATCTACGTTTAAACTGGAGGATCTGCAGATCTATTGTTAGATATCTACGTTTAAACTGGAGGACCTGCAGATCTACTGTTAGATATCTACGCGTAAACTGGAGGACCTGCAGATCTATTGTTAGATATCTACGTTTAAACTGGAGGACCTGCAGATCTACTGTTAGATATCTACGTTTAAACTGAAGGATCTGCAGATCTACTGTTAGATATCTACGTGTAAACTGGAGGACCTGCAGATCTACTGTTAGATATCTATGTTTAAACTGAAGGATCTGCAGATCTATTGATAGATATCTGGAGTTCAACTGCAGATCTAGTAGTAGATGTCTACGTTTAAGTTGCAGATCTTCAGAAACACTCAAGTCCTCTCTGGAATGTTCTAGGCTCACCTTCCAGATGGGAGGTCCCAGGTGCGAATGGTGCAGTCCATCGCTGTGGTCACCAGCCAGCGGCCGTCTGGGCTGAAGGTCTGATGAAGAAACAAGCTGGTGTGAACCAGAACCACGGGAACCATTCAGAAAAGGGCCAGCACCAGTCTGGACCTTCTGAGCGGTACCGGAGGAGGTCACATGACTATATTGAAACAGTGAATCAAACCCACCATGTCGTTGATGTTGCCATGGTGACCTGCTAACTTCCTGACGATTCTTCTGGTCTCTGTGTCGACAACCAGCAGCGTGAAGTCATCCAGGGCTAACGCTAACATCCCACTAAAAAAAGAAGACGTGAAGAGCTTCAGCACTGTCTTAACTGGTAGGTGTGTCCACTCAATGACAGTTGTGATAGGCTCCTCCCCCTGACACTCCAGCTGGCACCTGTTTGTACTAGTGAGGACTGGACCATGTGGACCTGAAATCCTGTGCAAGTCCTCCTCATGCAACAGTCTAACTGCTAAATGAAGTTCAGAGGACCAATCACAGACTGGTTTCAGCCCCCCCGATGACCTGAGTTCATCACTGGGGAGTCGCAGCACTTCCACCTGGACAGCAGCAAGGACACTTTAATCTACTCTCAGTCTGGTCCAGCAGTCGGTTTAAAAGCTCTAGAGATCTTCAAGCTCCGCCCATTTGAGCCAGGATGCCATCCAGTAAAGACCCGAGACAGCAAAATGTTCCAGAATGCATTTTTTATCAAACAGAAGCAGTAACGGAGGAGATGTAATGAGACACTGTGTAGAACATGAATCAAAATCTCATGAATCCATATTTTATTCCAAGTAGAGACGTAAAGAACATACCAGATGTTAAAGTGAGACATCTGATTGTTTCATCCCGGAGAGAACTGTCTCCAGGAGAGCACGGTCTCCAGGAGAGTACGGTCTCTAGGAGAGTACGGTCTCCAGGGGGGTACAGTTTCAAAGAGAGTATGGTCTACAAGGGGGGGTGCAGTCTCCAGGGGAGTACGGTCTCTAGGAGAGTACGGTCTCTAGGAGAGTACGGTCTCTAGGAGAGTACGGTCTCCAGGGGGGTACAGTTTCAAAGAGAGTATGGTCTACAAGGGGGGGTGCAGTCTCCAGGGGAGTACGGTCTCCACCGTTATTCCAGTCAAGCAGGACTCAGGTCAGGCCCAGCTCACAGCAGGCGCAACAGTTCAACCAGGGATGGTCCTCCAGCAGGGACTGTACTCACCTCTGTGATTACATCCCTGAAAGATGACGCCCCTCTTTCAGTTACCTTGGAACCAGTTTGCTTCCATCAGAGCATTTTCATGAATTCTCATTCCTTCTTCTGTTCCTGATGGGCCACTAACACCAAGTGAGTTCTTACTGAATAAATAAACTGATGAATGAATGGATGGATGACATACTGGACCCCCACCCCCTCCACCCACCTGTCTCTGTGCAGCTTCATTCCAGCAGGCGCAGTGGTCATCTTCAGTTCTCCTTCCTGCTTCCTGGTCTTGAAGCGCCAGAACTTTAGCAGGCAATCAGAGCCGGCCGTCAGAGTCAGCTGGTTCAGCATATCCGTGGCAATGCCTCGCACCATGCCTCTGTGAGCTGTGAGGCAGAGGAGGCGGGGTTACTGACAGAAACACCTGCCCTGGACCGACCCCAGATAACAGACCCGTCGGTGGGCGCACCTTTCTCATCGTCACCATAGCAACCGCGGTGCAGACCAGACTGCAGGTTGTAGACATCGACGCGGCCGCTCGAAGAGCCAACCACAGCGAAGTTTACCGCACGAGGTGATGTCGACAGCCTGAGGGGCAGAAACAGGAGGTCACGTGACAGAACCAGATGAGATGGAGCTTGAACAGCCGTGGCTGGGAGGGGCTGTCACCGTGGCGAAGGCGTCTTTCCTGGAACCTGGCGGCTGCAGGTGATGAGCTCCCATGGTGGATCTCTGGTAGTTCCACGTGGTGGTTGCTAGGCGACCGCGATGGCAAGCAACAATGCCGTCCCAGTCTGACTGACGAGTGACAGCTGTCAGTCAACAGCGAGAGAGAGAGTAGGGTTAGGGTCACGGGGTTAGCTGTGGCTTAAAGGGGACAGTTTTTCTACCAAGGTCTGACCTAGAGCACCCACCGGAGCAGAACGCTGTGATGGCTGGAAGTCGCAGCTCCTCATAGGACAGACCCTTCTTCTTCTTCCGCTCCTTCTTCTTACTGATGGACCCTGAAACATTATCAGAAACAGACTCCATAAAACAGTTACAGTCGTGTTTAGATGAGGATGATGGAGGAGGACAGACGGACCGTGGCCCAGGCTCTTGTTGAATCGCTCATGGACGGTGGAGAAACTCTGCAGCGTCCCATCCTGACCTGCAGGGGGCGACAAATACACTTTAACATCTGAACATTTTAACCAGTCATCAATCGGAGGAGTTTCCAGCAGCTTCACCTGCACTCAGGATGTTCTTCCCATCGTCACCGTGGTGACGGATTGTGGCAGGAGGGGCACTGTGACCCTGCCGATGCCTCAGCAGTCTGGCCCCGCCTCCTTCTTGGTCAAATATCCACACCTGAGATGAAGATGCGGTTAAAAGCTGACAAGTCTCTTCCTCACAGTCAATGTCTGAGTTTGTGTCCTACCTTGATGGCGTTATCAGCTCCGTTGGTGACTAAGAGCGGCTCTCCGTGGAGGAATGTAGCCCCAGCAACAGCGGTGCTGTGGGCGTGTCTCTGTTGGGCAACGAGCTGCCGACGTTCTAAATCCCAGAATGCAATATGGCCCTGAGGACTGCCGGACGCCACGATGGGAGGACCATCTGACACAGAGAGAAGTTCAGAGAGGACACGTTCTTCTGATGTCAGCTGTGCAGCTCCACAAACAGAAGAACCCAATCAGACTGACACTGACGAAGAGAGACGATCCCAGAACACAAGACCACATGACCTTACAGAGACACTGGGCTCAGCATAAGGCAGAGCTAGCAGTAAACCTGCAAGGCTCCCCTCATCCTGTTTCTGTAAACAAGCTCTGCTGTAATGTACACGGTGAGAAATTATCATTTCAGCATCGTAGATGAGTTAAAAACACAAAGACACAATACAAATGACATCGTCGTCAACAAACATCATAGTCCATGAGGTCTTCTGCCTGACCTCATCTGCCCACCTAGCTATCATCATGGCAACCAGAAAGAGCTTGGTTGGACCCTTGTGCAGTCCCACTTCCACCCGAAACCCTCATGTCCCTCCTATTGTCCTCAAATGTCCTGGACTGCAGCCTCCAGTGGTCAGTAGAGGATCTGCATTCTCTAGTGGTCGGTAGAGGAACTGCAGTCTCTAGTGGTCAGTAGAGGAACTGCAGCCTCTAGTGATCAGTAGAGGAACTGCAGCCTCTAGTGGTCAGTAGAGGAACTGCAGCCTCTAGTGGTCTGTAGAGGAACTGCAGCCTCTAGTGGTCAGTAGAGGAATTGCAGTCTCTAGTGGTCTGTAGAGGAACTGCAGCCTCTAGTGGTCAGTAGAGGAATTGCAGCCTCTAGTGGTCAGTAGAGGAACTGCAGCCTCTAGTGGTCAGTAGAGGAACAGCCTCTAGTGGTCAGTAGAGGAACTGCAGTCTCTAGTGGTCCGTAGAGGAACTGCAGCCTCTAGTAGTCAGTAGAGGAACTGCAGTCTCTAGTAGTCAGTAGATGAACTGCAGTCTCTAGTGGTCAGTAGAGGAACTGCAGTCTCTAGTAGTCAGTAGATGAACTGCGGTCTCGAGTGGTCGGTAGATGAACTGCGGTCTCTAGTGGTCGGTAGAGGAACTGCAGTCTCTAGTGGTCGGTAGAGGAACTGCAGTCTCTAGTGGTCGGTAGAGGAACTGCAGTCTCTAGTAGTCGGTAGATGAACTGCGGTCTCTAGTGGTCAGTAGATGAACTGCGGTCTCTAGCGGTCGGTAGAGGAACTGCAGCCTCTAGTGGTCAGTAGAGGAACTGCAGTCTCTAGTGGTCAGTAGAGGAACTGCAGTCTCTAGTGGTCAGTAGAGGAACTGCAGTCTCTAGTGGTCTGTAGAGGAACTGCAGCCTCTAGTAGTCAGTAGAGGAACTGCAGTCTCTAGTGGTCAGTAGAGGAACTGCAGTCTCTAGTAGTCAGTAGATGAACTGCAGTCTATAGCGGTCAGTAGATGAACTGCGGTCTCTAGCGGTCGGTAGAGGAACTGCAGCCTCTAGTGGTCAGTAGAGGAACTGCAGCCTCTAGTGGTCAGTAGAGGAACTGCAGTCTCTAGTGGTCAGTAGAGGAACTGCAGTCTCTAGTGGTCTGTAGAGGAACTGCAGCCTCTAGTGGTCGGTAGAGGAACTGCAGTCTCTAGTAGTCAGTAGAGGAACTGCAGCCTCTAGTGGTCAGTAGATGAACTGCGGTCTTTAGTGGTCGGTAGAGGAACTGCAGTCTCTAGTGGTCGGTAGAGGAACTGCGGTCGCTAGTAGTCGGTAGATGAACTGCGGTCTCTAGTGGTCAGTAGATGAACTGCGGTCTCTAGCGGTTGGTAGAGGAACTGCAGCCTCTAGTGGTCAGTAGAGGAACTGCAGTCTCTAGTGGTCAGTAGAGGAACTGCAGTCTCTAGTGGTTTGTAGAGGAACTGCAGCCTCTAGTAGTCAGTAGAGGAACTGCAGTCTCTAGTGGTCAGTAGAGGAACTGCAGTCTCTAGTAGTCAGTAGATGAACTGCAGTCTATAGTGGTCAGTAGATGAACTGCGGTCTCTAGCGGTCGGTAGAGGAACTGCAGCCTCTAGTGGTCAGTAGAGGAACTGCAGCCTCTAGTGGTCAGTAGAGGAACTGCAGTCTCTAGTGGTCAGTAGAGGAACTGCAGTCTCTAGTGGTCAGTAGAGGAACTGCAGCCTTTAGTAGTCAGTGGATGAACTGCGGTCTCTAGTAGTCAGTGGATGAACTGCAGCCTCTAGTGGTCAGTGGAGGAACTGCAACCTACCTCATTTGTTCAAACCTTCAAACCACGAACAACACATGTTCAACAAAGACTGTGGTCTCCAGGGAGACGAGGGTCCACCTCCAGCATACCTGTCCTGAAAAGGCCAGCGTGCTGACTGGTCCCCAGTCCTGCGTGAATGTCATCAGTGTCTCGTCCAGTCGGATGTTGTGAATGATGATGCGACCTGTCGTCGAGCCAACACCAACCACGTCCACAGCGGGGCTCTAGGAAAGGAAGTCTTTGTTAAAGACCTTTCAAATTAAAAGTACTTGATACAAACACCAGTTCACAGCTGAAACCTGAGCACTGCAACAATGGTGTCCACTAGGTGGCAGCACCAGTCTAAACTGGTCGTTACCACTGTATTTGGGGCGTTGCGTCATGTTGATTCCAGTTTTGAAGCGACTATGATTGTGCTGATTCAACAAGAGGTTTCAGAATAAAACGGGAAAGAATATTGACAAACTGAATCTCAATAGAAATTCCATTATCAATTAACACCTGATAAAACTTTGATTATCTTCATGAACAGATACCATTTTTCATCTAATCAAACCAAGCAAGCAAAAACAGTTGTGACTGAATCTCTTAGAGCTTCTGCAGCTGTGAATATTGATCACTATTGATCAGGACTGATAGAACTGATGACTGACCTGCTGCAGAACCGTGACTCCTGCCGACCATCCAGGAAACGTGAACAGCAGCTTACTGGGAACCAAACACACGTTTATTCACTCATGACATCACCACAGGGCGGAGCCTGGGCAGCAGGTGTGTGTCTGTGTTAGTTAGTAACCCTAACCCAGCACCTGCAGCAGGAGCAGTGACTCACCTGGTCTTGATGTTCCAGAGCTGCAGTGCACCCTGGGAGCTGCCCAGCAGCACCTTGTTCAGGTAGGTGCTCGGGTGCATCATGGCTGACACGTCAAAGGTGTTGGGGTCAAAGTGCAGCTGCAGGTACACATCTGAGAGACAAGACAGGACGACATCATCAAGGTATGTTTTAAAAAAAAAAATGAAGAATACATTTTCTTATTTTTTTATAAAACTAATACAACAAACATTTGAACAATGGACCAATAGATGTCACCTCTGTCTGTTCTTTATATTCTGTCCATTTGCAGCAGCAGTTCTTAAACGCTTCTGGTCGTCATCTCAGAACAAATGTCAAGTTTCTCCATAAATCCCTGAACAGTTTCTTGCCAGTCTTCCAGTGTGGGCGCGCTGGGTTGTAACCACTTCCTTGTATAGTCTTCGCTCCAGTTAATAACATCTTCATTAGATATTTATCTGCTATCGCTTACGTATGCAACGCCATGCAGCTAAATACACTGTACATCAGATGGTACAGGTTGTTTGAACTATGTGTCCAGAGAATCATGACTGAGGACAGAATATCCGGACGGTCCCAGAGTAAGTGATCATGATCAATGTGAAGCACACATCCTCCAACAACTACAACCACTGCACAGGTGTCTCCTCTCAGCTGCTGTTACAAAGATCTCATAAGGTTTATCATCTAAATTATCTCCAGCTGTGAATTTTTTGTTTTCAAAGATCACATTTTTGAATTAAGGACATTTCCATCTGTTTCCCACACTAGTTCCATTAAAGACACGAGTAGATGAAGTTCTGTTTTTATTAGAATTTTTTTTTCTTCTCAACACTGGTTATTTATTATAAGTTAGTTAATATGTTATTATAAGTTAATATGAAGTTATTATGAGTTAAATTCTTGGTTTGTATCATTAGTCTATATTTTTATTATTGTTGATATTTCATGGTTCATAAAAACACATTTCCACTGTTTTTTATTCATATCTGGTGTGATGCTCAGCTCAGTTTTAGCTCCGCCCCTCACCTCCACCCTGTACGTCCCACACTATGACATCACCGCCGCCGTCCGCAGACACCAGCTGATCACCCAGAGGAAGCAGCAGGCGCACTTCCTGTCTGTGTCCATGGTAACGCATCACCACCTGTAGGAGACAAAACCAAGGCATCATCAGTTGATGTTTGACTCAGGAACTGTCCGCTGACTTTACGTCAATAACTGTGAACTCTGGTTTCTAATCTACACATCTACTGAAAAGAATGAAGAAGAAAAAGAGTTTGTGAGGCCTGTTTTCAGGGAGTTTCCAACCTCTTTGTTCCTGGCGAAGGCGAAAACGGTCCGTCCAGCAGCAGCAAACACCAGCATCCTGTCTGCCGCCACACAGGTGATCTCTTCTGACAGGCTGTTACCTGGGAAACCACAGCGTTACATCACAGCACAGCAGCCAATCAGAGAGCAGAAGTCTGCATCATCATCAGATTCAATAAAGAGTACTCACTGACAGCAACGATGCCCAGCCTGTTCACCTGCAGTGCAAGATCAATAAGATGAATACAGATCAGAGATTCTGGTTTTAAAATCTGTCGTCCGCACAGGTATGCTCAGGTAGATTCAGGTACAGTCAGGTAGACTCAGGTAGACTCAGGTACAGTCAGGTAAACTCAGATATGCTCAGGTAGACTCAGGTACAGTCAGGTAGACTCAGGTACAGTCAGGTAAACTCAGATATGCTCAGGTAGACTCAGGTACAGTCAGGTAGACTCAGGTATGGTCAGATACAGTCAGGTATGATCAGATAGACTTAGGTACAGTCAGGTACGGTCAGGTAGACTCAGGTAAGGTCAGGTACAGCCAGGTAGACTCAGGTACGGTCAGATACAGTCAGGTACGGTCAGATAGACTCAGGTGCGCTCAGGTACAGCCAGGTAGACTCAGGTACGGTCAGATACAGTCAGGTACGGTCAGATAGACTCAGGTGCGCTCAGGTACGGTCAGGTAGACTCAGGTACGGTCAGATACAGTCAGGTACGGTCAGGTAGACTCAGGTGCGCTCAGGTACGGTCAGGTAGACTCAGGTGAAGTCAGGTATGGTATGTTCAGGTAAATTCAGGCATGTGTCCCGTTTTTAGTCTTCATCAGCAGACACTGAGCTCGTTCTGATTCCATTCTGCATCTCTCGAACCAGACCAAGTGTATGGGTTGTCAGGGTCTCTGTGTTCCCCAGTGTTCCCCATGTCTTCACTGCAGAGAAACATCTGGAACATTCAGGACCAGAACCATCTGGAATATTCAGGACCAGGTTCTGAATGTTCTCCTGTCCTCGTCCTGAACATTGGAGCAGAAACATCTGGAATATTCAGGACCAGAACCATCTGGAATATTCAGGACCAAGTTCTGAATGTTCTCCAGTCCTCGTCCTGAACATTGGAGAAGAAACATCTGGAATATTCAGGACCAGGTTCTGAATGTTCTCCAGTCCTCGTCCTGAACATTGGAGCAGAAACATCTGGAATATTCAGGACCAGGTTCTGAATGTTCTCCAGTCCTCGTCCTGAACATTGGAGCAGAAACATCTGGAATATTCAGGACCAGGTTCTGGATGTTATCCTGTCCTGGTCCTGAATGTTGAAGAAGAAACATTTAGAACAGTGGTGCGCAAACTGTGGTACACATACCACCAGTGGTACGCGAGCGCTCTCTGGTGGTACGCGGGGGAACGTCATGACTTTCCACATTTTTTCCACATTTTCACTTAAAAAAAATTGGAAAGATACAATGCATTATAAATATGTTTCAAACGAAATGTGTAGCTTGAGATAATTAAAATTGTGTTGTTTGAAAAAATGTTTGTTGCATATTCAGTTGCAGTGGAGGTTTAACAACTTTTGAGTGTGTTTATTTTGCTCTGTATGAGAGTATGAGTATGTGAGAATTGTTGGACAGAGTTGTAAATGTCTGATTCAGTAAAGTAACAATTCAGGTAATAAATAAACACAATAAGGAATAAACATCTCTGTGTGTTTAAAGCTAATTGAGAAGGCATGTATGGCTATATTTTAAACTTGGTCATCATGGTGGAACTCAGAGAGCTGAACAGTTTCTCAGCTGGTACGCAGGATTAAAAGTTTGAGAACCACTGATCTAGAACGTTCAGGACCAGGACCCCTGTGGAACTCCAGGCTGGTGAGCATGCTCAGTAGAGAGTAAGGCTGATCACACGTGGCTGCTCTGTGTGCTACGTCATCATCCAAAACAGTGAGTTCACATGCGCTGCTCATCACCATGGAGGTCGCGTGCCTCTGACCGAACCGGTGATAAAAATTAACGTTGACTGATAAAGATGACTTTCTTACGTTGAAAGTGTGGAAGCTTCTGCCCACTGACGTCACCACGTAGAACTCCCGGTGTTTCTGGTGGAACCGGAGCGCGTGCGGCACGTGGTTGGAGTAGAGCCCCAGCACCCGGAACCCGGAGAACAGGCAGCTGCCGCCGCCCGGCATGGTGGCGGGACGGATCCGAGGGAACGGGCGAACAAACAAACAAACAAACAACTGGAATTCGGCGGAGCAGGGAAACACAGGCACCACAGATCCACCAGCAGCTGAGTCCCACCAGGAACACTCGCCCTCAGCACGACGGTTCCGCTCCGAGGACACTTCCGGTGTTACGGAAAAACCAAACCCCCGGCGCCTAGCTAGAAGTATAAAAACTACAAAACCGTCAAATCTCTTTTAAACCACTGAATTCATGAGTTCTTGTCTCTCTAAACAGGGGATAAGCGACCAGGAAAGTTCCGTTCATGAACGTTTCTGACATCTGCTGATGTTCTGGATTGAAGCTGCTGATTCAGAACATTCCAGAAGGTGTTGGATATTAAATTCAAATTTAGACAATTAAATTGACGACAATTTAATAAACTGACTGTCTCATGGCTCATTTGTTAATTTCTTCTTCTTTCTGGGGTCAAGGAGGGTCCGCTGTAGGTTTAATGGGTTAAGTTTTTAGTTTTTCTTGGTTGATTTGTAGTTACTCAGACATTAACACTTTAAGTATATTTAAAAATCCAAATATTGAGGGTTTCTGTCTCATCTATCTCCTGCATGAAGATGATATTGACCCAGAGCCCAGACCTGTGAATATGACTGTTTTAGATGTTAATCACTGACTGACAGAATATTTTGATAGAGTTGGTGAGAAACAGCAATATATTATTTGTCATGACGTGAAACCA
This sequence comes from Hirundichthys speculiger, assembly GCA_018398805.1. NCBI lineage: Eukaryota > Metazoa > Chordata > Actinopteri > Beloniformes > Exocoetidae > Hirundichthys > Hirundichthys speculiger. The sequence continues at coordinate 148,740 of JAGFBZ010000310.1, forward strand.
AGCTTTGGAAACCAAAATTGGGCTGTTTGAGCCCTGGTCTTCTGTGATGAGGTCAAAACCCAAACAAAGGATTCAGTCTCAAACTGGTTGAGACTGTTACCATGGCAACTGACTCTGAACTAAAACTGGTTTAGAACAGGTTATCAAGTTCAAATTGTATTTGCCACATATACCTCCTGTTATATAAGAATATAAAATATGATGTATGCCAGAATAGGATGACAGGTAGTTATTAGTGATTATGAACTCTGCAGTTAGAATAATTAATATGTTTATGGCATTTTATAACAGTTATCTGTTGTTTGATTAATGAATATGGATTCACTTCATCAGGGTCATTCACAGACATTTCTGGGGATCAGGTGTTCAAGTCAAGACAATAATACTATCGAACATAACATAATAATGCAGCTTCACAGTCTTTCTGAGTCAGTCCCAACCTCAGATAAATGCCGAGGGTTGAGACAGGAAAGACATAAAACATATGACAGACTATCTCCAGACCTGTGAAACCAGATTGGTCCAGGCTCAGTTTAGCAACAACCACCATCAGAGCTGTTGACTTACAGGGAGCTGATGGAAACTGGACTTCTGTCAACCATTAATATTTGTGGGTATGTATGTATGTATATGTATAATTGTTGCTGTCAGTATTAATGTGTTAAATGTGAAGTGTTATATAGTAAACACCTTACATTATATTATGTGTATAGAGTTTAAAATTAGATATAGAAAGTTTATTGACAGATGTTTGTTAATTACACATTTATCATTAATCCATAATCACCACAATACTGATTCATCAATGTACCTGTAACTGATTGATATGATCACCAACATATCTATCACAGCCAGCTGCTGGTCTTTATTTTTTTATTTCTTTTTATTTTCTTATGCAACTCCAATCTGTAAACATCTGGATGTGGATATAAATGGGTTTGCAGTGATTAATATTAATAAATTACACCCCCACCTAGACACAGACACCCTGAAATCACTACAGACCCACACACATCCCATTATGAACATCACACACATACATACACACACACACACACTGAATCTATAACCCTTGTTGTTTTCTGTTGACCAGTTTTCTTCTCTGTGTATCATGTTGGTTTACCTCACCTGTCTTCTGTTTGTAAGTCTGTCTTTTTATTTCAACCTTCCACTCTGTCACTGTCTGGTCTCTGTCTGGTCTCTGTCTGGTCACTGTCTGGTCTCTGTCTGGTCTCTGTGTGGTCTCTGTCTGGTCTCTGTGTGGTCCCTGTCTGGTCTCTGTCTGGTCTCTATCTGGTCTCTGTGTGGTCTCTGTCTGGTCTCTGTCTGTGATCTCTGTGTGGTCTCTGTCTGGTCACTGTCTGGTCTCTGTGTGGTCTCTGTCTGGTCTGTCTGGTCTCTGTGTCTGGTCTCTGTCTGGTCACTGTCTGGTCACTGTCTGGTCTCTGTCTGGTCTCTGTCTGGTCTCTGTCTGGTCTCTGTGTGGTCTCTGTCTGGTCTCTGTGTGGTCTCTGTGTGGTCTCTGTCTGGTCTCTGTCTGGTCACTGTCTGGTCTCTGTGTGATCTCTGTGTGGTCTCTGTCTGGTCACTGTCTGGTCTCTGTGTGTCTCTCTGTCTGGTCTCTGTCTGGTCTCTGTCTGGTCTCTGTGTGGTCTCTGTCTGTGTGGTCTCTGTGTGGTCTCTGTCTGGTCTGTCTGGTCACTGTCTGGTCTCTGTCTGGTCTCTGTCTGGTCTCTGTGTGGTCTCTGTCTGGTCACTGTCTGGTCTCTGTCTGGTCTCTGTCTGGTGGTCTCTGTCTGGTCTCTGTCTGGTCACTGTGTGGTCTCTGTGTGGTCTCTCTGTGGTCTCTGTCTGGTCACTGTCTGGTCTCTGTGTGGTCTCTGTGTGGTCTCTGTCTGGTCTCTGTCTGGTCTCTGTGGTCTCTGTCTGGTCTCTGTCTGGTCTGTCTGTCTGTGGTCTATGTGTGGGTCCTCTGTGGTCTCTGTCTGGTCTGTCTGGTCTCTGTCTGGTCTCTGTCTGGTCTCTGTCTGGTCTCTGTCTGGTCACTGTCTGGTCTCTGTGTGGTCTCTGTCTGTTCTCTGTCTGGTCTCTGTGTGGTCTGTGTCTGGTCTCTGACTGTCTGGTGTCTGTCTGGTCTCTGTCTGTCTGTCCTCTGTGTGGTCTCTGTGTGTCTCTGTCTGGGTCTCTGTCTGGTCTGTCTGGTCTCTGTCTGGTCACTGTCTGGTCTCTGTCTGGTCTCTGTGTGGTCTCTGTCTGGTCACTGTCTGGTCTCTGTGTGGTCACTGTCTGGTCTCTGTGGTCTCTATCTGGTCACTGTCTGGTCACTGTCTGGTCTCTGTGTGGTCACTGTCTGGTCTCTGTGGTCTCTATCTGGTCACTGTCTGGTCTCTGTCTGGTCTCTGTGTGGTCTCTGTCTGGTCACTGTCTGGTCACTGTCTGGTGTCTGTCTGGTCTCTGTCTGGTCTCTGTGTGGTCTCTGTGTGGTCTCTGTCTGGTCTCTGTCTGGTCTCTGTGTGGTCTCTGTCTGGTCACTGTCTGGTCACTGTCTGGTCACTGTCTGGTCTCTGTGTAGTCTCTGTCTGGTCTCTGTCTGGTCACTGTCTGGTCTCTGTCTGGTCTCTGTGTGGTCTCTGTCTGGTCACTGTCTGGTCTCTGTGTGGTCACTGTCTGGTCTCTGTGGTCTCTATCTGGTCACTGTCTGGTCTCTGTCTGGTCTCTGTGTGGTCTCTGTCTGGTCACTGTCTGGTCACTGTCTGGTCTCTGTCTGGTCTCTGTGTGGTCTCTGTGTGGTCTCTGTCTGGTCACTGTCTGGTCTCTGTCTGGTCTCTGTGTGGTCTCTGTGTGGTCTCTATCTGGTCACTGTCTGGTCTCTGTCTGGTCTTTGGTGGAAGGTGGAAAGTCATGACGTTCCCCGCGTACCACCAGAGAGCACTCACGTACCACTGGTGGTACACGTACCACAGTTTGAACACCACTGATTTGGGTGATTTGACTTTATTTGATCTGCTAATCACCATCTACCAGAGAGGGAACAGTCTGGTTCTCATCTGATCTAAACCCTGGTCACAGATGTCCTCGATGATCATTTATAAAACTGTACAGACGATTCTTTCTAAATGTTTCTGTGGACCTAAAGAATAGAATAGAATTGAATGCCTTTATTGACATTGTACAAGGTACAATGAGATAAAAAACTTCACCATAAAGTACACACATAAATAAATAGACATGGGAAAAAGTATATACAATAAAAGTCAAATGAGGTAGAATAGAACATTTGAGAAATATATATATTAAACCTAATATAAAACTACTATAAGACTGATCTGTATCAGTTCTTTAGTGCAAACTTGTGTTGAGTATGGTGACGGCTCTTGGGAAGAAACTGTCTCTGAGTCCGTTTGTCTTGGCTGGTATGGTCCTGTAGCACCTGCCAGAGGGTAGCAGGTTGAAGAGGTGGAAGCCAGGATGTGTATAGTCTTTTATGATGCTCTTTGCCCTTCCTCGGCACCGGGAGTTGTAGATGGTGGACAGGGGAGGTAGGGGGCAGCCGATGATCTTTTGTGCTGTGTTGGTCACCTTCTGCAGTCTTTTCCTGTCCACATCTGTGCAGCTTGAGTGCCACACTGACACAGCATAGGTCAGCAGGCTCTCAATAGCTGACCGGTAGAAGGTCACCAGCTGGTTGGTGTTCAGTTGCTCCTGAGCACTCTCAGGAAGTGTAGCCTAACCAGTGCGGTGGTGCTGGCTGCCCAGGAGAGGTCAGCAGAGATGTGGACCCCAAGGAATTTGAAAGACTCCACTCGCTCCACACATTCGTCGTTGATGTAAAGGGGGGCAGGAGCGGCTTTGTTCCGTCGGAAGTCCAGGATGAGTTCCTTAGTTTTGGAGATGTTCAGCGCCTGGTTGTTGAAGGTGCACCACTCACTGAGTCTAAGGACCTCATCTCTGTAGGCCGTCTCTTTCCCCTCTGTGATCATCCCCACCACTGTTGTGTCATCCGCGAATTTCACAGTGATGTTCTCAGGGTGGGGGGGTCTGCAGTCGTGCGTGTAGAGTGAGTAGAGTAGTGGGCTCAGCACACAGCCTTGGGGTGCGCCGGTGCTGACCATGCGGGCAGATGAGAGGTGGGGACCCAGCTGGGGACCCAGCTTCACATGCTGGGGTCGGTTGACCAGGAAATCCTTAATCCAGGAGCAGGTGCAGGGTGGGAGCCCCAACTTGGCCAACTTGGGGATAAGAATGTCAAATATTATTGTGTTAAAGGCTGAGCTGTAGTCGATGAAGAGCATTCTGACATAGCTCCCCCTTTTCTCGAGGTGGCTTAGCGCAGCATGGAGGGCGGTGGTTATTGCATCCTCAGTGGACCTATTTGGCCGGTATGCAAACTGATGTGGGGTCAGGGCCGTCGGACAGGGGGTAAAAGTTACACAGCCTTGAGGGGGCCCATGGCAGAGGGGGGCCCACGGGAAGCTAAGGGGGAAAAAATTATATATTGAATATATTAGTCAATACCAAAACTAAATTTCATGACAGATATTGATCGTAATGCAAACTTGGTGGGCCCTATATTAAATGGCATATTGTTGTAATCCAAAAACCTTAAGTCTGTTGTGACGGTGGTGATGGGGGGGTTGGAGGGGGGGGGGTTGGGGGCCCACCAGGACCTCCTTTGTAGGGGCCCAGAATTTGGTGCTACGGCCCTGTGTGGGGTCGAGGGTGGGGGGGGAGACAGGGTTTTATGTGTCTCAGTACCAGTTTTTCAAAGCACTTTGGGATGATTGGGTGAGTGCTACTGGGCGGAAGTCGTTGAGATTGTTTGTGGGGGACTTCTTGGGCACTGGGATGATAGCTTGTACCAGTGACAGGCTGAAAATGTTAGTGAAGACTGGTGCTAGTTGGTCAGCACATGCCTTGAGTACTTTCCCTGGTACTCCATCCAGTCCTGTGGCCTTCCTGGGGTTGATAGCACGGAGCACACGTCTCACGCCCACTGTCTCCACGGTGAGAGGGGTGGTGTAAGAGGTTGGTGTGCGATATAGTGGAAGTTGGGGTGGTGTGACTGAGTACTGGGATTGAGACTCAAAGCGGGCAAAAAAGCTGTTTAGCTCCTCTGCCAGTGCTGCATCTGAGTCCCCAGGAGTCGCAGCACAGCCGTTGTAGTTGGTGAGGGACTGTATGCTCTGCCACATCTGTCGGGGGTTGTTGAGTTGCCCTTCTATCTTCTCCTTGTAGTCTGCTTTGGTGGCCTTGATGCCTCTCCTCAGGTTGGTGCGAGCTGTGCTCGGCTGAAAATCACAGGAGCCAAGAAAATCTTCAGATTCATAACAGTGTGTGGAGCTCAGTTTCCTGTTTCCGAAGCTCATCCTCGTTCTACCACCACTGGTCCAAGAACCTGCTGGATGTTCCTGCATGTAGATCAGCTGCTGTCAGCCTCCATCAGTCTGATCCTCCACTGCTGCATCAGGACCAGTCAGACCAGCAGGACTGTAAATGTGTCACTGATTACTTCTGCGGGCCTGACAGGGTTAAATCCAGTTCCCTGAGTAGTCAGCAGCAGCTGCAGGTTAAAATCATCTGCAGAACTGGACTTTCATCCACCCAGATGCACCATCACGTCAACCTGTCCAGATGTGTCTCTGGCTCGTTAACAGACGGGATCTACACGTGGTGTGAGCTGGTGAGGTTAGAGGAAATGATCACATGACCCAGTCATGGAGCGTCTGCTGTTGCACGAACACCAGTTTATTTCAGAGAAAAACAAATGTTTACAGGTAAACACCTGAAAACAGCTCAAACAAACTAAATCAACCTTCTATTTCATTCCCCTTAAATCCTTCCAGACATTTATTTTGAAAATCCTCATTCATGTAGTTATTTGAATATGGACTTTAATATCAACAATCACAAATAATTTAAGCTAAACCTACTTTTCATTTTTACAATTTTATACAAATCTGCCATTTGTCACAAAGTCACAAGTCTTCTGTTTGTTTCCATGGTTACTGCAGGTTGTTACTCAGCAGCTGCAGCCAACCAATCAGCTGACAGAATCTAATCAGCTGACAGGATCCAATCAGCTGACAGGATTTAATCAGCTGAATGGATTTAATCAGCTGACAGGATGTGATCCACAGTTTCCATGGAGACCAATGACCACCACCTGAAGGGCGGGGCATCAGAGACCCAGGTGGTTGCTATGGACATCTGTGTGGTTGCTATGGAATTGTTTCCATGGATATGCCAGTGGTTGTTGTGGAGATCCAGTTGGTTGCTACCATTCTGTAAATATGCTAAAGAGTCACATGATCACATCCAGCAGCAGGTCATCAGCCAATCAGACAGTGTCTGGTTCAGTCCCGTTGCCATGACAGCTGCTGGCCTCCACAGGGAGTGATGCTGTGTCTCCATGGTAACCCTCTAGCTGGCCCTGGTTTCCACCAGCAGCACCCTGAGCACCGTCTTGGCGGCGGCGAGCAGGGCTCCATGGAGGGCGTACTGGGCCACCAGAGCCCCGAAGCCACGGTAGAAGCCGGCCCTGCCCTCCCTGCGGCGGATGGCGTGCAGACAGTCGGAGAAGCCGTCGTACTGCGTGTTGACAGGCAACACCAGCGGGCTGGCGCCATTCCCTGCGGCGACCGCTCCGTCAGTGGCGTCGATGATAGTGCGCGTGCCCTGCAGGCCGAGGCGGTGCAGCGCCGTCTCCAGGGGAAACAGCATCACGTCCGCCACCAGAGATCCCACCCACGCCGCCGCCAGCTCGGGGAAGTAGGCGTCCAGCGGGTTGGAGGGCTCTCCCCGCTGCTTCCTGCCCCTCTGGTACAGCCACAGTGCCACCCGCTGGACGGAGGCCGCCACGGCGTAGCGCAGGATGGCGTGCAGCGCGGCGGGAAACAGCAGGCAGCTGAGAGGAAGCAGGCGGCGGCTGTGAGGAGCGCCGACGCCCAGCAGCCGAGTCAGACCTTCACGGATGCAGTCCAGCAGACCGGAGGACGCCTCGTCCCGGACGATCTCGCTCTGAGGAGAAGAGGACAAAGTCAGGAAGTCCGGTCCTCCAGAAGGTCTCTGACAGGTCATGTGACCTCATCCGCTAGAACGGAGATAAAGGTCAACTCCAGGTAGAGTCAAGCTCCTCCCACTGTGATCGGACGTCAAAGAGGCTCGACTTTACGGCAAGATGTTGGAGGTTTCCTCCAGGAAGTTGCTCGTTTGTAAATTTCACAGTGGTACGACAGAAAAGATTCAGTTTCACAACAATGTTGTTTTAGGACAGAAAGTTTTAGGTCATAAAGTTAAAAGTAGCAGTTTTGAGACATTTGGTGTTTTTCCACTAAATGTCACAATTACAACAATTTACTAATTTAAGTTAAAATTATATGTCAAAATGTCACAATTTTGTAAATTAGGTGATTTTAAGATTTTAGAAGATTCTTTGTCAAAAATGTGCTTTTTACAACAAACTTGCAATTTTTCAAAAGTTGCAGTTAAAATAAAACAAATTGTTTTCTTTTTTTAAATTTACAGAAGCAAAATTTCACTAAAATGTTGGGATATTACAAGACGTTTTGTCAAAAAGTCTAGATTTTGATTGAAAAGACCAAAATTTGCTTTAAGAAGAAAAAGTCGAGCTCCTGTAAATAAAGAAATGATTGATTACAGTCCAATTACATGAAATTTAGCTGTGGTTCTGAGAAAGTCAATATTTTACAACATAAAGCTGTGGTATAAAGTTAAAAAGGTCACAATATGGCAAAATTCTGGATTTTACTAAATGATGTTGCAATGATATGATAACGCTGTGATGTTGCAGCAGATGTTTGTGAAACTATCATCAATAATCACCTGGACCGTCTCAATGAGGCTGGCGCAGTAAAACGGCAGAGCCACCACCGCCGTCAACCTGCAGACAAGACAACGCCATCAGGGGGAGGGAGCTCCAGGCCAGGTAAGATATCAGCCTCACACACGAAGTACTAAACATCTCCCCAATCATGAAGCTAGCATGTGTAGGTCACTAATAAGGGAACTATGTAGGGAGCATGTGTAGGCCAGTATGTAGGGAACTAGTCATGTAGGGAGCATGTGTAGGCCACTATGAAGGTAACTAGTCATGTAGGGAGCATGAGTAGGCCAATATAAAGGGGACTAGTCATGTAGGGAGCACGTGTAGGCCAGTATGAAGGGAACTAGTCATGTAGGGAGCACGTGTAGGCCAGTATGAAGGGAACTACTCATTTAGGGAGCACGTGTAGGCCAGTATGAAGGGAACTACTCATGTAGGGAGCATGTGTAGGCCAGCATGAAGGGAACTAGTCGTGTAGGGAGCATGTGTAGGCCAGTATGAAGGGAACTACTCATTTAGGGAGCATGTGTAGGCCAGTATGAAGGGAACTACTCATGTAGGGAGCATGTGTAGGCCAGTATGAAGGGAACTAGTCGTGTAGGGAGCATGTGTAGGCCAGTATGAAGGGAACTACTCATTTAGGGAGCATGTGCAGGCCAGTATGAAGAGAACTACTCATTTAGGGAGCATGTGTAGGCCAGTATGAAGGGAACTAGTCATGTAGGAAGCATGTGTAGGCCAGTATGAAGGGAACTAGTCATGTAGGGAGCATGTGTAGGCCAGTATGAAGGGAACTAGTCGTGTAGGAAGCATGTGTAGGCCAGTATGAAGGGAACAACTCATGTAGGGAGCATGTGTAGGCCAGTATGAAGGGAACTAATCATGTAAGGAGCATGTGTAGGCCAGTATGAAGGGAACTACTCATTTAGGGAGCATGTGTAGGCCAGTATGAAGGGAACTACTCATGTAGGGAGCATGTGTAGGCCAGTATGAAGGGAACTACTCATGTAGGGAGCATGTGTAGGCCAGTATGAAGGGAACTAGTCGTGTAGGGAGCATGTGTAGGCCAGTATGAAGGGAACTACTCATGTAGGGAGCATGTGTAGGCCAGTATGAAGGGAACTAGTCGTGTAGGGAGCATGTGTAGGCCAGTATGAAGGGAACTACTCATTTAGGGAGCATGTGTAGGCCAGTATGAAGGGAACTACTCTTGTAGGGAGCATGTGTAGGCCAGTATGAAAGGAACTAGTCGTGTAGGGAGCATGTGTAGGCCAGTATGAAGGGAACTACTCATGTAGGGAGCATGTGTAGGCCAGTATGAAGGGAACTAGTCGTGTAGGGAGCATGTGTAGGCCAGTATGAAGGGAACTACTCATTTAGGGAGCATGTGCAGGCCAGTATGAAGGGAACTACTCATTTAGGGAGCATGTGTAGGCCAGTATGAAGAGAACTACTCATTTAGGGAGCATGTGTAGGCCAGTATGAAGGGAACTAGTCATGTAGGGAGCATGTGTAGGCCAGTATGAAGGGAACTAGTTATGTAGGGAGCATGTGTAGGCCAGTATGAAGGGAACTAGTCGTGTAGGAAGCATGTGTAGGCCAGTATGAAGGGAACAACTCATGTAGGGAGCATGTGTAGGCCAGTATGAAGGGAACTAATCATGTAAGGAGCATGTGTAGGCCAGTATGAAGGGAACTACTCATGTAGGGAGCATGTGTAGGCCAGTATGAAGGGAACTACTCATGTAGGGAGCATGTGTAGGCCAGTATGAAGGGAACTAGTCGTGTAGGGAGCATGTGTAGGCCAGTATGAAGGGAACTACTCATGTAGGGAGCATGTGTAGGCCAGTATGAAGGGAACTAGTCGTGTAGGGAGCATGTGTAGGCCAGTATGAAGGGAACTACTCATTTAGGGAGCATGTGTAGGCCAGTATGAAGGGAACTACTCATGTAGGGAGCATGTGTAGGCCAGTATGAAGGGAACTAGTCGTGTAGGGAGCATGTGTAGGCCAGTATGAAGGGAACTAGTCATGTAGGGAGCATATGTGTAGGCCAGTATGAAGGGAACTACTCATGTAGGGAGCATGTGTAGGCCAGTATGAAGGGAACTACTCATGTAGGGAGTATGTGTAGGCCAGTATGAAGGGAACTAGTCATGTAGGAAGCATGTGTAGGCCAGTATGAAGGGAACTAGTCGTGTAGGGAGCATGTGTAGGCCAGTATGAAGGGAACTACTCATTTAGGGAGCATGTGTAGGCCAGTATGAAGGGAACTACTCATGTAGGGAGCATGTGTAGGCCAGTATGAAGGGAACTAGTCGTGTAGGGAGCATGTGTAGGCCAGTATGAAGGGAACTACTCATTTAGGGAGCATGTGTAGGCCAGTATGAAGGGAACTACTCATGTAGGGAGCATGTGTAGGCCAGTATGAAGGGAACTAGTCGTGTAGGGAGCATGTGTAGGCCAGTATGAAGGGAACTACTCGTGTAGGGAGCATGTGTAGGCCACTATGAAGGGAACTAGTCATGTAGGAAGCATGTGTAGGCCAGTATGAGGGGAACTACTCATGTAAGGAGCATGTGTAGGCCAGTATGAAGGGAACTACTCATGTAGGGAGAATGTGTAGGCCAGTATGAAGGGAACTAGTCATGTAGGGAGCATGTGCAGGCCAGTATGAAGGGAACTAGTCGTGTAGGGAGCATGTGCAGGCCAGTATGAAGGGAACTAGTCGTGTAGGGAGCATGTGTAGGCCAGTATGAAGGGAACTAGTCATGTAGGGAGCATGTGTAGGCCAGTATGAAGGGAACTAGTCGTGTAGGGAGCATGTGCAGGCCAGTATGAAGGGAACTACTTATTTAGGGAGCATGTGTAGGTCAGTATGAAGAGAACTACTCATTTAGGGAGCATGTGTAGGCCAGTATGAAGGGAACTAGTCATGTAGGAAGCATGTGTAGGCCAGTATGAAGGGAACTAGTTATGTAGGGAGCATGTGTAGGCCAGTATGAAGGGAACTAGTCGTGTAGGGAGCATGTGTAGGCCAGTATGAAGGGAACTACTCATTTAGGGAGCATGTGTAGGCCAGTATGAAGGGAACTACTCATGTAGGGAGCATGTGTAGGCCAGTATGAAGGGAACTAGTCGTGTAGGGAGCATGTGTAGGCCAGTATGAAGGGAACTACTCGTGTAGGGAGTATGTGTAGGCCAGTATGAAGGGAACTAGTCATGTAGGAAGCATGTGTAGGCCAGTATGAAGGGAACTAGTCGTGTAGGGAGCATGTGTAGGCCAGTATGAAGGGAGCTACTCATTTAGGGAGCATGTGTAGGCCAGTATGAAGGGAACTACTCATGTAGGGAGCATGTGTAGGCCAGTATGAAGGGAACTAGTCGTGTAGGGAGCATGTGTAGGCCAGTATGAAGGGAACTAGTCATGTAGGAAGCATGTGTAGGCCAGTATGAGGGGAACTACTCATGTAAGGAGCATGTGTAGGCCAGTATGAAGGGAACTACTCATGTAGGGAGCATGAGCAGGCCAGTATGAAGGGAACTAGTCGTGTAGGGAGCATGTGCAGGCCAGTATGAAGGGAACTAGTCATGTAGGGAGCATGTGTAGGCCAGTATGAAGGGAACTACTCATTTAGGGAGCATGTGTGGGTCACTTTAAGGGAACTAGTCGTGCATGGAGCATGTGCGGGCCACTATGAAGGGAACTAGTCATGTAGGGAGCATGTGCAGGCCACTATGAAGGGAACTAGTCAGCTGAGAGCACTCTTGGACGCTACCAGCCTCATTGCTGTTGCTGCTGTTTGCATTGCACAGATATGACACATGTCCATCACCTAATGTCTTGACCAACAGCTGTACGTCTCTTTTCATGATCATGGTATGATATGTGGAGAAAAACAACAGTTCTCACAGTATGTTTTACTGGCCTATATAGTAACTAGGGGTTGACTTCAGACACACCCTCAGACTGCTGACCACCTGACCACCTGACCACCCCCACATCAACTTTAACTCAGAAGAGACAGAGAAGAGCCAGACACAGAGGTGATCGTACCCTTTTAGCAGTAGATGTCCTGTCAGGTGTTTCCAGCTGCACCTGTGAGGAAGCTCCCTGTGGACCAGAACAGATACTCACTAGTACTCTGGAGTATTCAGGTTATCCAGGTATAAAACAGCTGCAGCCGGGGGGGAGGGGCTTACCGTGGTAACGGCGTGAACTCGCTGATGATGCCCTCAGCGCCCAGTGTGATGCCGTGAACGATGAAGGTGCTCCCCATCCCCTTCCACAGAGCCTTTACCCCCTAAAACACAGTATTGATTCAGCACTGATCAGGAAGGTCCAGTATTGATCCAGCACTGATCAGGAAGGTCCAGTATTGATCCAGCATTGATCAGGAAGGTCCCGTATTGATCCAGCATTGATCAGGAAGGTCCGGTATTGATCCAGCATTGATCAGGAAGGTCCCGTATTGATCCAGCATTGATCAGGAAGGTCTGGCATTGATCCAGCATTGATCAGGAAGGTCCGGTATTGATCCAGCATTGATCAGGAAGGTCCAGTATTGATCCAGCATTGATCAGGAAGGACCAGTATTGATCCAACATTGATCAGGATGGACCAGTGTTGATCCACCATTCATCAGGAAGGACCAGTATTGATCCAGCATTCATCAGGAAGGACCGGTACTGATCCAGAATTGATCAGGAAGGACCAGTATTGATCCAGCACTAATCAGGAAGGACCAGCGTTGCTCCAGCATTGATCAGTAAGGCCCAGTATTGATCCAGCATTGATCAGGAAGGACCGGTACTGATCCAGATTTGATCAGGAAGAACTGGTATTGATCCAGATTTGATCAGGAAGAACTGGTATTGATCCAGCATTGATCAGGAAGGACCAGTACTGATCCAGCATTCATCAGGAAGGACCAGTATTGATCCAGTATTGATCAGGAAGGACCGGCATTGATCCGACATTGATCAGGAAGGACTGGTATTGATCCAGCATTAATCCAGCATTGATCAGGAAGGACCGGTATTGATCCAGCATTGATCAGGAAGGACCAGTACTGATCCAGTAATGATCCATCATTGATCAGGAATGTCCAGAATTGATTCAGTATTGATCTGGACAGACCAGTATTGATCCAGCATTGATCAGGAAGGACCAGTACTGATCCAGTATTGATCCATCATTGATCAGGAATGTCGAGAATTGTTCCAGTATTGATCAGGACGGACCAGTATTGATCCAGCATTGATCAGGAAGGACCGGTATTCATCCAACACTGATCAGGAAGGACTAGTATTGATCAGGAAGGACCAGTGTTGACCCAGCACTGATCAGGAAGGACCAGTATTGATCCAGCATTGATCAGGAAGGACCGGTATTGATCCAGTATTGATCAGGAAGGACCAAGATTGATCCAGTACTGATCAGGAAGGACCGGTATTGATCCAACATTGATCTGGAATTGATCAGGAAGGACCGGTATTGATCCAGTATTGATCAGGAAGGTCCAGTATTGATCCAGCACTGATCAGGAAGGGCTGGTATTGATCCAGCACTGATCAGGAAGGACCGGTATTGATCCAGTATTGATCAGGAAGGTCCGGTATTGATTCAGCATTGATCAGGAGGGTCTGGTATTGATCCAGCATTGATCAGGAAGGACCAGTATTGATCCAACACTGATCAGGAAGGACCGGTATTGATCCAGCATTGATCAGGAAGGACCGGTATCGATCCAGCACTGATCAGGAAGGACCGGTATTGATCCAGCATTGATCAGGAAGGACCAGTGTTGATACAGCATTGATCAGGAAGGACCAGTATTGATCAGGAAGGACTAGTCTTGACCCAGCACTGATCAGGAAGGACCAGTATTGATCCAGCATTGATCAGGAAGGACCAGTATTGATCCAACATTGATCAGGATGGACCAGTATTGATCCAACATTGATCAGGATGGACCAGTGTTGATCCACCATTCATCAGGAAGGACCAGTATTGATCCAGCATTCATCAGGAAGGACCGGTACTGATCCAGAATTGATCAGGAAGGACCAGTATTGATCCAGCACTAATCAGGAAGGACCAGTGTTGCTCCAGCATTGATCAGTAAGGCCCAGTATTGATCCAGCATTTGATCAGGATCAGGACCGGTATTGATCCAGATTTGATCAGGAAGAACTGGTATTGATTCAGATCACCAGCATTGATCAGGAAGGACCAGTACTGATCCAGCATTCATCAGGAAGGACCAGTATTGATCCAGTATTGATCAGGAAGGACCGGCATTGATCCGACATTGATCAGGAAGGACTGGTATTGATCCAGCATTAATCCAGCATTGATCGGGAAGGACTGGTATTGATCCAGCATTGATTAGGAAGGACCAGTACTGATCCAGTAATGATCCATCATTGATCAGGAATGTCCAGAATTGATTCAGTATTGATCTGGACAGACCAGTATTGATCCAGCATTGATCAGGAAGGACCAGTACTGATCCAGTATTGATCCATCATTGATCAGGAATGTCGAGAATTGTTCCAGTATTGATCAGGACGGACCAGTATTGATCCAGCATTGATCAGGAAGGACCGTTATTCATCCAACACTGATCAGGAAGGACTAGTATTGATCAGGAAGGACCAGTGTTGACCCAGCACTGATCAGGAAGGACCAGTATTGATCCAGCATTGATCAGGAAGGACCGGTATTGATCCAGTATTGATCAGGAAGGACCAAGATTGATCCAGTACTGATCAGGAAGGACCGGTATTGATCCAACATTGATCTGGAATTGATCAGGAAGGACCGGTATTGATCCAGTATTGATCAGGAAGGACCAGTACTGATCCAGCATTGATCCGGCATTGATCAGGAAGGACCGGTATTAATCCAGCATTGATCAGAAAGGACCGATACTGATCCAGCATTGATCTGGAAGGACCGGTACTGATCCAGCATTGATCCGACATTGATCAGGTAGGACCAGTATTGATCCAGTATTGATCAGGAATGATCGGCATTGATCCGACATTGATCAGGAAGGACTGGTATTGATCCAGTATTGATCAGGAAGGACCAGTACTGATCCAGCACTGATCCAGCATTGATCAGGAAGGACCGGTATTGATCCAGCATTGATCAGGAAGGTCCAGTATTGATCCATCATTGATCAGGAATGTCCAGAATTTATCCAGCATTGATCAGGAAGGACCGGTATTGATCCAGCATTGATCAGGAAGAACCAAAATTGATCCAATATTGATCAGGAAGGACCAGCATTGATCCGACATTGATCAGGAAGGACTGGTATTGATCCAACACTGATCAGGAAGGACCAGTATTAATCAGGAAGGACCAGTGTTGACCCAGCACTGATCAAGAAGGACCAGTATTGATCCAGCATTGATCAGGAAGGACCAGTATTGATCCAGTATTGATCAGGAAGGACCGGCATTGATCCGACATTGATCAGGAAGGACTGGTATTGATCCAGCATTAATCCAGCATTGATCGGGAAGGACTGGTATTGATCCAGCATTGATTAGGAAGGACCAGTACTGATCCAGTAATGATCCATCATTGATCAGGAATGTCCAGAATTGATTCAGTATTGATCTGGACAGACCAGTATTGATCCAGCATTGATCAGGAAGGACCAGTACTGATCCAGTATTGATCCATCATTGATCAGGAATGTCGAGAATTGTTCCAGTATTGATCAGGACGGACCAGTATTGATCCAGCATTGATCAGGAAGGACCGTTATTCATCCAACACTGATCAGGAAGGACTAGTATTGATCAGGAAGGACCAGTGTTGACCCAGCACTGATCAGGAAGGACCAGTATTGATCCAGCATTGATCAGGAAGGACCGGTATTGATCCAGTATTGATCAGGAAGGACCAAGATTGATCCAGTACTGATCAGGAAGGACCGGTATTGATCCAACATTGATCTGGAATTGATCAGGAAGGACCGGTATTGATCCAGTATTGATCAGGAAGGACCAGTACTGATCCAGCATTGATCCGGCATTGATCAGGAAGGACCGGTATTAATCCAGCATTGATCAGAAAGGACCGATACTGATCCAGCATTGATCTGGAAGGACCGGTACTGATCCAGCATTGATCCGACATTGATCAGGTAGGACCAGTATTGATCCAGTATTGATCAGGAATGATCGGCATTGATCCGACATTGATCAGGAAGGACTGGTATTGATCCAGTATTGATCAGGAAGGACCAGTACTGATCCAGCACTGATCCAGCATTGATCAGGAAGGACCGGTATTGATCCAGCATTGATCAGGAAGGTCCAGTATTGATCCATCATTGATCAGGAATGTCCAGAATTTATCCAGCATTGATCAGGAAGGACCGGTATTGATCCAGCATTGATCAGGAAGAACCAAAATTGATCCAATATTGATCAGGAAGGACCAGCATTGATCCGACATTGATCGGGAAGGACTGGTATTGATCCAGCATTGATTAGGAAGGACCAGTACTGATCCAGTAATGATCCATCATTGATCAGGAATGTCCAGAATTGATTCAGTATTGATCTGGACAGACCAGTATTGATCCAGCATTGATCAGGAAGGACCAGTACTGATCCAGTATTGATCCATCATTGATCAGGAATGTCGAGAATTGTTCCAGTATTGATCAGGACGGACCAGTATTGATCCAGCATTGATCAGGAAGGACCGTTATTCATCCAACACTGATCAGGAAGGACTAGTATTGATCAGGAAGGACCAGTGTTGACCCAGCACTGATCAGGAAGGACCAGTATTGATCCAGCATTGATCAGGAAGGACCGGTATTGATCCAGTATTGATCAGGAAGGACCAAGATTGATCCAGTACTGATCAGGAAGGACCGGTATTGATCCAACATTGATCTGGAATTGATCAGGAAGGACCGGTATTGATCCAGTATTGATCAGGAAGGACCAGTACTGATCCAGCATTGATCCGGCATTGATCAGGAAGGACCGGTATTAATCCAGCATTGATCAGAAAGGACCGATACTGATCCAGCATTGATCTGGAAGGACCGGTACTGATCCAGCATTGATCCGACATTGATCAGGTAGGACCAGTATTGATCCAGTATTGATCAGGAATGATCGGCATTGATCCGACATTGATCAGGAAGGACTGGTATTGATCCAGTATTGATCAGGAAGGACCAGTACTGATCCAGCACTGATCCAGCATTGATCAGGAAGGACCGGTATTGATCCAGCATTGATCAGGAAGGTCCAGTATTGATCCATCATTGATCAGGAATGTCCAGAATTTATCCAGCATTGATCAGGAAGGACCGGTATTGATCCAGCATTGATCAGGAAGAACCAAAATTGATCCAATATTGATCAGGAAGGACCAGCATTGATCCGACATTGATCAGGAAGGACTGGTATTGATCCAACACTGATCAGGAAGGACCAGTATTAATCAGGAAGGACCAGTGTTGACCCAGCACTGATCAGAAGGACCAGTATTGATCCAGCATTGATCAGGAAGGACCAGTATTGATCCAGTATTGATCAGGAAGGACCGGGATTGATCCGACATTGATCAGGAATGGCCGGTATTGATCCAGTATTGATCCAGCATTGATCAGGAAGGACCAGTATTTATCCAGAACAGATCCAGCACTGATCAGGAAGGGCTTGTTACATGTGTGCATGTGACTCATCTGTGTGTGTTTTTACCTGAGCCTTAGTGATGGAGTACATGATTGCCACAGCACTGAATGGGGTCAGGTGATAACAGTAGGCATGGTAGTTCACCTGAGACAAAGAGCCAATCAGAAACCATTAGAGAGGTGAAGGTCAGAATGAAGGCCCTGAAGACCACCAGCAGGACTGATACTGAAGGAGAACTGAATCACAAAACATGACGATTCTGGATCTTAGTCTCAGACAAATACGACCTCGCATGAACTGCAACAAAGAGCTTTTTTGACTAAAATCCTGTGGGCGATACTAAGAAGACCTCACATCTGTCTCCAGAGTCCTCTGGATCAGGGAGGAGTTCATGTCCAAGCTGTCCAGCTGCGGAACCATCACCCCTCCACCACCGCGTTCAACAGCTGGACCAGTAGACTCCTAGAACACCTGCTTCTACAGGACTCTGCACACCTGCTGATCAGCTCATCAACCGTGACCATCACCAGCAGTCAGAGGGTACTTAGGACCGCCCACATGATCTGGAGACTGTGGAGACTTCCAGAAATATTACATCCTTTAAATGAAACAGAAAGGTGAGAGACAACCAGGAGCAGATGAGTCGTGACTGTTACCTGACACTGTCTGCGGAAGACGATGCAGGGGTGAGCCAGGACGTTCTCTGTGAACAGACTGAACACACACACACACACACACCATTAATGTCCTGGTCCAACACTCATCAATCAGGATTCAACACTGATCAGGAAAAGATCTCCAACCTGACGAGTCCGATCCCGAAGCCGGCGAATCGATTCAGCTGCTCTGCAACACGAGAACACAAACGAGCCGTCAATACTCCTCACCTGTCCCACCTGAGTCACGCTGCATTCACTGTTGGCTGGGAAACTGCAGCTTCAAGTTCAACAATACAGAAAAGGTCTGACAGCTCCACATCATTTCAGGTAACAGCCAATGAGTCCCAGAGAACCGAGCACCTGCACAGGTGGACTCAGGCTCCTTCCCTTTACCCTCCCACCTGACAGGTGATGTCTCAGAAGTCCATGTTACTGCAGAAACTCACCACAATAACAAAACTTATTTTTACCACAAAGCTGCAAAACTGAGAAATGTGTTATTTTTTTAATGACAAAATGTGATTATAGGACATAAAGTTGTCGAGTTAAATCTGTAATTTTACCTCAAAAAGACAATTTTATGAATTTTTTAGTTTCATGACAAAAGTTTCCTTCTTAAATCAAAAAAGCTGCGATGTTGTAAGAGTTGACATTTTCCAATAAAAAGTTGAAATTTGAAATTAAAAGTTTGATATTGTGACAAAAGTCTCAGTTTGATAATAAACTTTGGGATCTTGCAAAGTTAGAAAATTAAAGTCTCAGTTGTGCGAAGACCAGTTCAGCTGGATTCATTCCAGATGTTCACATATATCTCCAACCCACATGTTCTGCTCTGCTGAGTGATTATATGGAGATAATATCAAATATAGAAATATGAGCTGATCAGTGATCAAGATCAGTATCAGCAGCTCATCCTGGGTTTAACTGTGACGTGCAGCATCACTGTGAGTGACAGGATCCACAGCTGGACAGCTGTTTTCTGATTGACTGACCCTGACCATCACCTCTGGCAGGTTTTCACTGTTTTATTACTGTTTTATTGCAGTAGTTCAGATGTCCTGACTCTTCTTCAACTGTGTTTGTTTAAACATCTCAGTCATGAAAGGTCAGTCCTGAAGCTGCTGAACATCAGGGTGTCCGTCAGTCCCTCTGGACCTCCACTCACCGACCCACCTGCAGGAGGGACGCCGGGCTGCGGAGCCTCCCAGCTGGCTGGGACTCCGGGAGCTCCAGCCTCTCCCAGCGGGTCTTCGTACAGCGGTGTCCGCTCTCCGGGGTGCAGGTTGCGGCTGCCGGGGATATCGGGCGGCGTGGTGACCCAGTGGTGCTGTTGGAGCGGCAGTCCGGCTGCGAACAGCGGGTCGTCGCGGCCGCGGTAACCCAGCCCGTCGAAACTGTCCGGCCGCCTGGAGGCCATGACTGGGGTCGGTATGAGAAGAAAATCCGGTTCTGTTCCAGAGGTACAGCTGGATTCGGGTGTCCGAACGGGTCGACCTGCAGCAAAACAACCGCTGACACCCGGAAACACCGAGTAGAGTTCCGGTAAGCTGTAGGTCTGACAGCTCGATGCTGCCCCCTGAAGCTGAGGAGGGGAATTGCAGGAGAAGAGCCCCGCTGCGGCCTCCAGGGGGCTCCAACCGGTTCCAGACGACAGGGTCCCAACCCCAGAACCATAGATATCTAGTAGTATCAGTAGATCTGCAGGTCCTCCAGCTTAAACATAGATATCTAGCAGTAGATCTGCAGGTCCTCCAGCTTAAACATAGATATCTAGCAGTAGATCTGCAGGTCCTCCTGTTTAAACATAGATATCTAGCAGTAGATCTGCAGGTCCTCCTGTTTAAACATAGATATCTAGCAGTAGATCTGCAGGTCCTCCTGTTTAAACATAGATATCTAGCAGTAGATCTGAAGGTCCTCCTGTTTAAACATAGATATCTAGCAGTAGATCTGCAGGTCCTCCAGCTTAAACATAGATATCTAGCAGGCGATCTGCAGGTTCTCCTGTTTAAACGTAGATATCTAACAGTAGATCTGCAGGTCCTCCTGTTTAAACATAGATATCTAGCAGTAGATCTGCAGGTCCTCCTGTTTAAACGTAGATATCTAGCAGTAGATCTGCAGGTCCTCCTGTTTAAACGTAGATATCTAGCAGTAGATCTGCAGGTCCTCCAGTTTAAACGTAGATATCTAGCAGTAGATCTGCAGGTCCTCCTGTTTAAACGTAGATACCTAGCAGTAGAACTGAAGGTCCTCCTGTTTAAATGTAGATATATAGCAGTAGATCTGCAGGTCCTCCAGTTTAAACGTAGATATCTAGCAGTAGAACTGCAGGTCCTCCTGTTTAAACGTAGATATCTAGGGGGGGGCGCTAGTGCGCATGCGTGGGATGTAGACGTTCTTGGCTTGTGTTCTCCACCGCAACTTTTACAAAACTGCTTAACACCACAGTAAACCTGCTCAGGAGTTGATATTTTTTGCTTGCACACCTATCTCATTTGGTGAACGTTGTAAATCTGAACAATGCCGCCGAAGTCAAGCGCTTCAGGTAAAAGTAAAACGATCGACGGATACATTGGCAATGCTAATGCTAGCGGAACTAATACTGGCAATAGCAGTTCCAGCGAGCCCCCTGTTAAACCTACGGCTAGCACCTCGGATGTCAAAACCCAAACCTACGAAATATGTAAGGAAATGTGCAAGGGAATGTCCGAGTCAATATTGGAGAAGCTTGATGAACGTTTTGATGCTTTTGAAACTAAGTTCCAGTCAGTTCTCTCCGTGCAAACCGACCTGCAGAACCGCCTGGTCAGTCAAGAGCAAACGACCAACGTACTCGAGGAACGTGTGGAAGCGCTTGAAGCAAAGTGTGAGGATTTAACTAGGCACGCCAATCAACTCCAAACTAAGTTACTGGACTTAGAGGCTCGTTCTCGCAGACACAACATCAAGATTATTGGTATAAAAGAAGATTCAGAAAAAGGACGGCCAACTGATTTTGTTTCTAGACTTATTCCTGAATTGTTGGGCAACCAGCACTTTCCACACCCGGTGAAAGTTGATCGTGCACATCGCTCACTGCAGCCTAAACCAGCAGCGGGCGGCAGGGCCCCGCACCATAATGGCTCGAATTCACCACTTTCAGGTGAAGGAGATGATATTACGCCTCAGCCGGACGCAACCGATGGAGTACAACGGAAACAAAGTCCTGATTTTCCCGGACTACACCACCGAAGTGATGAGCCAACGCCGTGCCTTCAGAGACGTGATGCAAGCCCTGAGAAACGAAGGAATTAAACATTACCTACGCTACCCAGCCAAGCTTCATGTCCACTGGCGTGATGAGGACGCACCGGAGATGTTCAACGATCCAGTGACAGCAAAGGCGGCTTTGCTGAAGAAGCATAGCGCTTCTGTAGATGAGTAAGGAAGGTATATGATTGCAACAACTCCTATAGCCTTTTCCAGGTGAGAGTGTTCATTACTCAGGCTAAATACGCAACACTGTGGACTATCTTTTTTTTTTTTTTTTTTTTTTGCTTTATAATGGAGTGACTATTAGTCCAGTTACATCGCCATTATTGAACACTTTAGCGCAGAATAATTCTCCTTGAAGGCGTACTTTCATTTGTTTTATTTGGTGTTAAGCTGCTATATTTTCAAATCAGTGTTTATGTTGTGGTGGAGGGCGCCGTGACTGGGTTGGGCCCGCAGTATGTCCGGCAGCTCCTGTTTTGATAAAGAGGGGGGAACTACGCGTCAGGTTCGGGGGACGCGGATGTTGGGGAGGAGGGTGGGTGGTTGTGGGATTGTGTTGTTCATGTTTGTGGCTCAGATGCACATGTTCTATTTCTCTGTACTGTACTATTACAACAGCCAGTTTGGACTATTTGTATGCACACAACTGCTTTATTCTTTTTTTTTTATTTTTTGCTTTAAATGAGTAGTGCACAAGGTAATGTGCGGGTGGGAGGCAGAGATTTGCAGCTGATTTCATGGAACGTTAAGGGGCTTGGTAGTGCAGTCAAAAGAGGGAAAGTCTTTAAACACTTGAAATCTTTATCTGCAGATATCATTTTCTTACAAGAGACCCATATCAAAACAGCAATGCAACATAGGTTAAAGTGCAGTTGGATTTCTCAAATCTATCAATCGCCATTCACTTCACATGCACGTGGTGTGGCTATATTATTTGGAAAGACTGTCCCATTTCGAGTAACCTCTGTAATCAATGACCCTTATGGTAGATATATAATGATCTCCGGTACTATAAACTCATTTCCACTAACCTTTCTCAATATATATGGCCCAAATGTGGATGAGCCCAACTTTTTCAGGAGGGTTTTCGACCTGATTCCTGACAATAATGACTCAAACATAATAATTGCTGGGGATTTAAACTGCTATCTAGATCCTTTTCTGGATAGACTATCTACGCGACCACCACCGGAAATTGCATCTGTAAGACTTTTAAAAAATCTTCTAAAAACTAGAAATCTTGTAGATATATGGAGGATTCAGCATCCTACAAGCAGAGAGTACTCGTTTTACTCTCATGTTCACAAATCCTATAGTAGGATTGATTACTTTTTGATCAGTTCCAACCTTATTTCACAAATCACCAATTCTAAATATCATAACATATTGATTTCTGATCATAGTCCATTAACAATATCACTAAATCTCTCCCTCCCCAAACGGGCCTATTCTTGGCGTTTCAACCCAAACCTCCTTAGTGATGATAAATTTGTGGAAAACATAACCTGTAAACTGAAAGACTTTATAGAATTGAATGACAACGGTGAAGTGTCTGACTCTACCCTGTGGGAAACATTAAAAGTAGTTTTGCGTGGTGATATAATCTCCTACACTTCAGCCCTTAAGAAAGAAAGAGAAAAGCGACTACTTGAAATTAATAGCACTCTCCCTGTTCTGGAAAGAACATATCAAGTTTCCAAATCACCTGATGACTATAAAGAGATATTGAAGCTTAAATATGAATATAATGGTATCTTGAGTGATCAAGTTAATAATTTACTTTTGAAATTAAGGAAGAAACATTTTGAACTTGGAGACAAACCTAGTAAACTGTTAGCACGACAGCTTAAAGGTGCTCAGGCTTCTAGAGCGATTCACAGCATTAAATCTAAAACTGGCACTCTCCTAACTAATCCTCTTGATATAAACAACCGTTTTAGTGAGTTCTATCGTGAACTTTACTCCTCTAAATACAATGTTTCACAGTCCAGTCTTAACGATTTCTTTGACTCTCTTTCGTTACCAAAGTTGAGCAGCACTGCTAGGCAATCCCTTGACTCTGAATTTACCCTGCAGGAAGTCATTACCGCCATAAAATCATTCCCATCAGGCAAAGCAGGTGGGCCTGATGGCTTTAGCTCAGAATTTTATAAGAAATTTTGTTATACCCTTGCACCACTTCTACTCAGAATGATGCGCAACTCTAAAAATGATGAAAAATTGCCTAAAACCCTTTATGAAGCCAACATCTCTCTTATTTTAAAAAAAGGCAGAGATGAAACAGATCCTGCTAGTTTCAGGCCAATTGCACTTCAAAATTTTGATCGTAAGGTAATAACAAAAATTTTGGCTACTAGATTGAACAAGCATTTGACTTCTATCATTCACCCTGACCAGACAGGGTTCATTCCCGGCAGACTCTCCTTTTCCAATACCAGGAGGCTGCTCAATACGATTTACTCTGATCACAGTGGTACTAACGGAGCTGCTATTTTGTCTCTCGACGCACATAAAGCTTTTGACCAGGTCGAGTGGCCTTATATGTTTGAGTCATTGCGCAGGTTCGGTTTTGGTGGAACCTTTATATCTTGGGTGAAACTGATATATGCAAATCCATTGTGTTCTGTTTTGACGAATGGTGATCGGTCAGCCCCGTTCCTCTTACAGCGTTCAGTTCAGCAGGGCTGTCCACTGTCCCCGGCGCTTTTTGCTATCGCATTGGAGCCTCTTGCTGCAACAATAAGAGAGCACCCACATATAAGGGGGCTTCAGGTTGGAGGTGTGGAGACGCTTATCAGTTTATATGCTGATGATGTAATATTGTATCTACATAATGCTGAAGAATCCGTTCCTCCTCTACTCAGCCTGATCACATCTTTTGGTAAAATATCGGGGTATACCATCAACTGGTCAAAGAGTGAGTTTATACCTCTCTCCGATATCTATTCACCAGGTTTCTTACAGAGTGTTCCATTCAAATTAGTTAATGACCATTTCACCTACCTTGGTTTGACTATACCTAAAGATCCAAAATTGATATTCAAATTGAATTTTGCAGAATTCATATTAGCATTAAAACAGAATATTGAATGCTGGAAAATTCTGCCCTTGTCAATGGTTGGACGCATAAATTCAATTAAAATGATCACTCTTCCCAGATTTTTATACCTCTGTCAAAATCTACCTATTTATCTCACAGGGGCTTTTTTTAAAGACCTAGATTCAATTATCCTTTCCTATGTTTGGAATGGCAAGAATGCCAGAATTTCGAAGGTACACTTACAGAAACCCAAGGCAGAAGGAGGGTTGAGCCTGCCAGTATTAAACATTATTATTGGGCTGCCAACATTAGGGCGCTAATGTTTTGGCAACTGAGGACCCCAAACATTCAGACACGTACAGCCCCATTATGGCTCAAGATGGAGGCCAACTCTGTAAATGATTCCTCTTTACCAGCTATGCTATTTTCCAAATTTGATAAACCAGAGTCCAGTAAGAATCTGTGCTTCGTGATAAAGCAGTCTGTAAGAATTTTAAACCAAATTAGGAGCTTTTTGACACTACCAAATACGTCTGTACAAACGCCTATATGTTTTAATCATGGTTTCATGCCTCCTTGGCATGACAGCTCTTACCATGACTGGGGTGAGAAGGGCTTGGTATCAATCAATGATCTGTACATTGACAGTAAATTTGCATCATTTAGTCAACTCAAGGAGAAATACAATTTATCTCATTCAAATTTCTTTCGGTATCTACAGGTTAGGCATTACACCCAATCAAAAATTGAAAATTTTGAAAATCTTCCAATAGAACATGAAATTTATAAGATCTTTGGGAGCCCTCCTTACTCCAGGCATCTTATCTCTAAAATTGTGCATTTATTTGATGATTGCATTGTTGCGCACACTGTGGGGACCAGGGATGCTTGGAGAGAGGAGTTAGGTATAGAATTGTCTGAATCCATGTGGACCAAATGTTTGTCTGGAATCAGCTCTTGCTCTGTAAACAGCAGACACCAATTAATTCAATTTAAGATTGTTCATCGTTTGCATTATTCCAAAGTCAGATTGCACAGAATTTATCCCTCGGTCTCCCCAGTGTGTGACAGGTGTAATGTTTCAGAAGGTACTTTGTCTCATGCTTTTTGGTTCTGCCCCTCACTGACAAACTTCTGGTCTAAAATATTTGACTGGTATTCTAAAGCTTATAAAAGCCCCCTCCAGCCTGAGCCTGGACTGGTCATCTTTGGCTGCACACAAACAACAGAGGATTGTCCCTGCTGCGATGCGACACCCACTGGAAACTGGGATTGATCGTCGCAAAGAGATTAATATTGAAAGAATGGAAGTCTCCTAATCCTCCTTCCTTCCAGTTGTGGGTCACCAACATGTTATCATTAATACAAATGGAAAAACTCTGCATTGGCTCAACAAAGACTTTTACCAGTTTGTGGAATCCTTTCCTCGTCTACCTTGAAAAGGCCAAAATAGGCTAACTGTACTCCTGTCTCAACAACTTTGTCTTCTGCCTCTCCTCTGTATTGTGCATCTGTTTGTAACTGACTGGTGATAGTTTATGCATCTGAGCCCTGTTATGTTATTTGTTTAATGATGAAAAATATAAATAAAATATATTAAAAAAAAAAAAAAAAAAAAAAAAAAAAACGTAGATATCTAGCAGTAGATCTGCAGGTCCTCCAGTTTAAACGTAGATATCTAGCAGTAGAACTGCAGGTCCTCCAGTTTAAATGTAGATATCTAGCAGTAGATCTGCAGGTCCTCCTGTTTAAAAGTAGATATCTAGCAGTAGATCTGCAGATCCTCCTGTTTAAACGTAGATACCTAGCAGTAGATCTGCAGGTCCTCCAGTTTAAACGTAGATATCTAGCAGTAGATCTGCAGGTCCTCCTGTTTAAACGTAGATATCTAGCAGTAGATCTGCAGGTCCTCCTGTTTAAACGTAGATATCTAGCAGGAGATCTGCAGGTCCTCCAGTTTAGATATAGATATCTAACAGTAGATCTGCAGGTCCTCCTGTTTAAACGTAGATATCTAGCAGTAGATCTGCAGGTCCTCCAGTTTAAACATAGATGTCTAACAGTAGATCTGCAGGTCCTCCTGTTTAAACGTAGATATCTAGCAGTAGATCTGCAGGTCCTCCAGTTTAAACATAGATATCTAACAGTAGATCTGCAGGTCCTCCTGTTTAAACGTAGATATCTAGCAGTAGATCTGCAGGTCCTCCAGTTTAGATATAGATATCTAACAGTAGATCTGCAGGTCCTCCTGTTTAAACGTAGATATCTAGCAGGAGATCTGCAGGTCCTCCAGTTTAGATATAGATATCTAACAGTAGATCTGCAGGTCCTCCTGTTTAAACGTAGATATATAGCAGTAGATCTGCAGGTCTTCAAGTTTAAACATAATGTCTAACAGTAGATCCGCAGGTCCTCCAGTTTAAACGTAGATATCTATCAGTAGATCTGCAGGTCCTCCAGTTTAAACGTAGATATCTAGCAGTAGATCTGCAGGTCCTCCTGTTTAAATGTAGATATCTAGCAGTAGATCTGCAGGTCCTCCAGTTTAAACGTAGATATCTAGCAGGAGATCTGCAGGTCCTCCTGTTTAAACGTAGATATCTAGCAGTAGATCTGCAGGTCCTCCAGTTTAAACGTAGATATCTAGCAGTAGATCTGCAGGTCCTCCAGTTTAGATATAGATATCTAGCAGTAGATCTGCAGGTCCTCCTGCTTAAACATAGATACCTAATAGTAGATCTGCAGGTCCTCCTGTTTAAACGTAGATACCTAGCAGTAGAGGTTGTGCTCCCAAACACCTCAGTACATGGCCCAATTTGGCAGAATCGCCTTTTTACCATCTCTCATGGACACTGCCTTTAGAGAGTGGAGCCATTTAGGTATTGTTAGCATAAAGGATCTACACACGTGGACAAAATTGTTGGTAACCCTCAGTTAATGAAAGAAAAACCCACAATGGTCACTGAAATCAATTGAAACTTACAAAGTAACAATAAATAAAAATGTATTGAAAATCAAATAATCAAAATCAGCCATCACTTTTGAATTGTTGATTAACATAATTATTTAAAAAAACAAACTAATGAAATAGGGCTGGACAAAAATGATGGTACCTCTATAAAAGATTGAAAACTATTTGACCAGAGTGACATGATTAACTCAGGTAACTCAGGTGTGTCCTTTAATTGACATCACAGGTGTTTCCAAACTCATAATCAGTCAGTCTGCCTATTTAAAGGCAGACAAGTAGTCACTTTGCTGTTTGGTGAAAAGGTGTGTACCACACTGAACATGGACAACAGAAAGCGAAGGAGAGAATTGTCCCAGGACATCCGAAAAAAAATTATAGACAAACATCTTAAAGGTAAAGGCTATAAGACCATCTCTAAACAGCTTGAAGTTCCTGTGACAACAGTGGCTCATATTATTCAGAAGTTCAAGACCCACGGGACAGTAGCCAACCTCCCTGGACGTGGCCGCAAGAGGAAAATTGATGACAAATTGAAGAGACGGATCGTTCGAATTGTATCCAAAGAGCCCAGAACAACCTCCAAAGAAATTAAAGGTGAACTCCAAGGCCAAGGTACATCAGTGTCAGATCGCACCATTCGTCGTTGTTTGAGCCAAAGTGGACTTCATGGGAGACGACACCACTGCTGAAAAAAATCATAAAAAAGCGAGACTGGAATTTGCAAAAATGCATGTTGACAAGCCACAAAGCTTCTGGAGAATGTCCTTTGGACAGATGAGACCAAACTGGAGCTTTTTGGTAAGGCACATCAACTCTATGTTCATAGACTCAAAAACCAAGCATACGAAGAAAAGAACACTGTCCCTACGGTGAAACATGGAGGAGGCTCAGTAATGTTTTGGGGCTGCTTTGCTGCATCTGGCACAGGGTGTCTTGAATGTGTGCAAGGTAAAATGAAATCTGAAGACTATCAAGGCATTCTGGAGAGAAATGTGCTGCCTAGTGTCAGAAAGCTTGGTCTCAGTCGCAGGTCATGGGTCTTCCAACAGGACAACGATCCAAAACACACAGCCAAAAACACCCAAGAATGGCTGAGAGAAAAGCGTTGGACTATTCTAAAGTGGCCTTCCATGAGCCCAGATCTGAATCCCATTGAACATCTGTGGAAGGAGCTGAAACATGCCATTTGGAGAAGACACCCATCAAACCTGAGACAACTGGAGCAGTTTGCTCATGAGGAGTGGGCCAAAATACCTGTTGACAGCTGCAGAACGCTCATTGACAAATACAGAAATCGTTTAATTGCAGTGATTGCCTCAAAAGGTTGTGCAACAAAATATTAAGTTATGGGTACCATCATTTTTGTCCAGCCCTATTTCATTAGTTTGTTTTTTTAAATAATTATGTTAATCAACAATTCAAAAGCTGGCTGATTTTGATTATTTAATTTTCAATAAATTTTTATTTATTGTTACTTTTGTAAGTTTCAGTGAGAATTGTGGGTTTTTCCTTCTTTAACTGAGGGGTACCAACAATTTTGTCCACGTGTGTATATATTAATGGGCAACTTAGCTTATTTGAACAACTTCAAACCAAGTACTCTCTCACAAAATCACACTTTTTTAGGTACTTGCAATTTAGGCACTATGTCCAGCAGGTTATTAAGTCTCCTGAACCACTCTCTGGGGACAATGCTCGGTTTAAATCTTTACTGGGCTCCCCAGATGCTAAACACTTAATTTTGAATCTGGTGCGCTACTTCTCCAGTAGTCTACATACATCTACTGTTAAAATAAAACAAGCCTGGGAAAGTGAACTCAACGTTGAGATTGGGGTTGATTTGTGGGCCGAGGTATTAACTGGGATTAAATCATGCTCTATTAACGTCAGACTTCAGCTGATCCAATATGAAGTAGTTCATAGATTACATTACACGAAGACTAAATTGCACAAAAATGTCCCTAAGCTTTCTCCTTTATGTAATAGATGCAGTGGGATGGAGGGCACCCTTACCCATCTTTTCTGGACTTACCCAAAACTGTACAACTTTAGGTCTCTTATCTTCCAATGGTTTTCAATTGTTTTTAGGGTCACTGTAACACCTGACCCTGAAATTGCCTTACTGGGACATTCCACTACCTTGGAGAACATGGACCATAACATGTCGCTTTGTTACACGGCATGATGATTGCCAAGCGATGTATTTTGAAGCTGTGGAAATCAGACTCAATTCCCAAGTTTGAGACTTGGTTGAGGGAACTCATAAGTGTTCTTCATGTGGAGAGACTGAGATATGAACTATCTGGCAACTCTCTGAAGTTTTGTAAGACATGGAACCCAGCGCTACAGCACATCAAGGCCCAATGATATTCCTCTCTTGTGACTAGCTTACCTGCATATTTTCCTGGTAGGCCAGACTGTTGTGCAGTGGAAGTTGACACCAATACGCTTATTGCCCCCTTTTATTTACTTATTTAATTTGACCGTTTTTTTTTTTAAAACTTTATTTTTATTAGTTGTTTTTAATTTAGTCATTATTTTATTTACTTTTTTTTTTTTTTTTTTTTTTTTTTACCTGTGTCTTTAACTTACTGTTTTTGTGGCTGTCTTATTTGTCGTAACTGTTTATTTGGAAAAGTTATAAATAAAATGTTTAAAAAAAAAAAAAAAAAAAAAATCAGACACGACTCATGAGATTCTACAGAAACTTTATTCTGATTCCAGCATTTGTCACGTTTCAAAACATCCACGATCACACGAGTCAATGCACACAGACAGACGCACAGCCGGGGGACGACCCCCGAGGGACCCCAGGAGCCTGTGAGGACACCAGGTCTGGTCTTCATCTGGTCTCAGATGAACCACATGGTCTCACCTGGGACGGTTGCTGTCAACAGTTCTTTGAACTGCAGCTGCTGGTTTTTGGTGGTTCAGCAGGTTTTCCAGAACCCTGTCCTCCAGACCCTGGACCTGACACCAGACCAGACCAGGTGCACTCACAGCCGTGTCCTGCGGCCTCACAAGGCCTCTGTACAGTCCCTGTAAGTCGGCCCCACGGGATCCCACTGGCCCAGGAACAAGCTCCGCCCACCTCAGTGTGACTCAATTTAACAATAAAAAAATGACAACAGACTCTCTGATAATCTTTGATTGGTTCTAGCACAGACTCCGTCTCCATGGCGACAGCTCTCGTCCGGTCAGCAGGATGCATCGCGGTAGTCGCGGTAAGGCAGCAGCGGCGGCGTTAAGGCCGGCAGTGGCGACCAACCAGCAGACAGCTGAGGGGTCCGTGTCGGTCCAGAACTGATGACCAGCTCGTCCACAGAAACTCAACTAATTATGTTTTTGATTTTTACATTTTTAAACGACTTCATCACATCGACAAAAGAAAAAAAACAGTAGAACGGCGTGTTCCTGTCAGCTGATCCCTAATCAATCACTCACTGAAGAACCTCCAGATCCTTGGTTCTGATTGGTGGCTGTGCTAACGAGCCGCTAATGAAGCTAATTTAGAAAAGAAGAGTAGGTGAGAGTTGTGAAGGTTAATGTCGTCATGGCACTAAAACAAAAGAAAAACAGTCAGGTGATCCAGCCAATCAAGACCCTCCGGTGGTCTGAGCTCTGATTGGTCCACCAGGGGACCTCCCTGTTTTCTGGGGTTAATCTCTAGCCTTGGGGTCGTTACCGTGGCTACACAGTAACGCCGGTGAGTACGTCTTCTACAAGCTAAGGTCAGGTGCAGCAGCAGCTAGCAGGACGCTAGTGGCAGTGCTCAGTGATGTCGACGACCACCGCCTTCCGCCAGCTGAACAGGAAGTAGCCCATGCCGGCGCCAGCCGCCACGGCGATGCAGAGGTAACCGTTGTAGGTCATGAAGACCAGCATGAGGAAGTAGCTGACCACCACCTGGATGATGTGCAGCAGCGTCTGCATGAAGTGGGCGGGGCTCAGCATCCGCTGCCTGGAGACGACAGGAGGTGGTTAGCGTTTCACAGATGCTAGCAATGCTAAGCGCTAATGCTAACAGGAACAAGTGTTAGCGTTGTTAGCTCTGTGCTAGCATTAGCCTCAGTGCTAGTAGAGGCAGGAAGTCCTCCATGGACAGCACCACAGAAGAAGAGCTTGCTTTTAACATACCTTACTACAATGTTTACATTCTTTTATTTTTTTTGTTCATTTTATATTTTACATTTCAGTTCTAACTGAAACTTTCTGGTTCCAGAAGCAGCTTCAGTCTGAAAGGCTTCTTCTAAGTGACCTGAGGTTTCTCTGCTCGTTATTGACCCACTGATCAAAGTCGCTAACGAGCCTCAAGATCCCAACAGAACACAACCAGAACAAAACCACACCCAGAGACCCAGGGGCTAGACCTGGATCTGGTCCAGGATCCCAACCCAGAACCTGAACCAGAACCACACACAGAGACCCAGCACCTAGACCCGGATCAGAACCAGATCCAGGCCAGTTACCTGTGAGATAATTCTGGGAGGTGGGGTTTAATTCCAGTGAGAGGCTCCGCCCTCTCCGGACAGCAGGCATCATTTCCTGAGCTGACAGTAAATGTACCTCCAGGTAAGCTTTGACTGACACACTGACTCCGCCTCCTGCTGTGTGTGTGCAGGTACACGTACCCGACCGTCTTGTGCGTCTCCATCAGAACCGTCCCATCGGTTCCCGGCAGCGGCATGGAGTTGTAGCGGACGTTGACCTGGCTGCGGCGCAGCAACACCTCACGACCGATCTTCAATCCCTCATAGAGGATGGCCAATAGGAAGACACCTATACATGCCCCGACCATCTCTGATTGGACAACAGCAGGAGGGGGCGGGGTCACAGTCAGAATTAGAGAATAAATGATAATTACACTGATAAATGGAAGAAACTTTGGAATCCCAAACTAAACTGAAAGGAACAAAAAAAACAATTTTATCAAATAAAAACTTGAATGTAAAATATAACATCCAAAAATATAAACTTATTAAAATAATGTGTATCAAAATAAATGTGTACCATTTAAATACAAAACACCTGGAAAAAAATATAGAAAGGTTAAAAATATAAAGAAATTAAACTGCTAAATGCTAGATTTTAAAATAAAATGTTAAAATGTTCAACTGGGTGACTAAAAACACTAAGTAGAATCTAAAAATATATTGAATAAATGAGTGACTAAAAAAAGAACTACATACATCTGAAAAACTAAAATTCTGTTTTATAAAAGTAGACATTTATATTAAAGACAAACCATCCATTGAGTTTCATGTGGAAAAGTTATTAACCCTTTTGTGTAAAAACAAATACTGCATTAGTGGCATCTGTCAAAAAACACCTCATGATGATAAAATAAACATCTCCAAGTCTCATGGGTCAGAACGGCAGGTGATAACTGGACCGCTGCCGAGCCCCCTCCAGCCAGACCCGTCCTTCCGTCCGTGGACCGTTCCAACATTCCTGGACTGGTTCCCCCATCATTCCTCCATCTGTGGACTGGTTTCTCCATCGTCCCCCCCATCTGTGGACTGGTTCCCCCATCGTTCCGCCATCTGTGGACTGGTTCATCCATCTGTGGACTGGTTCATCCATCTGTGGGCTGGTTCATTCATCGTTCCGCCATCTGTGGACTGGTTCATCCATCTGTGGGCTGGTTCATTCATCGTTCCGCCATCTGTGGACTGGTTCATCCATCTGTGGGCTGGTTCATCCATCCGTGGACTGGTTCATCCATCGTTCCGCCATCTGTGGACTGGTTCATCCATCTGTGGGCTGGTTCATCCATCTGTGGACTGGTTCCTCCATCTGTGGGCTGGTTCATCCATCTGTGGACTGGTTCCTCCATCTGTGGGCTGGTTCATCCATCTGTGGACTGGTTCCTCCATCTGTGGGCTGGTTCCTCCATCTGTGGACTGGTTCATCCATCTGTGGACTGGTTCATCCATCGTTGCTCCATCTGTGGAATGGTTCATCCATCGTTCCTCCATCCGTGGACTGGTTCATCCATCGTTCCTCCATCCGTGGACTAGTTCATCCATCCGTGGGCTGGTTCCTCCATCCGTGGGCTGGTTCCTCCATCATTCCTCCATCTGTGGACTGGTTCATCCATTCCCTGGACTGGTTCCTCCATCGTTCCTCCATCTGTGGACGTGTTCCTCCAGTTCTGTTCTCTCAGTCTTTATGGTTTTTGTTCAGTTGTCATGAGTCAGGGGTGTCAGACTCCAGGCCTCGAGTGGGCCACTGTCCTGCAAGTCTTAGATGTTTCCCTGCTTCAGCACACCTGATTCAAATGAATCAATCACCACCACCTTGTCATCCAGGTCTGTACAGGTCTGTTAATGACCCATTCATTTGAATCAGGTGTGCTGAAGCAGGGAAACATCTAAGACATGCAGGACAGCGGCCCTCAAGACCTGGAGTCTGACACCTGTGGTGTAGATGATGTCCTGGTGTTGTCATGGAGACATGGAGGATATTTTTGATATCTTACTTGCTCTCCAGAGGAGCTGAAGTCAGAGACTAACGTTGTCCAGGTCATGTTGCTGCAGAACAAGCCCTGATCATCAGCCCTCCACCACCGTGCTTCACACACAGAAACTAAACTCTTCCCCAACCCCATCAGCTCTGTAAATGAACCATAAACGCATCAATGACATCACATGAATGCAGTGACAGGTGACACACCTCCAGGTGAGTTGATGAGCAGCCCGGTGAACAGCAGCTCCACGTTGTTGTAGCCGAAGTAGAAGGTCATCGCCTAGGCAACCACAACAGCAGCGTGTCAGTCATTACTGGACCGTTTCTGACCTGCTTCTCTTTTAACTCTGATATTAAACATTTCTGTGCTTTTATACTTTAATCCTTCAGTGAGGTTCTTTTCTTTTACTCTAAACAACATTTAGGTTTCACTTGTATAAATAAGGTGAACTGCTGATACATGAAGTCAGTCATGTGACTGACATCATAGGTCAGTCACATGACTCATTTCAGTGTCACTCACCATTCCCCCGTGGCCTCCGTGGTTCCCATCATGCCCCCCTCCTCCTCCGTGGTCATGTCCACCAGTGGTGGGCATGGCTGTGGAGTGATGGTGGTGGTGGTGGGTGTGGTCCATCTCCATGGTGCTGTGGTTCATGTGCTCCATCACTGCTGGGAAACCAGAGCAACATCATCGTCATTATCATCATCAGGAACTACAGCTCCCACAATGCTTTGTGGAAACGGGAACAATTTTGTAGCACAAATGAGTTTGAAAGATATCAGAAACCAGAACACCTTCAATCACCTCAGAGGTGATTATGAACTGCAGGTTAGTCATAGATACACCAACACTAGATCTGCAAGTCCTCCAGTTTAAACATAGATATCTAACAGTGGATCTGCAGGTCCCCCAGTTTAAACGTAGATATCTAACAGTAGATCTGCAGGTCCACCAGTTTAAACGTAGATATCTAACAGTAGATCTGCAGGTCCTCCAGTTTAAACATAGATATCTAACAGTAGATCTGCAAGTCCACCAGTTTAAACGTATATATCTAACAGTAGATCTGCAGGTCCACCAGTTTAAACGTAGATATCTAACAGTAGATCTGCAAGTCCTCCAGTTTAAACATAGATATCTAACAGTAGATCTGTAGGTCCTCCAGTTTAAACGTAGATATCTAACAGTAGATCTGCAGGTCCTCCAGTTTAAACGTAGATATCTAACAGTAGATCTGCAGGTCCACCAGTTTAAACGTAGATATCTAGCAGTAGATCTGCAGGATCTCCAGTTTAAACATAGATATCTAGCAGTAGATCTGCATGTCCTCCAGTTTAAACGTAGATATCTAGCAGTAGATCTGCAGGTCATCCAGTTTAAACGTAGATATCTAGCAGTAGATCTGCACATACATCAGTTGAAACATTGCTGTCTGTGGATCTGACTCCACCACTCCAGACCTCCTCATTAATCCCATGATGCCTCTGTGCTTTGTCGCGGATGCTCTCTGATCCTACAGAAGCAGAACAAGTCCCTCTGAGCTCATTCTTAAACTTTTAGTTTTGACATTAAAGAGCAGAGCTATGTCCGGATGCTCTTTGTGGATTACAGCTCTGCCTTCAACACAATAATCCCAGACATCCTCATCACTAAACTGACCACCATCGGCCTCCCCTCCTCCCACATGTGCCTGGATTAAAGAACTTTCTTTCCAACTGACCCCAGACTGTGAGACTTGGCCTCCACCTGTCCTTCACCCGTATGCTGAGCACCGGCTCTCCTCAGGGCTGTGTGCTGAGCCCCCTCCTGTACTGCCTGTACACCAACGACTGCAGTCCGACCCACAACAACAACCTCATAGTGAAGTTCGCTGACGACACTACGGTGGTTGGACTCATCTGTAAGGGGGACGAGGCAGCCTACAGAGAGGAGGTCCTGAAGCTGACAGCCTGGTGTTCAGGGAACGACCTTGCTCTGAATACCAGAAAAACCAAGGAGATCATCGTCAACTTCAGGCTTCTTCCCCAAAGCCATAACCGCCCTGAACCAGTCTGTGCAATATTCCACCAGATGTGTAAACTAAAAAAAAAAAAAAAAAAATCTGTTTATAGCATCTGTATATAGTATCTGTATATAGTATCTGTATATAGTATCTGTTATGCCGTCTCAGGATCTGACTGTGCACCTTATATCCTCATACCCCCACCTTCTTTTATTTGTACTACCTCAATTATTTGCACTATTTTGCTTTACACTGCACATATTTTGTACTACCTCGACCATCTGCACTATTCTCTCTACATTGCATATCTTTGTACACTGATCCGCACTGTTTTGTACTTTGCACTCTTTTTTGCACTGTAACCGGAGATGCTGCTTTTAATCTCATTGTACCTATGTACAGTGACAATAACGGATTCTATTCTATTCTATTCTAAAGGGGTGTTAGGCTTTTTAACATTTTAGTTGATAAATTAATGATTAACCAGTTGAATTTCTTTAAATGCTTTTATACGTTAAGGCGTTTTGTGTTAAATTTCTGTATATTTATATTTGGTAAATATTTGTTTTAATGTAGAAGACATTTTAGTTTTTTTTTTTTATTACATTTATATTTTTGGACATATGACTATTTGATGAATATTTAACATTTTTATTTCTTGTTCTGTCAGCTGATTTCTTGCTCCAGGTGCGTTACTCATTCCCTCTGTGGTCCAATCAGGTATATCTGGGGCGTGTCTTCTCCAGGGTGGACCTGTTCCTGCTGATCCTTTCT
This sequence comes from Hirundichthys speculiger, assembly GCA_018398805.1. NCBI lineage: Eukaryota > Metazoa > Chordata > Actinopteri > Beloniformes > Exocoetidae > Hirundichthys > Hirundichthys speculiger. The sequence continues at coordinate 185,442 of JAGFBZ010000310.1, forward strand.
CCAGACACCAACATGGTTTCTATTATTCAATCATCTCGTTCATGAAGGACATGGAAACTCCTTTTCAGACACGTCATCGGACCTTCTTCATGAAAAAAACCTGAACTGAAGAATCGATGTCATCCCTGCAAACACCTGCAGCCTCAGGCAGCATCATTCACCTGCTGAGCTGTCCACTACACCTGTCCATCACAGCTGCTGATTACACCTGTCATCACACCCGTCAGAACAGCTGTCCATCACAGCTGCTGATTACACCTGTCATCACACCCGTCAGAACAGCTGTCCATCTCATCCGTCCGTCTCTTACCTTCCTCCAGCTGCTGACTCGTCCAGGGAGCCAGATCGACTGACACAGATGACATCAGGGTGGCCAGTAAGTCAGCGTTGGACTTATAACCATGGCAACGGCCTGACATCACCAAGCAGATGGCCAGCTGTAATCTGATTGGCCATCAGGCCCCGAGGCTACAGCAGCCAGAACCGACCAATCAGAGCTCTTCCAGCAGCAGCCAATTAGATCACAGCATCGTTAACATTAACAAGAAGGGCAGGACTAGCCGACGGCAACGCTCCCTGTTCCCTTTCTGTCCATTAGACGCTCCCACCGACCCCAGACCAGAAACACCGACCCCAGACCAGAAACACCGGCCCCAGACCAGAAACACCGGCCCCAGACCAGTCACACGGGCCCCGGACCAGTCACACGGGCCCCGGACCAGAAACATGGGCCACGGACCAGAAACATGGGCCACGGACCAGTCACACCGGCCCCGGACCAGTCACACCGGCCCCGGACCAGAAACACCGGCCCCGGACCAGAAACACCGGCCCCGGACCAGAAACACCGACCCCGGACCAGAAACACCGGCCCCGGACCAGAAACACCGGCCCCAGACCAGAAACACCGGCCCCGGACCAGAAACACCGCCCCCAGACCAGTCACACCGGGCCCAGACCAGTCACACAGGGCCCAGACCAGAAACACTGACCCCAGACCAGAAACACCAGCCCCAAATCAGAAACACCGCCCCCAGACCGGAAACACCGCCCCCAGACCAGCCACACAAACCACAGACCAGTCACAGCCATGTGAATTAAAGAACTGTCCTTTGATTCTATTGGCTGTGTAGATTCCACAGGCCTGTCAATCATTCAGGTCCATGCTTCCAGCAGCTCAACAGTCTGGTTTATGAGGAGGAACGTTTTCAGACAAACCTGCTCTTCCTGGCACAGTAACTTTCACCTGTTCAGGAACCAGTGAAGACGATCTCAGGCTCTGACTCACTCTGTTGTTCCTCCACTTCCTCCTCTCATGTTTCTGCTCAGACCGGTCTGTCCAGCAGAGCTGTTTTAGCTAACCATAACCCTCAGGAACCGTGGTGAAGCTGCCACCAGTCCCAACATCAGTCCATATGACCAAATATCAGGTGATGACAGGAACTGATGGGCCCCACCAAACCATCGAGAACAACCGATGACCAGACATGGAAAATTAGAGACGTAGCGGAGTCAAGGAGCCGATGAGGAGTAGCCAACCCTACACAACCCATTCAACCCTACAAAAACACCCACACAAAACCACCCACCCACAACCAACCCACACCAACCACAAACCCCAACCCACCCAACCCTACAAACCACCCATCCAGCAAAACCCTACACACCACCCAACCCTACACCACCCAACCAGCCAACCCTACACACCACCCCACCAGCCAACCCTACACACCACCCAACCAGCCAACCCTACACACCACCCAACCAGCCAACCCTACACACCACCCAACCAGCCAACCCTACAAACCACCAAACCCAAACACCAATACAAACCAACACCAACCAAAAAACCAAAAAAAAAACCCTACCAACCAAAACCAACCAACCCAAAAAAACCCACCCAACCCCAAACAAACCAAAAACTAAAAAAAACCACCACCACAAACCCACCAAACACCCAAAAAACAAACCCTACAAACCACCAAACAACCAACACCCCACCAAACCACCACAACCAGCCAAACCAACCACAAACCACCCAACCCTACACAAACCACCCAGCCCTACACAAACCAGCCAACCCTACACACCACCCACAACAGCCAACCCTACACACCACCAACCCCAACAAAACCACCCAACCAGCCAACCCTACACACCACCCAACCAGCCAACCCTACAAACTACCCAACCAGCCAACCCTACAAACCACCCAACCAGCCAACCCTACACACCACCCAACCAGCCAACCCTACACACCACCCAACCACCAACCCTACAAACCCCCCAACCCTACACACCCAACCCTACACAAACCACCCAACCCTACAAACCACCCAACCAGCCAACCCTACACACCACCCAACCAGCCAACCCTACAAACCACCCAACCCTACACACCACCCAGCCAGTCAACCCTACAAACTACCCAACCAGCCAAACCTACACAAACCACCCAGCCCTTCACAAATCACCCAGCCCACTACCCAACCAGCCAAACCTACACAAACCACCCAGCCCTTCACAAACCACCCAGCCCTACACACCACCCAGCCAACCCTACAAACTACCCAACCAGCCAAACCTACACAAACCACCCAGCCCTTCACAAACCACCCAGCCCTACACACCACCCAACCAGCCAACCCTACAAACTACCCAACCACCCAGCCCTACACAAACCAGCCAACCCTACACACCACCCAACCAGCCAACCCTACAAACTACCCAACCAGCCAACCCTACACACCAGCCAACCAGCCAACCCTACACACCAGCCCAACCAGCCAACCCTACAAACCACCCAACCAGCCAACCCTACACACCACCCAGCCCTACACAACCCACCCAACACTTCACAAACCACACCCCCAACCCCATCAGTCTAGAAAAATATGTTCCAGAATGAATTTCACAAGCCAAAGTCATGATTTTATGACAATAGTTTTAAAATGATTGATGTAAAAAAAGACTTTCAAAATTCATGATTTACAATGAATAAATAATTGCAAAAGTCAATAAAACTCAACGGTTTCAGCTCCCCCCCTCCCCCCCAGCTCCTCCTGCTCTGGTCCAGTCAGTGATCCACGTCAGCGTTTATGCAGATGCTCCACAGGAGACAGGAAGCAAGGAGAGGAGGCTGACGGAGGAGACTTCTGGTCTCAGGTCAGAGATCCTCGGTGAGTGGCACTCCACTGACAGAACTGGTGTCAGGTCAGCATCAGGACTCAGTTCCTGAAGATCAAAGTTCTGCCTGTAACAGCAGCTTTACTGTTTTACAGGGGCTCCATCAGCAGATCAGAGATCAGTCTGATAAGATGACATGAAGCAACTGAGTTCAGTCTGTCTCCTCAGACTCTCCTGATCATCACGTGACCAGTAAAAGCTACAGCAGAGGAGTCAACTGCTGGGAGGAGGGAGGAGTTTATGATGGTTTTCTGAAGATCAGCACCTCATTCTGCACGTGGCTCACTGGATCAGAACAAGTTCAGACCGTCTCTCACCCCCACCCTCCTCTGAAGTCCTCCACTCAGACTGAGCTGGTGGTGATGGAGCTGCAGCTCAGGTCTGACCTCAGAGAGACACCTAACTAGGGAAGCACGATAACTATCAGGCCGATAATGAGAAATTATGATGTCATCCCGATAGGTCCGATATCACGACGAATAGCCCCGATAACATATATATTTCTGTCAACACGGCAGTGCCTCGCTCCCTCTGAGCCGGCAGTGAATATTATGTTCAAGTAACGTCGGCATAATCAGAAAAACGATTACTCAATCAGGAAAATCAAGAATACCCCCTCATGCCAGAAAACAACGCGTTAACTCGGTCATAATTCTGGTAGTTGCTGAGTTGAATTGATATTTGCAGTATTTTCCCACATGTTACACATAAAAGAAAAAAAAATAGAAACGCCTGAAAGAACGACTAGCAAACGAGGGAACGTGGGAATTTACGTTACACCTTGAACACAGCCTATTGATCACAACAAACACGGCGGCGTGGAACTTCGTTAAAGTTTCAGTAGAAGATAGTTTGGTGGTTATTTGTGATGAATCCTCCGAGTGAATTCTACGAGGAGGGAAGCACAAGCATAAGCTTTATCGGCTGATCGGCCACCTACAACAATCACTTCCATGGAGTTATGAAATCACGATAACGTGAGCTAACGGAAGCTAATGCTAACGTGCGCAAATCAGCAGCAGTCTCCCCTCTCCTCTGCTCTCCCTCATTCCTCTCATCTAAAGCTTCCATGAGATTAAAAAATAAAAACTACTGAACCTTGTTTACTTTAATTAAAGGTATTATTTAAATGCCCAACCTGTGTGTAAGGGTAATCGCTTTTCCAAGTCTTTTATCCCCTCTGCTGTCCGGTTGTTAAATTTATCTTTATGAATCTGTTTGGTTTGTACTGTGCAGCTGGGTACTGTGTACCTTCTAGGAAAGATTTCATCTGGTGTTTGTATAGGCTTTATTTATTTTTTTATTTAATTAATATATTTATTGGTATTAGCACTTTTTTAATTTTATGCAACAAATTGCAGATTTTGCACACAGCTGCCAACGTTCTCTCTGTGTTTCTATTGTATGTTTTTTATGTGTGTGTTGGGGCGCGAGCTGCCGAATTGAATTGCCCTTCAAGGGATAAATAAAGTTGTCTTGAATCTTGAATTTTGAAATGGAACCACAAGCCAAAATCCTTTAAATGTTAATCTTTTTCAGTTAGTAATTCTGATGCATGTATTTCCATTAGTTCAAGGAGCCTTTATTTTTTTTAATATCAGTAAGTAATGCACCTTATTTAAGTTGATGTGAGATATCAACTAGGTTTGTTTGATAGCTTTACAAAAATGTTAGAGAGGCTTGCCAATAGTTTGTAATTGGAAAAAATAAATATCTGTTCATATAAAAAGTCAAAACTATTTTTGGTTTTGTTCATAGTATTGATGTAAGGATCTTAGGTATATGTGTGTGTTATCGGTTATCAGTATCGGTATCGGTTTTAAAAAACAGTTATGGTGCATCCCTACAACTAACCCGAACCCACACACCTCTGGAACACACACACACAAACAGACACAAACACACACTCTCCTTCTAGGAGGAAGTCAGCAAACAATGAAAGAATGAATGTAATGTAACAGTGATGTCAGAGGTTACTGTGGAAATGTACAAAAACTAAAGAGAAAAAAATGCAGATTGTTCACATTTAAACTCCAGTTGAACATTAAAACACACCTGAATTAGTTTCCTAATGTTTCTTCAGAGTACTACAGAGTACTGCAGAGGACTACAGAGTACTGCAGAGGACTACAGAGTACTGCAGAGGACTACAGAGTACTGCAGAGTACTACAGAGTACTACAGAGGACTACAGAGTACTGCAGAGTACTACAGAGTACTACAGAAGACTACAGAGTACTGCAGAGTACTACAGAGGACTACAGAGGACTACAGAGTACTACAGAGGACTACAGAGTACTGCAGAGTACTACAGAGTACTGCAGAGTACTACAGAGGACTACAGAGGACTACAGAGGACTACAGAGGACTACAGAGGACTACAGAGTACTGCAGAGTACTACAGAGTACTGCAGAGTACTACAGAGGACTACAGAGGAATACAGAGTACTACAGAGTACTGCAGAGAGTCAGTGTGAGGAGTGACAGACCGCAGGTCACAGTATCACTGATGAGTCTGTCCTGTAGGCTGATCCACGTCAGTCCTCATCACGGTTCAGATATGGGTCACTGTAACCTGATTACAGCCAGTAACAAGTTCAGGCCCAGATACATTCAGGTCCACGTTCAGAGTCCACTTGGGTCCAGGTCTTAGTTCTCTACAGGAGCCCAGTCAGGTGTTTAATCTGTGTGTTTCAACGAGTATCTCTGAACTTCTTGTTTGGACTATCAGACTAGATCCAAACTCTAGTTTCCAGTGGTTCTGCCCAGACCGGGTCCCGGCAGCTGAGCTCGGGTCTCGTCTGGATGTGTGGTCTCCTCCTCCTCCTCCTTCCTGTGTACGTGTTCCTGGTCTGAAGGCCTTTATTCAGCTGTGGGCCGAACCTGAGCTCAGCGGGTTTTCTGTCTCACTGCCTCCATTGTTCTCTGCGGACTCTTCTAACTCTTTATTTATAAACGGGGTTTAATGGTTTGTTTTTTTTTAATGAACAAACTAACATCAATGGCCGGGTTCCCTCCTGTGCTGACGTGCACGGACCAGCCTCTGACTTGTATCCGTGCAGACAGCGCTCGAGCTGCCCTGTAAATTCGGCCTGTCTGGACCCACCAATCAGCGTTCAGAAAAGTCCAACCTGCTCAAACAGACTTTTAAATCCCATCAAGATCCCCCAACCAAAGACCGCCTCACAAAAGTCAGGACTGGCCACGTCTGGATTACATCAAGCCGAATTTACAACGAGACCCGTCCGGTTCCGAAACCGTGGCAACTTCTCGACTCACACGTGTACATCCCGTAATTAAACCTTTAAAACCCTTCAACAGCGACTCCGCTCATAGGAGGTTTGGTGCGTTAGCCAGGAGTCGACTAGCGGGGAGTAGCAGAGGTCACTGACACGTTAACAAACACGCAACCAGTCACGAGCTCACCTGGAGCAGAGCTGGGAGTCCTGCTACGTCTCCTCCTCCGTCCTGGATCCAAAACACCGAACAAAACACGCTCCGAGACGTTAAAATGGAGAAGAGCTGAAAATACTGTTTTTTTTTCTCCTCAACTTCTCGACTCCGACCACGACTCTGTCATCACGTCTTTACGCAGGCAACGGGGGCGTGGCTGAGAGAGGCCAATGAGAGGGTGAGTTTATAGCCGAGGGGCGGGACTTTATCCAAGATCTGTGGGCTGACCGCGTGGAATTTATTAATTTTGATACTGAATATTATTTTAATATATAATAAATTACACTGTGTATTGATTTATATTCCTAATGTTCGACCTTATATTCATGTAAAATATAGGTGGCTTTAAAGTTTCTCATGGAATGCAACTAATCTGTTTCTAAATATGAAACAAAACTTAAGAAAATGGATCAAAGAGATGAATTAGCTGTACATTTCTGTTATCTCCACCATGGTTCAGCTCACAGATAAACCATCTGGAGGAACAGTGATATAATTTACAACAGTAAAAGTAAGTGAGACAGAGAGGACTGAGGAGAGTATAATCTGAGTTAAAGACCTGTTTGATGACAAAGGTCACATTTACACTCATGAATCACCAGAGGTCATGAACACACGGTTTTGTAAGCAAGTGCTAAAGCCAAGAGAAAAGACAACACTCGGATAAATGACACTGACTTATAAATGATTGTAATGTAAAATAATACACCTTTTCAGTTCAGTTCAACCTTATTTGTATAGCATCTATTACAATTTAAAACCGTCTATGTATTTGACAGAGACCCAGATCATGACCGCATGCAAATATTATTAACTAAAGAAATATTATTAAATCCAAATTAAAGAAACAATGGAGAGTAAAAAACTCCCCTAGTGGGAGTGCTGAAAAATCACAACTTTTTAACTTCAGTCTTCTGTAAAAAAAATCAACACTGTGACATAAAACTACCATTTCTGTTGTAACATTCAGAGTTTCATCATTAACCCTTCCTCTGAGAAGGAGGTGCTCCCAGGCCGGACCAGAGATGTCATCTCTCCAGCGTGTCCTGGACAGGGATCTCAGCAGGGCTCCAGGGACCCCAGGACACGTGGAGTTAGATTAATGCTAGTCTCAGTTCCTGATGGTGCCTGATCAGAGATCTGTAGTCCTGGTTCCTGGATAATGCTTTCACCTCTGTTACTCCTGCTTTCAGCTCCTCTAGTCCTGGTTCAGCTCCTCTAGTCCTGGTTTCAGCTCCTCTAGTCCTGGTTTCAGCTCCTCTAGTCCTTGTTTCAGCTCTTCTAGTCCTTGTTTTCCTCTTCAGTTTCAGTTCTCTAGTCCTGGTTTCAGTTCCTCTAGTCCTGGTTTCAGTTCCTCTAGTCCTGGTTTCAGTTCCTCTAGTCCTGGTTTCAGTTCCTCTAGTCCTGGTTTCAGCTCCTCTAGTCCTGGTTTCAGTTCCTCTAGTCCTGGTTTCAGCTCCTCTAGTCCTGGTTTCAGTTCCTCTAGTCCTGGTTTCAGCTCCTCTAGTCCTTGTTTCAGCTCTTCTAGTCCTTGTTTCAGTTCCTCTAGTCCTGGTTTCAGTTCCTCTAGTCCTGGTTTCAGCTCCTCTAGTCCTGGTTTCAGGTCCTCTAGTCCTGGTTTCAGTTCCTCTAGTCCTGGTTTCAGCTCCTCTAGTCCTGGTTTCAGTTCCTCTAGTCCTGGTTTCAGCCTCTAGTCCTGGTTTTAGCTCCTCTAGTCCTGGTTTCAGCTCCTCTAGTCCTTGTTTCAGCTCTTCTAGTCCTTGTTTCAGCTCCTCTAGTCCTGGTTTCAGTTCCTCTAGTCCTGGTTTCAGCTCCTCTAGTCCTGGTTTCAGTTCCTCTAGTCCTGGTTTCAGCTCCTCTAGTCCTGGTTTCAGTTCCTCTAGTCCTGGTTTCAGCTCCTCTAGTCCTTGTTTCAGCTCCTCTAGTCCTGGTTTCAGCTCCTCTAGTCCTGGTTTCAGTTCCTCTAGTCCTGGTTTTAGCTCCTCTAGTCCTGGTTCCAGTTCCTCTAGTCCTAGTTTTAGCTCCTCTAGTCCTTGTTTCAGCTCTTCTAGGCCTTGTTTCAGCACCTCTAGTCCTTGTTTCAGCTCCTCTCGTCCTGGTTTCAGCTCCTCTAGTCCTGGTTTCAGTTCCTCTAGTCCTGGTTTTAGCTCCTCTAGTCCTGGTTTCAGTTCCTCTAGTCCTGGTTTTAGCTCCTCTAGTCCTTGTTTTAGCTCTTCTAGTCCTGGTTTCAGCTCCTCTAGTCCTTGTTTCAGTTCCTCTACTCCTGGTTTTAGCTCCTCTAGTCCTTGTTTCAGCTCTTCTAGTCCTGGTTTCAGATCCTCTAGTCCTTGTTTCAGCTCTTCTAGTCCTGGTTTCAGCTCCTCTAATCTTGGTTTCAGCTCTTCTAGTCCACGTTTCCGCTCCTCTGATCATTGTTTCAGGTCCTCTAGTCCTGGTTTCAGCTCCTCTAGTCCTTGTTTCAGCTCTTCTAGTCCTTGTTTCAGCTCCTCTAGTCCTGGTTTCAGCTCCTCTAGTCCTGGTTTCAGCTCCTCTGATCATTGTTTCAGGTCCTCTAGTCCTGGTTTCAGCTCCTCTGATCATTGTTTCAGGTCCTCTAGTCCTGGTTTCAGCTCCTCTAGTCCTTGTTTCAGCTCTTCTAGTCCTGGTTTCAGTTCCTCTAATCTTGGTTTCAGCTCTTCTTGTCCACGTTTCAGTTCCTCTAGTCCTGGTTTCAGGTCCTCTAGTCCTGGTTTCAGTTCCTCTAGTCCTGGTTTCAGCTCCTCTAGTCCTGGTTTCAGTTCCTCTAGTCCTGGTTTCAGCTCCTCTAGTCCTGGTTTCAGTTCCTCTAGTCCTGGTTTCAGCTCCTCTAGTCCTTGTTTCAGCTCCTCTAGTCCTGGTTTCAGCTCCTCTAGTCCTGGTTTTCCTCTAGTCCTGGTTTTAGCTCCTCTAGTCCTGGTTCCAGTTCCTCTAGTCCTAGTTTTAGCTCCTCTAGTCCTTGTTTCAGCTCTTCTAGGCCTTGTTTCAGCACCTCTAGTCCTTGTTTCAGCTCCTCTGATCATTGTTTCAGGTCCTCTAGTCCTTGTTTCAGCTCTTCTAGTCCTGGTTTCAGCTCCTCTAATCTTGGTTTCAGCTCTTCTAGTCCACGTTTCAGCTCCTCTGATCATTGTTTCAGGTCCTCTAGTCCTGGTTTCAGCTCCTCTAGTCCTTGTTTCAGCTCTTCTAGTCCTTGTTTCAGCTCCTCTAGTCCTGGTTTCAGCTCCTCTAGTCCTTGTTTCAGCTCCTCTAGTCCTGGTTTCAGCTCTTCTAGTCCTGGTTTCAGATCATCTAGTCCCGATTTCAGCTCTTCTAGTCCACGTTTCAGCTCCTCTAGTCCTGGTTTCAGCTCCTCTAGTCCTAGTTTCAGCTCCTCTGATCATTGTTTCAGGTCCTCTAGTCCTGGTTTCAGCTCCTCTGATCATTGTTTCAGGTCCTCTAGTCCTGGTTTCAGCTCCTCTAGTCCTTGTTTCAGCTCTTCTAGTCCTGGTTTCAGCTCCTCTAATCTTGGTTTCAGCTCTTCTTGTCCACGTTTCAGCTCCTCTAGTCCTGGTTTCAGCTCCTCTGATCATTGTTTCAGGTCCTCTAGTCCTGGTTTCAGCTCCTCTGGTCCTTGTTTCAGCTCCTCTGGTCCTAGTTTCAGGTCCTCTAGTCCTGGTTTCAGCTCCTCTGGTTTCAGCTCCTCTGGTCCTAGTTTCAGGTCCTCTAGTCTTGGTTTTTCTTTGCTAGCCCAGCTATCTTACAGGCATGTTTTTATCATGGATGTAGCTGTTATTGGCGTCCCCTCCTACTACTGTTTTTACAGTTATATGACAGGCAGTTTGCTGGATTGACAGCTGGTCAGAGAATGCCCACTTCTCTCTTCGACCCACTAAACATCTAGTGGACCAAAGTGACACATAAATTAGTGAAAATGTTCATGACTTCTTTGTTTCTGCGGGCGCCCGTTGTCCCTGTCAGCATGGCGCCCTGATCAGCTGTCCATGTCAGCCAGTCCCTAAGGACGAGTGAAACTAGACCGGTTGGAGCAGCTGGTTCGAGTCTGTATTTCATCACTGTAGCCACTGTAACTGAACGCTGATGTCACAGTGTCTGACTTCAACAAACTTCAGTCCCATCAAAGTCTCCTCCTGATGATCAGAACATTAACGTGGCCTCAGCAGACTCTTGGTCCTGGTCCCACCGCTGGAGTTAACCAACAGCAGCAGCCGAGACTCAGAGGAAGAACTGGTTTATGGGATGATTCCAGCTCCAGGTTCCTGCTCCTCATCAGCTAATCACCTCTCTACCAGGGTGGGGTTAGGACCACCCTGATCTGACCTGAGACTCTTCAGACCTGACTGAGTTACTGAGGCCTCTGCTTGGAGTCAGATCTACCTCCTGCATGATTCCTTATCAGTTTGGAAGTCTATCTTGTTCTTCTATCTGTTCCAGACTCTCTGTGTTGGCTTTATGGATTTTGGACTTGTAGAAGATACTAGAACTGTGAAAACTGAGGTTAATGATTGCTACCTGCCCGTCAGCTCCAGGTTTAGATCTGTTGGTTTCATTGCTAGTCTTCATGTCAGATCCTGCTGTTCCCTTCTGTTCTCCATCTCCACTTCCTGTCCTTTTGTACATCAGATCTTGTTGTAACCTGCTCTGATTTCTGGGCTCACTGCAGCAGCGTTCTGTTTGCTCTTCATCATCCGGGGCTTACTGGTCATCTTTAACCAGTAACGTCCTCTGAAACCAGCTCAGATCAGACCAGCAACCACTCAGAGCTAAACGTCTGCTGTGGAGACAACATCCTGGATGAAGAAAATCCCTCTCCAGTCAGATCCATGTCTGGTGGCTAAAGAAATGACTGAAAACTCCCCTGATTCACATTTAAATTACAACAAAGGACTGCAGTTCACCTCAGTGTCATTCCAAGGAATATTAGAGTTGGTTCTGGTACCGGTCGGTACCAGAAACCAGATCACAGAGCTGCAGAGACCTCAGAGGAGATGCAGATGATCCAGAAGGTAACGATGGGAGAGAGCAAACAGAAGTAAACTCCACTGCCTACAGGGGGAGCCAAAGAGATTAGAAATATCAAAGGTCCTGTGTTCTACTTGAAGTTGACACTCAGAGACCTCAGGAGGCTGATGGGAGTTTTTTAAGGACGTGGCAATGTGTTTTAAAGAACTCCTTAAGTCTTGAGCATCAAAGTTTGGTATCTGGAGACCATTCAACCATAAAAAACTCTTAAGTCTGTGAGTCAGGATCTTTGGGGCAAATGGATCTTTGGACTTTTTGTCCTGCTTCTACGTCACAGCAGGAATTTGGTTGGCTGAGAATGAGTGTTCAGTGCAAAATGCTGGCAGGTTACTGGAACGAGGAAGTGTGTTGCATCCTGGGAAAGAAAATAAAGGCGAGCGTGCGTTCGGTGACTAGCGCCGGACATCTTTGTGTTCCTCATGTACCGCCGTAAAAAATAAAAGAAACATTCCCGACACCACGTCGGTGCTGTCGTGGCTTAACACTCAAAAGGAGCAACATTGGAAACCTTCCAAAACCTGACAAACTTGTCTTTGAAACATGAATGTCATTCCAGACACTGATATGAACATGAAGACGTTTTTACAACAAATGTTTTATGGTCAGGCTCAATGGCTGATTGGGTCAGGGGTCAGAGGTCAGGGCTGTACATGGCTGAGGAGAAAACAGGAGGATGACAACACACTATAATGGACTTAAGTCATAATTAAATACAAACTGACCTTTTTTTACATTGACTTTTTTTTTTTTTTAACGTTATTAATGGATGGATGGACGTTATTAAGCTGCAGCTATACGTTTTATTTATTTCAAAGTGGGCTACTTTTTATTTGATCAATGTTTTACGAATAAGGGAATGACTCAAATGAACCTGCATGGTTCTTTGTTTTATTTCAAAGTAGGTCTACACATGCCAGTGTTTTTTTCTCCTCATTCAAAAGATTCCAGATTTAATATATTTGCTTCCATGTCAACAAGTTGACAGGAAATTGTCTTGGTTCTGCTCCCAAACATGCAGAACAAAAGCAGGCAATATTCAGTCTTTATCAGAGTTTGAGGTTTTCCTTTGTTATAACAGGTAAAAACAGCAATAAAATGTTAACAGTTTTCTGTTTGTTCTTCTATAATTTCATAAATGCAACAAACTATAGTTCTTTTACAGTGGATGACAAAAAAAAAAATGGAAATGAAACTTTAATTAGTATCTTGTATGACCTTTTGTATTAAAAACTGCCAAACATACTAGGAATAAGCTTTTGGATAGATTCAAATCCCTCTGAATACAGAATAACTAGATATAAGACTTCATACACTGTTATTTTAATTTTAAGGGTCAAATAAGTTTTGCGGCTCCAGATGAATTTTTTTAAGGGAAGAATGACAAAAAATGGCTCTTTTGATAGTAAAGGTTGCCGACCCCTGGACTAGTGAGTCCACCTGCTCGGGGGAGGGTCTCTTCCTCAGGTGAGTTTACCTGCTGGAGCTACAGTCTGGTAAACAGTTGTTGGTAACATGAGCTCAAACCATCTTTGATGTTACCATGTGACCCCGTTTACAGGTCTGAACCCGCATCACAGGCAGGATTTCTGATTTCACCTGCTGTCTTGGCTTTCCATGCCTTTTTTCACCTCTTTTTCCAGTCAGTTCCCATTACTCATCATTTAGACATCTGGTTTGTTCCCAACATCTGGAGGAAGTTTCACATCAGCAGCACCTTTATAAACATATTTGGAAGGTTCAGGGCTGGTTTTACCTGCAGCGGACCAGTTAGACTAGACCAGACCTGCTGCAGTCAAACTAATGAGAACACAAACAGAGGGGAGGGGCCAAACATTCCAGCCAATCACAGAGCAGCAGCACACTTTCAGGTCTCACTTTAATAGTTTTATCATCTCCACGTCACAGACAACAACAGGAAGTCACATGGTCACAAACAACAACTAACAATAAAGAACGGCTGAGTTTCACAATAAAAGCCTTTCCATGCTCTCCACCAATCAGGAGCGTCCATCAGGACATCTGTGCTATCTGATGGCTGACTGCCTAGTTTTCTAGAAGACTTTTATTTTGGTAGATTCAGAAAGAGTTTAAGGAAACAAACATCTGATTGTGACATATAAATACTTTGTAAACAGAAACAACGACCCGGTGAGCAGGAACAAACAGGTGCCTTCAAAGTAAAAGCTCTCTGCTTCGACACCAGCGTCTGCCCGCCCCTGTCACGTTGCTGACTCCGCCCCTCAGCCGGCCACACGGTAGTTGGCGTGAAACTCCGGCTGGATGTCGCAGATGTGCCGCAGCAGCTCGCCCAGCACCGTCTCACGGTTACCGCGGTAACTGTCCTGGATGCGGCCCATCCGCTCGGCGGTATCCCGGTCCACCTCGACAGCGCTGTTACCATGGGAACCGAGGGCCTGGGGGCAGAGACACAGAGTGAGTGATGATGGGGGGAGGAGGAGGAGAGAGAGAAGGTGAGGACGAGCAGCTCACAGCAGCCTCCTTGGTCTTGAACTCCTTCTCCCTCTGAAGGCGGTACTGTTCGATCTCGGCCTGAGCCTCCTCCTTCGCCTGCTTCAGGCGCCGGTTCTTACCTGCAAACACAGCACACGGTCACCTGTGGCCGCAGCAGTCCCAGGCTAGCACGGACACGCCCCCTGCTGGCCACTGAGGGGGTCAGTCCAATCAGAAACAGTCAATGAGCCTGGGTGTATGGCAAGCCACCAGGGTCACAAAATACTGCTTCAGACCAGGATTACGGTCATTAATTAATATTTGAATGGGTCGTTAACAGACCTGGATGTTAACGACCCGTTCATGTCAATCAGCAGCTGAAGCAGGACCCGGCTCTCATCGGCCCTCCAGAACCCGGCTCTCATCGGCCCTCCAGGTCCCGGCTCTTCGTCGGCCCTCTATTGGCCATCCAGGACCCGGCTTCAGGTCTGGTCTTGGAGGGCCGATGGAACCGGGTCCTGGAGGGTCGAGGCTCCTGGACAAGACACTTGAGGACTGAGATAGCAGTGAGGCGCCCTCTGTCCTCATCGGTCTGTTGCTGTCTGGTTGCCTGGGTGACTACGGTTGCCTGGGTGACTATGGTTGCCTGGGTGACTACGGACCACAGTGCCACGTGTTCAGACAGCATCTTTGTTTCTTAAATTTATTTCCATCACTTGTGAAAGTTAATGGAATATTCCAGTGATGCAAAAGCAGTTTTTTTCCTCATCAGCAGACTAACAGCTACATTAAAGTGAGACCTGGTGACCCGCCACAGACCTGGTTCAGGACCAGGACCAGGACCAGGACCAGACCCATCCAGACCGCTTTAATGTCAGGTAACAGTTTCAGGGACCGGTCTGTAAAATGTGCCTCAGATAAATACAACTAAATAAAATGACAGGACCGTCATTAAAACTGGTATTTTCTATATTATAATGAACATAAATCTGTGTATTCACGTCTAACTTTATTAGCAGCATCTTCGTAACAGCAGAACATCTGGAACATCTGGAAAAACACTTTCTGAAGACGCTTGTTTATTACTCATTTTGTCACGTGACCCAGACTCGGGTCTGGAAGTCTGGTCACGTGTCAAGAGTCACACACAGATGTAACGGAGAATCATTTTATAAAATAAAACATCATTTAGACTCAGATAGTAAATCAAACGGCAATAAAAAGGAAGTGATTTAGATTTTCTCTGCGGCCCGGTACCAAATGACCCACGGACTGGTACCGGACTGGGGACCAGGGGTTGGGGAACCCTAGTCTAATCAAAAAAACACACATAAAAAACATATTAAGAACTTTAAATATATATAATAAAATCCAACTATAGTAAAATTAAATATATAATTAAGGGAATAAGACAGGATGGAAGCGGAAGTCCCGACAACCCCCGCTGTTAGGGGGGCTGACTGAGCCGAGGAGCACAGAGTACCCCCCCGGTACCGGGACCACCCTCGGTTCCTGAGGAGGTCCAGGCTGGAAACGAGCAGATCCAGAAAATGTCTAAAATCTGCTTTTTTTCTGGGGGAGTCTGGCTGCAGCCCACAGCGCTGCCACCGCGGCTCACGGCTACCGGGTCTCCGGCCTCCCGCTGAGCTGGGTCAGTGTCGGGGTCCCCTGGTGGACCAGGATCCGGGATGGACCAGGGTTCTGGGGTTTCCCCCCGTTAAGAGCAGCGGGTCTCGGCAGCGGGGCCTCGGTGGCTCCAGGCCGCCTGTCTACTCACGTTTGCGGGCTTCCGCCACCTTCTCGGCCGCCCTCTTCTCGGCCTGCAGCAGCTGTTGGATACCGTGGGACTGACTCGCCATGCTGGGGAACCGGAGGAGAACCGGAGGAGGACCGGAGCAGAAGAGACGCCGAGCTGGGACCAGAACAAACACCGAAGGTCGACGGAGGACTCGTTCCTCTGCAGTCAGCTGACGCGGCGTCACCGAGCACACTGTCACGTGATGCCGTCACGAGGTCATCTCTCATCTGCACGGAATACGTGACCTGAACGCAGGAAGCCAGGGGGGCTGACGCTGCCAGACCTGAACCGTCCGGGTTTGAGTCCCTGATCCTGATGAATTTATCCTCCAGTCGGTTGAATGAATCGTTACCATGGAGATTTGTTCTGATCAGCTCCCTGGTCAGGACCAGGACCTGGATTTCTGAATCCTGCTGCTCCAATCTTTGCAGTCACATTTAATGAACAGTTCTTCACCAGCTTCCTTATTTTCATCATCCTGCATTAAGGTTTTCCAAACCAAGTGTAATTAATGATTCTGACCATCATCAACATCATCATCATCATCATCATCATCATCTTCATCATCATCATCATCATCATCATCATCATCATATCATCATCATCCCACATCATCATCTTCATCATCCACATCATCATCTTCATCATCATCATCATCATCTTCATCATCATCATCCACATCATCAGCATCTTCATCATCATCAACATCATCATCATCATCATCGTCATCATCCATCATCATCATCATCATCATCATCATCATCATCATCATCTTCATCATCATCATCATCATCATCATCATCATCTTCATCATCATCATCAACATCATCAACATCATCATCATCATCATCATCTTCATCATCATCATCATCATCATCATCATCATCATCATCATCATCATCATCATCATCATCATCATTCATCATCATCATCATCATCATCATCATCATCATCATCATCATCATCATCTTCATCATCATCATCATCATCATCATCATCATCATCATCATCATCATCATCATCATCATTATCATCATCATCATGTGGAGGTCTCTGGTGTCTAATTTAAAGTCACCTCCTCGTCTGTAAATGTTAAACGAAGCTCAGTTTGGTGTTTCAGTGGTGGACTGTAGAGATGATCAAAAAATTAACAACATTCAGCACTTTCATGATGGAGCTCATGTTCTCCACCAGACTGCACACATATGCACAAACATATTATTTTTCACATATTTAAAAACATCTGCATCATCAGGGCCTCGGTGGTGCAGCGGTCCAGGGTGGTCCATGTACAGACGCTGCAGTCCTCCTGCAGCTGGTCTTGGGTTCGACTCCCGGCCCAGATGACTCTTTGCCAGGTGTCTTCTGCCCTGTTTCCAGTCTCTCTCCACTATTAATAAAAAAAATAAAATAAAATAAATAAATAAATAAAAATCAGCATCAGCGCACAAGAGGAAAGCAAAGTCTTTATTTTTCTGACCAGCAGATGGCAGGAACAACAGCATCTACTTTGATCTTCTCTCAGACGTTTGAGCAGGAGTGACGGCTGAAAGGGGACTGATCCATCCTGGTCCTGACGTTCCTGTCTCAGATCTGATGAAGAGTCGTCTCCCGGTGGACAGGCTCTGGTTCCTGCTGGTGACAAAGCTGATGAAGGGTCGTCTTCTGCTGGACTGGCTCTGGTTCCTGCTGGTCTCAGACTGGCTCTGGTTCCCGCTGGTGACAAAGCTGATGAAGGGTCGTCTTCTGCTGGACTGGCTCTGGTTCCTGCTGGTCTCAGATCTGATGAAGAGTCGCCTCCTGGTGGACAGGCTCTGGTTCCTGCTGGTCTCAGATCTGATGAAGGGTCGTCTCCTGGTGGACTGGCTCTGGTTCCTGCTGGTCTCAGAGCTGATGAAGGGTCGTCTCCTGGTGGACTGGCTCTGGTTCCTGCTGGTGTCAAAGCTGATGAAGGGTCGTCTTCTGCTGGACTGGCTCTGGTTCCTGCTGGTCTCAGAGCTGATGAAGGGTTCGTCTCCTGGTGGACTGGCTCTGGTTCCTGCTGGTCTCAGAGCTGATGAAGGGTCGTCTCCTGGTGGACTGGCTCTGGTTCCTGCTGGTCTCAGAGCTGATGAAGGGTCGTCTCCTGGTGGACTGGCTCTGGTTCCTGCTGGTCTCAGAGCTGATGAAGGGTCGTCTCCTGGTGGACTGGCTCTGGTTCCTGCTGGTCTCAGAGCTGATGAAGGGTTGTCTCCTGGTGGACTGGCTCTGGTTCCTGCTGGTCTCAGAGCGGATGAAGGGTCGTCTCCTGGTTGGACTGGCTCTCTGGTTCCTGCTGGTCTCAGAGCTGATGAAGGGTCGTCTCTCCCTGGTGGACTGGCTCTGGTTCCTGCTGGTCTCAGAGCTGATGAAGGGTCGTCTCCTGGTGGACTGGCTCTGGTTCCTGCTGGTCTCAGAGCTGATGAAGGGTCGTCTCCTGGTGGACTGGCTCTGGTTCCTGCTGGTCTCTCAGAGCTGATGAAGGGTCGTCTCCTGGTTGACTAGCTCTGGTTCCTGCTGGTCTCAGAGCTGATGAAGGGTCGTCTCCTGGTGGACTGGCTCTGGTTCCTGCTGGTCTCAGAGCTGATGAAGGGTCGTCTCCTGGTGGACTGGCTCTGGTTCCTGCTGGTCTCAGAGCTGATGAAGGGTCGTCTCCTGGTGGACTGGCTCTGGTTCCTGCTGGTCTCAGAGCTGATGAAGGGTCGTCTCCTGGTGGACTGGCTCTGGTTCCTGCTGGTCTCAGAGCTGATGAAGGGTCGTCTCCTGGTGGACAGGCTCTGGTTCCTGCTGGTGTCAGAGCTGATGAAAGGGTCATCTCCTGGTGGACTGGCTCTGGTTCCTGCTGGTCTCAGAGCTGATGAAGGGTCGTCTCCTGGTGGACTGGCTCTGGTTCCTGCTGGTCTCAGAGCTGATGAAGGGTCGTCTCCTGGTGGACTGGCTCTGGTTCCTGCTGGTCTCAGAGCGGATGAAGGGTCGTCTCCTGGTGGACTGGCTCTGGTTCCTGCTGGTCTCAGAGCTGATGAAGGGTCGTCTCCTGGTGGACTGGCTCTGGTTCCTGCTGGTCTCAGAGCTGATGAAGGGTCGTCTCCTGCTGGACTGGCTCTGGTTCCTGCTGGTCTCAGAGCTGATGAAGGGTCGTCTCCTGGTGGACTGGCTCTGGTTCCTGCTGGTCTCAGAGCGGATGAAGGGTCGTCTCCTGGTGGACTGGCTCTGGTTCCTGCTGGTCTCCGATCTGATGAAGGGTCGTCTCCTGCTGGACTGGCTCTGGTTCCTGCTGGTCTCAGATCTGATGAAGGGTCGTCTCCTGGTGGACTGGCTCTGGTTCCTGCTGGTCTCAGAGCTGATGAAGGGTCGTCTCCTGGTGGACTGGCTCTGGTTCCTGCTGGTCTCAGAGCGAATGAAGGGTCGTCTCCTGGTGGACTGGCTCTGGTTCCTGCTGGTCTCAGAGCGGATGAAGGGTCGTCTCCTGGTGGACTGGCTCTGGTTCCTGCTGGTCTCCGATCTGATGAAGGGTCATCTCCTGCTGGACTGGCTCTGGTTCCTGCTGGTCTCAGAGCTGATGAAGGGTCGTCTCCTGCGGGACTGGCTCTGGTTCCTCCCAACAGCTAATTTAAATGATCAGTCCCGCTCTGGGGTTGGTTGGGTTTAGAGCAGTCCTCCTCAATAGTGGGGCGCGGCCCCTTGGGGGGGGGTGGGGGGTGGTGGTGCCTGTGACCCCAGGGAACATGCTTTTTTTTCTGGAGTACTGGAATAAATTGTAATTGCACATATACTCCAGTAGGGGGCAGTGGCGCTCCCGTTGTTGCGTGCACAGGGAGTATTAGCTTTGTCTTTGGATAGATGGATGAATGGATGGATGGATGGATGGATGGATGGATGGATGGATGGATGGATGATGGATGGATGATGGATGGATGATGGATGATGGATGAATGATGATGGATGGATTGAATGATGGATGGATTGATGCTGATGAGATGGATGGATGGCTGGATGGATGGATGGCTGATGGATGGATGGCATGGCTGATGGATGATGATGAATGGAATGGCTGGATGGGCTGCTGGCTATGATGGATGACTGGATGATGATGGAATGGCTGGCTGGCTTCCTGGCTGGGGCTGATGGCTTGGGCTGGATGGATGGCTGGCTGGATGGCTGATGGCTGGCTGGATGGCTGGCTGATGGATGGCTGGATGGATGCTGGCTGGATGGCTGCCTGGGGATGCTGATGGATGGATGACTGATTGATTGATGGGATGGCTGGATGGCTGGCTGGATGGATGGATGGATGGATGGATGGATGAATGGATGGATGGATGGATGGATGATGGATGGAGGGATGAATTGATGGATGGATGATGGATGACTGGATGGATGGATGGATGGATGGATGGATGACTGGATATATGAATGGATGAATGGATGAATGAATGGATGAATGATGGATGGATGGATGCATGATGGATGTATGGATAACTGAATGGATGGATGGATAACTGGGTGGATGGATGGATGGATGGAGAAATGGGTGGATGGATAACTGGATGTATGGATGGATGGATGGATGAATGATGGATGATACCTGGATGGATGGATGGATAGATGGATGGATAAATGGGTGGATGAATAACTGGATGGATGGGTGAATGGATGTATGGATGATGGATGGATCGATGGATGGATGATGGATGGATGGATAGATGGATGAATGATGAATGGGTGGATAACTGGATGGATGGATGAATGGTAGGATGGATGGATAGATGATGGATGACTGGATGGATGGATGAATGGATGGGTGGATAGATGGATGGATGGATAGATGATGGATGGCTGGATGGATGATGGATGGATGGATAACTGGATGGATGGATGGATGGATGACTGGATGGATGGATGGATAAATGGATCGATGGGTGAATAAAGGGATGGCTGGGTGGACGGATAACTAGATGGATGGATGATGGATGGATGGGTGGATGGATGATGATGGATGGATAACTGGATGGTTGGATGGATGGATGACTGTGTGGATGAATGAATGGATGATGGATGGATGGGTGGATGGATGGATAGATGGATGGATGGAGAGATGAACAGATGGATGGATGGATGGATAGATGGATGGATAGATGGATGGATAGATTTATGGATAGGTGGATGGATGGATGGATGATGAATGGATGATGGGTGGATGGGTGAATAAATGGGTGGATGGATAAATGGGTGGATGGATGGATGGATAGATGAATGGGTGGATGGGTGAATAAATCAATGGATGGATGTGTGGATGGATGGATGGATGGATGGATGGATGGGTAGATAAATGGATGGATGGAAGGATGGATGGATGAATAAATGGATGGATGGATAAATGGATGGATGGATGGATGGATGGATGGAGGAATGAATGGATAAATAGGTGGATTGATGGATAGATGGATGGATGGATGGATGGATGGATGGATGAATGGATGGATGGATGGGTTAATAAGCGGATGGATGGATGAATGGATGATTGATGAATGAATGGAGGGATGAATGGATGGATGGGTGATGGATGGATGGTGATGAATGGATGATGGGTGGATGGGTGAATAAATGGGTGGATGGATGGGTGGATGAATAAATGGATAGATGGATGGGTGGATGGATGGAGAGGATTGATGATTGAATGGATGGATGGTGGATGGATGGATGGATGGATGGATGGATGGATGGATGGATGGATGGATGGATGGATGGATGAATGAATGGATAGATGGATGGATGATGGATGGGTGGATGGGTGATGATGGATGGATAACTGGATGGATGAATGATGACTGGATGGATGGATGATGGATGAATGGGTGGACAGATGGATGGATGGATAGATGAATGGATGAAAGGATGGATGGGCGGATGGGTGGATGGTTGAATAAATGAATGGATGGGTGGATGGATGGATGAATGAATGGATGATGGGTGGATGGGTGAATAAATGGATAGATGAATGGATGGATGGGTGGATGGATGATAGATGAATGGATAGATTTATGGATAAATGGAAGGATGGATAGATGGATGGATGGATGAATGGATGGATAACTGGATGGATGGATGATGGATGGATGGGTGGATGGATGATGATGGATGGATAACTGGATGGATGAATGATGACTGGATGGATGAATGAATGGATGGATGGATGATGGATGGATGGGTGGACAGATAGATGATGGATGGGTGGATGGATGGATAGATGAATGGATGGATGGGCGGATGGGTGGATGTGTGAATAAATGAATGGATGGGTGGATGGATGGATGAATGAATGGATGATGGGTGGATGGGTGAATAAATGGATAGATGAATGGATGGATGGGTGGATGGATGATAGATGAATGGATAGATTTTTGGATAAATGGATGGATGGATGGATGAATGGATGGATGGATGGATGAATGGATGGATGGATGAATGGATGGATGGATGGGTTAATAAACGGATGGATGGATGAATGGATGATTGATTAATGGATGGAGGCATGAATGAATGGATGGATGGATGGATAGATGGATGACAGGATGGATGGATGGATGGATGGATGAATAAATGGATGGATGGATAGATGAATAAATGGATGGATGGAAGGATGAATAAATGGATGGAGGGTGCTGTGCAGTTTCATGTATCCAGACATGTTCACATTTGTATGGATTTCTATCTCAAGGTGTGTTTGTCATTCACAGGTATAGGTCATAATTTATTTATATTTATCCAGAAGGCCCCTCCCTTCAGAAGACTGAACACACCACCCAAACACTTTCAGCTGCTCAACTGTCATCCTGCTGAAGGGGGGAGGAGCTTTAGTGCCACCTGGAGTCTACCTGTGCACGTTCCTGGTCTTCATTTTTAGAGACCTTGAATTCTGAATTGTCAGTACTTTTGCTTGTTTCTGTGCTGTTTTTAACCCATTTGATGTTAACTTCAGCTTTGTTTTGTCCCCCAGATCTAAACTGGGAACCAGTGAAAACCTCTGGCTGTCTGGACAGATCAGTTCAGTAACACTGAAGCTGGTCATTTCCGTGGTGCATCCCAGGAACTAAAGCATGACCAGACGCTCTCTGTTCTCCATTCAGAAACACGTTTGAATCCATCTAACTGGAAAAGCTCCTTCTGAGAAGTGACAAGCAGCTGAAACTCTGTCTGGTCATCCAGTGATGCGTCCAGGTCTGCAGGGAGCTGTGACATCACAGACCAGATCAGAGTGGTTTCTAAAGCAGCTGCATTTATCAACACATAGAGAACAGTTACACAGAAAGAGCAACAGAACAGTGTTCATGTCTTCAGTCTGAGGACCACAGTCGTGGATGAAAAGGATAGTCTGGTTATTTCACAAAGATTACAAACACACAATGTTTCAATGTCTTTTATGCTTGTGTGGTCAGAAAACTCAGTTTACTGTCACATTATCACCACAGCAGAATTTAACTCCACCCACAACCTGACATCCCCCTGCAGTCACTGTCAGCGGCAGTCCTCTTCCTCTGACAGGACCAGGTGCCTCAGGGGCTTGTGGGTAATGAACAGGAGACATCAGCTGCCACGGTAACAGGAAGAGGTGCAACCATCTTTGAACTGAAACACAGACAAACACAGATGTCATAACATAGAGGCAGATACTGATGACATCACTGACGGACACCTACTGCAGGTCTGAGGCCGATGCCCACCGCTGATGTCGACACCTCCTCTGATGATGACGCGTTCTGGTCAACTCCCCCGATATTCTAGGGTCAAGGAGGAGAGACTTCCTTATCAGTTCCTTTCTTCCTTGTTTCCCTCCTCCCTTCCTTCATTCCTTACCTAACTTCCTTGTACGGTATCTCCTCTGTCTGTCTGTCGATCAGACCGTCAGGCTCCACCCACTGTTTCCTGTCAATGTTCAACACATTAGAGAACTGACACCTGAGTATTACTGAGTGGACTGTAGTATATACTGTAGTATGTACTGTAGTATATTCTGTGATATGTACTGAAGTATGTACTGTAGTTTATACTGAAGTATGTACAGTAGTACATACTGTGGTATGTACTGAAGTATGTACTGTAGTATATACTCTAGTATGTACTGAAATATGTACTGTAGTACAGTAATCCACCACACTTCACACGGTTAATGGAGGCTGTGACCCCCACCCCCCACCCCCACCCCCCCCCCTGCGAATGGTGAAAACCGCGTTGTGGATGTACATGTACATATATGTACATACAGTATAGGGGAGAGTGGGGTAATGTGAGACGGTCTTTACTCCCCCCTGCCCTCTAAGCAAGCTAAATTGATGTGTCTATAAAATTAACACATTTTTCTTTAATTTAGGATGTTTCCTAAGGACGGAAACGATCAGAGTGTTTGCCAGACTAAAGACGGTGAAAATGGGATCGTTTTCATAAAAAGAGGTCAAGTGTCTCATTTTACCCCAGCTATGGGGTCAACTGAGACAAAGCCTAGATTTCAAGGGGGTAAAGCGAGCCAGCGTGGGGTAAAACGACCCACCCTGGGGTAAAGTGATTTTTTTCCACCACTCTGGAGGTGACTGAACAAACACAAATAATGCAAATTATCATTCAAAAAATGTTTTATTAGACTTAGAGGAAAATAACCACTTCCACAGTAGGAGAAACTCAGATTACATCCACTCACGTCCTCAGGATTAGCTCAGATTTTTAGTCCTTCCTTTGCATTTTCTCATCAGTCTATTACGTGTCTTTTCAAAAGCTCTGGATCGTCTCACCCTTTTCTGCCCTCTATTGCACTTCCTCTGCAGCCTGCTACGTCTTGTTTCTAAAGCCCTTTCGAGTTCCTGCATCTCAGGAGTGTCGGTGAGGATAGCGGTCTTCACGCACCTCCGTCTGGTTTGTTTTCTGGGGGTGAACTTTGGAAGTGTGATGATTTCCTGTGGAGGGACATAACCAGGCCGGGTAGTTAAAGGTCCTGGATCCGTGTCAGCTGGCGCGGCAGCAGTCGAATTAGTACGGGAGGCTGCGTTATCTGCAGCGGGAGGAGGGTCATCTTCAGGCGGATCATCTGCAGGGTGCAGGCCTTCAATAACTTCTTCCAGAGGTGGAGCATCTCCGGTGGCAGGCTGCAGTTCAGGTTTTGGCCGGTCTGACCGAACGGATGGTGCAAACGCTTCATCCGGGAAAATGTCACGATTGTCTGGGAAAATCCCAGTGGACCTTAACCCAGAAGTCACGTTTTGTGGTGTCACGGTTGTCATGAAGGCTTGACTCACAAGTCCTGCAACCTGGTAGATGGTGACTGTTTTGCCAGGATTCGATCGCATCCACCCATCGAGAGCTCGGCTGTATTGGGCTTTGAACGGACCGTACATGGCCACATCCAGAGGTGCATGATGGGATGTGTGAGGTGGGAAGAGTGAGCATAACGATACCATTGCTCCTGGCGAATTCTACTGCTCTGAGTGATATGTGAGCTTTAAGATTGTCCATGATGAGAAGCATGGGGGGGGTCAGGTGAACAGTAAGGGTGGTTTATCAGGTGGCCGAGGAACTTGGCCCAGCTATCTTCATTCATCCATCCTGTTCTGGTGGATGTACCTTTTGCTCCTGGAGGTGTATTGATCATGAAGCAGTCTTTAAACTTCACTCTGGGAAAGACCAGCATCGGAGGTGCAGCGTCCCCAGCAGCATTAACAGCATTGACCAGAGTTACCAGCTCCCCTCTCTCGGCCGATGTGATGGAACCAACTTGCCTTTTCCCTCTTTGTGTCACCACCTGAAACAGACAGAAAGTTCAGAACTAATGGCATGTTTGATCTGTAGGTTACATGCAGAGCTCCAGCAGGGTCCTGGAGGTGGATGAGAGGCCGCTGGCTCCATCGACTATCCAATTTCAGAGCACCATTCTCGGCCTTGCTCGCCCGGAGGTCCCGCCGGCCTAGTTTATTACATTATTACAAGCTACACATATCAGCCTTGTGTGTGCGTTTATCTCACCTGGTGAGGCCTTTGTACCGTATGGAGACCTGTTTCATCCACATTAAAAATCATGTGTGGGGGGAATTTATGCCTGTTAAAGATAAGGAAAAAGGGAATCTAAACTACTTAATTTTAGAGAACAAAACACATGCATTGGATCAATTCCCCCACCTGTCCATGACAACTGCCAGATTATCATAGAACTCCCCAACAGTCGTTCTATTGAAGCCAGTGGCCCTTCAGAGGGATGAACCACTCTGGACCTGAACCAGAACCACTCTGGACCTGAACCAGAACCACTCTGGACCTGCAGACTGTGTCTCCTTCCAGTTGGCAGGCATGAGGACATGGTTCTTGTCTGCATGAGGACATGGTTCTTGTCTGCATGAGGACATGGTTCTTGTCTGCATGGGGACATGGTTCTTGTCTACATGGGGACATGGTTCTTGTCTGCATGGGGACATGGTTCTTGTCTACATGGGGACATGGTTCTTGTCTACATGGGGACATGGTTCTTGTCTACATGGGGACATGGTTCTTGTCTGCATGGGGACATGGTTCTTGTCTACATGGGGACATGGTTCTTGTCTGCATACTCAAAGGCCAGTGTGGGACACTTAGCTGGAGAGAGGCCCATAGGACTGTTCAACAAGTTCTTTCAGGTGTTTGGCGAGTTCCTCCTCCATCTCATCTGTGAAAATTCTCGTTGCCATGGCTACTGAGTCCCAGCCCACAGTACCACAGTCCAGGCCCAGCTGCTTCTTTGTTATAAATCTAAGGAGGCTCGCTTTGTGAATATTTCGCTCCTTTGAAACACATCTTAAGGGCCTCTTTTCCTCCATGACCTCAGTGGCTGAACTTTCCATCTGTTCAGTGGAGGTTCGGCCCCAGGTTGTCTTCCTGTTGTATTTCCTTGGCATGATGGATTTTTCATACTGTTTAAGACACAAAAAAAACAAAGCTTATTTTTTGTCTCACTTTGCCTCCAGGGGAAAACTGAAGCAGTGTCTTACTTTTCCCCATGGCAATTGTCTCACTTTAACACTCCACCACTTTTTTATTAAAACAACTTCTCTGCAGAATTCAGGCCAATCTTTGGCTCGCAGCATCGCATCATTTTAAAAGGCCATAGTTAGACAATATACAGGATATGAGTTTGTCTGCTTGAATCAATTACTTCTAGCAAAACCAAAAAATTTACTTTTACATCCCAAAAATGTATTTTTGTACAAAACACATGCTTACCACAACACAGCGGAGTCAGGCTCTTCCTGGCCACGGTG
The DNA here is from genome assembly GCA_018398805.1 of Hirundichthys speculiger. NCBI lineage: Eukaryota > Metazoa > Chordata > Actinopteri > Beloniformes > Exocoetidae > Hirundichthys > Hirundichthys speculiger. Next base: position 212,654 of record JAGFBZ010000310.1, read on the forward strand.
AAAATGGTGAGCCTTGATAATCAGCCGCTCAAACGACCACAGCTGCATCCTGTTTCTGAGATACAGGGGGTGTCTCACATTACCCCATTCTACCCTACAGTACACAGGTACCGCGAACGCAAAATCTACAAAGGTACACTCACTTTGATGTCTCTTCTCTGTGCGTAGCTGACGAGAGACAGAGATGGGAGATGCGGGGACGTGTGTCAGCCAATCAGCTACAGACAACCGACGACACAGTAATGTCCATCATAGCAGCCAATCACAGGCCTCGATATTTGTTCATGGGGCCTCCCCTGTCGGCTCTTGTTGCTTCCTGAGACTCATTTTTGATGTGATGGGTTTCGCTTCAGCCTCGCGCGCTTCGTTTGAATGTTTTTCAATTTCTTTTTTCAAATATTTTTTTTCTATGAATATTTTTTAAACTTCCGCGATGTACTGAGACCGCAATTGCTGAGACCGCGAAGTGTGGGGGATTACTGTATATACTGTGGTATGTACTGAAGTATGTACTGTAGTGTATGCTGTAGTTTTTACTCTCATATGTACTGTAGCGTGTAACCCAGTGGTGTGTACTGTTGTGTGTGTACTACTGTGACACATACTGGATGTGTTTCCAGATTTTGGCTTCGGGGCTCAACCTATAAACAAAACACAAAGTTAGCATTAGCCATAGTACAGCTAACAGACTAGTAAAATGTGAATGATTATGATACTTTTTCAAGCATTAGTGGCTATTATTTATAGACAGACAGGAAAACAGGGCAGAGAGACCACTGAACTACTGGGGCACAGTCTGATTGATCTTGATTCACAGCTCAGAAGACCACGCCCCTAATTATTCTAAAATTAGTTGCTCCACATAATTGTGATGGATGTGAAATCTAACAACAGCTATCTATCTAATCTATCTACAGCTGAAGGAGGAACAGGAGACACCAAGTAAACCTGCACTCTGAGAGCAGAGAGCTCTATGAGGAGCATCAGGAGTTATCAGGTCTGCTAGATAACCAGGAGCATCAGGAGTTATCAGGTCTGCTAGATAACCAGGCATCAGGAGTTGTCAGGTCTGCTAGATAACCAGGGGCATCAGGAGTTGTCAGGTCTGCTAGATAACCAGGGGCATCAGGAGTTATCAGGTCTGCTAGATAACCAGGGGCATCAGGAGTTATCAGGTCTGCTAGATAACCAGGAGCATCAGGAGTTATCAGGTCTGCTAGTTAACCAGGAGCATCAGGAGTTATCAGGTCTGCTAGATAACCAGGAGCATCAGGAGTTATCAGGTCTGCTAGTTAACCAGGAATTTGGCCGTTAAAGGCCTTATATGCAGGATCAGAAGTTTGAATTCTCTTCTAAATTGTCCAGGAAGCCAGTGGAGGGAGGTTAACACTGGCCAGACGTGATCTCTGCTGATTCCTGTCAATCACTGCTGCATTTTGGATCATCTGGAGGCTGTTCAGAGATTTACTGGCACATCCTGATCATAATACATTACAATAATCCAGCCTAGAAGAGACAAACACCTGGATTAGTTTTTCAGCATTACCCTGGGAGAGGATGCTCCTGATCTTGGAGATGTTACAGAGGTGAAAAAGGCTGTCTGACAAACCTGTTTAATATACTGTTTAAACCACATATCCTGATCTAAAATAACTCAGAGGTTTCTCACAGTTGGACTGGAGGACAACATAAAATCAGCTCATCTGTTCCTCAGGTGTTTGGACCAAACACAATAACCCCTGTTTTATCAGGATTTAAAAACTAAAAGTTAGAGGACATCCAGGTCTGAATGTCCTTCAGACATGCCTGAAGTTTGTCTGATGGTTTTGTTTCCTCTGGTCTCATGGATAAATACAGCTGTGTATCATCAGCGTATCAATGAACATTGATGTCGTGTCTCTGGATAATATTTCCAGGGGCAGCATGTATAGAGTGAAGAGGATGGGTCCAAACACTGAACCCTGTGGGACGCCATAGCAGACCCTCGTCTGTGAGGAAGAAACATCATGAACATGAAGGAAGTGGAACCTGTCAGATAGATGTGATTTAAAACAGCCTAGTGCTGTCCCTTTAATCCTTTAGGGTTAGGGTTAGGGTTAGGGTTAGGATTAGCCCTAACCCTAACCCTAACCCTTTAATCCCAATAACGTGCTCTAATCTGAGCAGTAAAATGCTGTGATGGATGATATCAAAGCAGCTCTGAGGTCCAGCAGAACTAGTCCAGATACTAATCCATCATCTGGTTCATATGGTTCCTGATGTTTGGAACATCACTGTCTCCAACAGATGAACCTCAGAAACGTGGATCATCATCATCATCATCGGGTCTCTTGCTCGGCAGCGGGGGTGACGCCACGCGTAGAGCCAATCAGTTTCACCAATCTTCTCCATTTGGGTCGGTCCAGTGCTAGAGGCTCGACTTCAGTCAGCGACAAGCCTAGTTGGTTGTAGGTCCCTGGTAACAGCGTCCATCCATCGTGTGCGGGGGGCACCGCAGGGGCGTTTCCAGCCGGCAGGTTTGGGGTCAAAGTGGAGGATAGCGTGAGTGAGGAGTTCGGGAGGGAGTCTTTTGAGATGGCCATATCAGCGCATCCGTCGCTGTGTTGCCAATTGGGACGCGGGGGGTTGTTGGGTGCGTTCTCACAGCGAGATGTTGGAGACCTGGTCTTGCCACTTTATCCCCTCAATTGTACGCAGAGCTCTGCTGTCGAACCCATCGATTCTGGCTGCCATGGTCTTGTTGAGAAAAACGTGGATCCATCTATGAAATGAAGGTGGAGCTCCACATGTTCTCACCTTCATTTAACTTTAGTCCATCTGAACATGAGCGTGGACAATGACTGAAGGAACTTGAAGTATGTGAGGTGAGAACATGAGGACCCTGGAGACCCCAAGGTCTGCAGACTGAACTCATGGTCCACCATTGTTGCCATGGCAGTGAGTTAAGTGTCCTCTAAGACTGAAGATGGTCAGTCAACCAACAACGATGTGGGTTTTACTTACGATCGGGCGCCACGGCGACACCTGAACTCAGGATCCTGGTTGCTATGGCGACCCCTGGGCGTAAACAGGAAGCAGGTGAGAGCAGAGACAGGTGGTGTTGTTCCAGACATGTTGGAGGATGTTCTTACCGGCTCCTCATCCGCTGGTGCTCCCCGGTACTCGCCCTCCTCTCTGATTCGCTGCCACTACTGGTGTTGCCACGGGAACGGGACCTGCTGGCCAGAATTCACAGAGATAAACGTTGTCGAGATGTTCTCCAAACATGCCCCAGTTATGTTCCAGAGTAAAATCAGCATGTGACCTCCTCCTCTGCCCTCTGATTGGTCGATCTCCATCCAGACTTCTGCTGCGCCTGAAAGAGGAACCAGGAAACAGGAACCAGGAAACAGGAAACAGGAAACAGGAAATGCATCAGTGTCTGCTCTGGTAGGAGTCTGTGGTTGTTTCCATCTCACCTTCATCTCACCTCTGTGGTCCTGCTGCTGCTGGCTGCTCTGCTCCTCTGCTGTCTAGAGGAAACCTGGGTTTAAACAGGCCACTGAAGGTCCCAAACAGAGGCTCAAGGTTAGGCAGCAGTAATCAGATTACTCTCCTGGTGCACAGTCACATGTAAACGTACAGTAATCAGATTACTCTCCCGGTCCACAGTCACTTGTAAACGCACAGTAATCAGATTACTCTCCCGGTCCACAGTCACATGTAAACGCACAGTAATCGGATTACATTCTCTGTCCAGTCACGTGTGAACGTACAGTAATCAGATTACTTTCCTGGTCCACAGCTACATGTGAACGTACAGTAATCAGATTACTCTCCTGGTCCACAGCTACATGTGAACGTACAGTAATCAGATTACTCTCCTGGTCCACAGCTACATGTGAACGTAGAGTAATCAGATTACTCTCCTGGTCCATGTCTACATGTGAATGTACAGTAATCAGATTACTCTCCTGGTCCACGGCTACATGTGAACGTACAGTAATCAGATTTCTCTCCTGGTCCACACCTACATCTGAACGTACAGTAGTCAGATTACTCTCCTGGTCCACGGCTACATGTGAACGTACAGTAATCAAATTCAAATATATTTATTGATTTATTGATCCCCCAAGGGGGAAATTCAAGTTTCAGTACAGTCTGGTGTACTAAAGGAGCTGCCGGCGTCCAGCCCTCCTTTTCATGTCCTGGTCCTGTAGTCACGAGTGCTAACTCCAGTTAACAGCCATTAAAACCAGTTAACAGCCGTTAAAACCAGTATATCTCCACAATGATGAATCAAGTTAGATATATCCAGGTCAGAGGAGGAAACACAGATGAAACAAACTGTCTCTTCTGAGAAGACCGAGCTCCCTCTGTCCGGTGAGCGATGAAGCCGACCGTCCCCGAGTTCGGTTCATCATGCGGACTAGGTTGTTGGCGTCACCGGGCCCCACCAGGTCTCCAGACGGCCCCTGCCAGGTCAGCTGACTCATCCCGGCGTGCAGACTGCCGGATAGGGGCAGCATGCCGCCGCTGCCATGTTGGGGGCTCCCGTCCCGGCTCAGCTGACGCTGTAGCCCGGATCCAGTGGCGGTGGTTGCCGCGGGTAGCAGTTCAGGATTAGCTTCCCCGAATCGGCCCCCAGTGACACCGTCCATGTCCGCGGCGGCACGTCTCCACCAGCTGCAAGAGGACCGGTCCGCACCCACAGACAACATGTCCACACCCGACCGCAAAATCACCACACACCGGGCACAAATTGGAGCGTCCAGCGTCGCAGAGATAAGTCCCCCGGAGCAGCAGCGACTAGCCTCCATGCCAGGCGTCGTCCGGGCATGGATTACTCTCCTGGTCCACAGTCACATGTGAACATACAGTAATCAGATTACTCTCCTGGTCCATGGCTACATGTGAACGTACAGTAATCAGATTACTCTCCTGGTCCACAGTCACATGTGAATGTACCGTAATCAGATTACTCTTCTGGTCCACAGACACATGTGAATTTACATTAATCAGATTACTCTCCTTGTCCACAGTCACATGTGAATGTACAGTAATTAGATTACATGACTTCTGCCTCAGTCACATGTGACATGTGGCTCAGGTCACAGTGTGTTCAGTCATAAGTGAAGTAATCAGAATATAGTTTTACAGTTATCTGATTACACGACAGTGACTGTGAAATAAACATGTTTGCGTTTGCTTACCTCACAGAGCCACTGTTTTCCCATGGTGCACTGGGTTTAACACGGTTCACCTGAGCTCCGCCCTCTGACCTGCAGCTGAGAGACAAGCTGCATCACATGATGTCATCACATGATGTCATCACATGACGTCACCAGATGACATCACAGCATGACATCATCATCAAGATGTCACCACATGTGTCTGACCTCTGAACAGCAGGAGGCGCCATCTGCTCTATGACTGGTTCGCTGGCTGAGCTCGCTCTCTGATTGGCTGGGAGGAAGGACAGGCGTTTATGAATAAAACATCTTTGACAAAAACAAAATTCTGTTCTGAAAAGTTTTGAATATGAATTTTGTTATTTGCAGATAAAGCTGTTAAAGTTCCGTTAAACACTTTTCTTGAGTTTTTACTTGTGTTTTTCTTACTTTTTAATTTGTGTAATTTGAAAAATTCATCATTAACTACCTGAATTCGTTTGTAAAGCGTTTGGGTTTTTTGTGTTTTTAGGTACACACAGCTCCTAACAGTGGTCTCACTGCATTTTCATGGCAACACTCTGGGAGGACACCTCTGATGTGCTTTCATCACACAACTGAACCGCCAATTGCACGTCTTCCTGCTCTCAGCGTCCCTAACCGTCCCACCCTGGGACCATTTCATTGGCCAGACCCACAACTGAGCTCAGCACCAGCTGGAGTCACCTCAGTCAGCTATGGAGACCAACGGTGAAGAAGCTGGCAGCACATATGTAGGAGGACTGAGGTCACTCTGACCCTTCTAGAAGATTCAGCTGGATCTGGGTCCAGCTGGTCTTTCAGTGGTTAGACTGACCCTTCTAGAAGATTCAGGTGGATCTGGGTCCAGCTGGTCTTTCAGTGGTTAGACTGACCCTTCTAGAAGATTCAGCTGGATCTGGGTCCAGCTGGTCTTTCAGTGGTTAGACTGACCCTTCTAGAAGATTCAGCTGGATCTGGGTCCAGCTGGTCTTTCAGTGGTTAGACTGACCCTTCTAGAAGATTCAGGTGGATCTGGGTCCAGCTGGTCTTTCAGTGGTTAGATTGACCCTTCTAGAAAAGCAGCACAGTGGAAGTATTTCTGACAAGTGACAGGTAGGTATGTACACACCCAGCTGCTGCACTCTCACACACACATCCGTTGATGTTGATGACGCCACTGTTGATGACGCCACTGTTGATGATGTCACTGTTGATGATGTCACTGTTTTCTTCACAGCTCTGCTTCTCAGATGAGTAAAAGAGGAGGAACGAGTGAGACTGCAGACAGAGAGAACACGTGGATGACTGTTCAATGTCCACAACAAACAACTGATCCATCAAATCAAAACCACGAGACAAGGAATATCACCAACTGAGCCAACAGCAAAGACAACAACACATGGGGCCAACTGCACTGTTGGACCTGGACCTGCACACAGACCCGGACCTGTACATAGACCTGGACCTGTACATAGACCTGGACTGTAGATAGACCTGGGCCTGTACATAGACCTGGACCTGTACATAGACCTGGACCTGTACATAGACATGGACTGCACATAGACCTAGACCTGTACATAGACCTGGGCCTGTACACAAACCCGAACCTGTACACAGACCTGAACCTGAACATAGACCTGGACCTGTACATAGACCTGGGCCGTCGCATAGACATGGACTGTACATAGACCTAGACCTGTACACAGTCCTGAACCTGTATATAGACCTGGACCTGTACATAGACCTGGACTTGTACATAGACCTGGACCTGTACACAGTCCTGAACCTGTATATAGACCTAGACCTGTACATAGACCTGGACTTGTACATAGACCTGGACCGGCCCATAGACATGGACTGCACATAGACCTGAACTTGTACATAGACTGTAAAGTGCCACTCTGTGTCTCTTTCTGTGTGTGTGTGTGGGGGGGGGGGGGGGGGGGGGGGTAGGTGTGTGTGTGTGTGTGTGTGGTACCTGCTGTGTTTCAGCTTGTGTGTTAGTGAATCCACCGCTGACATCCTGAACACAAAAACATGGTTTTATTGTTGTCCTGCTTCTTCATGTATGTGTGTGTGTTTTACCTGAAGAAAGCATGATGTTCGACACAACATCTCCATAAACGTTTGCAGTCACATCTATCCAACGTCTGAAAGAAGAAGGACGTCTCTGAACCCTGAAACACACACACACCACTGTTTTCCTTCACTTCATATAATCACCACCACCAGCATCATCACCACCATCATCACCACTACTACCACCATCATCACCACCATCATCACCACAACGACCACCACCATCACCACTACTACCACCATCATCACCACTATAACCACCATCATCACCACTATTACCACCATCATCAGCACTACTACCACCATCATCACCACTATAACCACCATCATCACCACTATTACCACCATCATCAACACTACTACCACCATCATCACCACTATAACCACCATCATCACCACTATTACCACCATCATCACACACTACCACCATCACACCACCACCACCATCATCACCACTATTACCACCATCATCAACACTACTACCACCATCATCACCACTATAACCACCATCATCACCACTATTATCACCATCATCAACACTACTACCACCATCATCACTACTACTACTACCATTATCACCACCAACATCACCACTACTACCATCATCACCGCCAACATTACCACTACTACTACCACCATCATCATCACTACTACTACCATCATCACCACTACTACTACCATCATCACCACTACTACTACAACCATCATTACCACTGCTATGACCATCATCATCACCACTACTACCACCATCATCATTACTACTACCATCATCATCACCACCATCATCACCACTACTACTACAAACATCATTATCACTACTACCACCATCATCATCACTACTACTACCATCATCACCACTACTATGACCATCATCATCACTACTACTACCATCATCACCACTACTACTACCATCATCACCACTACTACTAACACCATCATTACCACTGCTATGACCATCATCATCAACACTACTAACACCATCATCATCACTACTACTACCATCATCACCACTACTATGACCATCATCATCACCACTACTACCATCATCACCACTACTACTACCATCATCACCACTACTACAACCATCAATACCCCTGCTATGACCATCATCATCACCACTACTACCACCATCATCATTACTACTACCATCATCACCACCATCATCACCACCATCATCAACACTATTACTACCATCATCACCACTACTACTACAACCATCATTACCACTACTACACACTACCACTACTCCCACATCACCATACTACCACATCACTCACTCATCATCACTACTAATCCCATCATCACCACTACTACTACAACCATCATTACCACTACTATGACCATCATCGCCACTACTACCACTATCATCATTACTACTACCATCATCACCACCATCATCACCACTACTACAACCATCATTACCACTACTACCACCATCATCACTACTACTACAACCATCATTACTACTTCTAACACTATCATCACCACTACTACTACCATCATCACCATCATCATCACCACTACTACTACAACCATCATTACCACTACTACCACCATCATCACCACTACTACTACCATCATCAAACCACTATACTACAAACCACAGCCACATACCATCATCATCACCAATACTACACACACCATCATTACCACTACTACCACCACCATCACCCACTACTACCACTCACCACCACTCATCACCACTACTACTACAACCATCATTACCACCATCATCACCAATACTACAACCATCATTACCACTACTATCACCATCATCACCACTACTACTACCATCATCACCACTACTACTACAACCATCATTACCACCATCATCACCAATTCTACAACCATCATTACCACTACTACCATCATCACCACTACTACTACCATCATCATCACCACCCTCAACCACATCATGATGACCATCATCAGCACCATCACCGTTACCATCACCACCACGACTACTATCATCTTCACACTCATCATCATTTTCTTCCTCAGGGTTAGAAACCTACGTTTCTGCTGCAGACTCGAAGCTCGAATGTCTCATCTTTGAAGTGCAGTGTGGAGATTCTCTGCCTGAATGACATAGATGATATCAATGGTCACATGACAGGAAGTCACTGCAGGTGAAGGGTTCAGTCTAATTCTCTACCACTCGATGCTACATAGTATCGGTACACCTGCACGACACCTCTACTGAGAGTGTATCATCAACTGGTTTCTATGGAAGTGTCTATGTTTATTTCATTTTTTTCATTTCATTTTATTGATTCATTCCAGACATGTCAAAACAATCTTTTAAAGCATAGACAATTTTAACACTATCATGAATCTATGTATCTGAAAATAAATATAATATATTTATAAAATATATAATAATGCATACATCAATATACACTGACACATGTGCATAACCATAATTTAGAAACATATAGAATATCTTGTAAATAAATCTAAATATTAAATGGAAATATTTCCCCCAAAAAATAAAAAATAAAAAATAAACAAAATTTATACCCAATGTATACACACCGATCTATATACATACATTATTATAGTATAATATTAACACCGATGATACACATTGGAAATATAGCGAATTAACACAGTCCTTAATGCAGGAACAGCAAGTTTGTCTGACCTAGCAACAGTTACTGTTGCTAGGTCGGACATTCCCGCTGCTCCTCCATTAAGGACAATGTTATTTTACCATTTTTCCGATACCTATCAACCATATTTACATTACATTAGAATAACGCCGTGGTAAAATATTGCTGCTGGGGACCTGCAACAGTGACTCGAGGTGTCCAGAATGTCTGGAGGGGACATTTATATTCTCTTTCCCAAACCAAAACAAATGCTGGAGAATGCAGGCTGTGGGTTAAGTTGTGTCCGTCCACACAATCAACTGAACATGGGGAAAGTTACAAAACACACCTACATTTACGTCAAGGTACATTTACTTTGTTTACTAGATGATTGATTTAACCACCGTTTACTAAAAGTAATGATATGATTTAGCAGCAACGAGGGTGATGAGTTCGCATTAGCTCTGTTAGCATTAGCTCTGGTCCATAGGTCTGTCCCACACCAGAGCTATGGTAACATCAGACAGTTGCAGCATTGTATTAATATAATTAATAAAGTGACGTTAACATCACTAGCCTCACCTTATACCTAACAAAATAAATATTCAAGGCCATATATATATGTAGACAACGAGGCAGGCTTATAGGTGGCTAGCAAGCTAGCCGGAATGCTAATGGAGAGATGTTTCCACTCATCTCCCTCGCTGCTGCTAAATCACATTACTTTTAATAAACGGTGGTTAAATCAATCGAGGTCAGCTTAGGGAACGTCCTGATGATAATATCCTTTGGACTTGATTGTGTGTAGCTGGAGGTGGTGTGCGTAACGGGTGTATCTGTCTCCTGCCTTTCTGTCCGTCTGACTGTGTTTTCTCCCTGGGTTGGGCCTACTGATGGTTAGCCAGTTACGGTCTGCATGTGACCTGATTGAGGCTGTGGTGTCTCAGCTGGGTTCAGTTGTGGCTCCAAGGTTCTGGTTCTGAAGTCTTGGCTCTTGTATTGTTCTGTTTCAGTACCTCTGACGTCCCTAGAACCTGCCTTTGGATTTGTCCTCTAGGGCGGGGCCTTGGACATCAGCTGATCCTGAGGATGGTTCCTGGTACTGAGGTGCACAGGTGGTGGTGGTTGGCTGTCCTGTACCTGAGCGGTGTGGGGCTGAGGCCTGGCTTATGTGAGTTTATTTGGGTTTAGATGCACACCTGCTTGAGTTGTTGTCTGTTCCACAGGAACTGTGTGGATGACACCTGAGCCTCTCTGTGGGGTTAATGACTCAGGTTTGGAGGTTGTGGAGGACTATTGGGACCTGGACTGAACGTCAACAGCCTTGACGTCATTATCACAATGATGGTGTTTATTATGGCAGTATTGTTAACAACTTTTTCCTGTTCCATCTGGGAACATTTCCAGAGTCAAGAGACTGGTGTCCAGATTTGGGAAGTCTGATCTGTGAGTTCGTCTCCACCGGGTTAGACTGCTGTGAGGACCTGAACCAGCTCTCAGTGTGCTCCTGGGATCTGAACCAGCTGGAGGGGAGCTGCTGTTCATTATGATGTGACTGCTGGAGTTCAACTGAAACCAGGACATGCGACCGTACCGGTCCAGTCCTGAGGTCTCTCCAGTCCTGAGGTCTCTCCAGTCCTGAGGTCTCTCCAGTCCTGAGGTCTCTCCAGTCCTGAGGTGTCTCCAGTCCTGAGGTCTCTCCAGTCCTGAGGTGTCTCCAGTCCTGAGGTCTCTCCAGTCCTGAGGTCTCTCCAGTCCTGAGGTCTCTCCAGTCCTGAGGTCTCTCCAGTCCTGAGGTGTCTCCAGTCCTGAGGTCTCTCCGCTGGCTTCTGGTCCCTCAGAGAATAGACTTTGAGACGGCTAATGTGAGGTGGAGCTGTGTTTTAGTTTTGTGCTCCTGGAAATCTGGATTGGTCCTAAGATGAAGATGTGAAGCTTCGTCTCTGAGATGCTCCAATCCAGGCTGGAAACAGTTCTGGTTAGATGTGTGTCTGACAACTGGAAAGATTTTGTCTGCACTGTCCTTCTGTTCTGGTTCCTTATTGGTTATTTTGATGGTTATTTCATGTTTTGATTTTTCTTCTTATGCTTCTGTGATTTAATGACTCTTTCTTTTGGCCAGATTTAGGAGATCTGGCTTGAACTGATGCTTGTTCTCTGCAGGTGCAGCCCAGGTGGCTCCTGATCTGAGGATCACCACCACTTGGCCTCTGGTTGATGTTGTTTTGCTTCACAGTGTCTCATAACAATGAGGACTTCTGTGGTTTCTGTTATTGTGTTTGTTACCTGCGCTGCGATCTTCTAATCTACAGGTTGGCAGCTGGCTGGGACGGAGAGTTCCTCTGACTGTAAAGGGGTTTCTTTCCTTTCAGGATGCTTTGCATTATTGATCCATTGATTCATTCATGGTCTGTGGAGATTGGGGTCCTAGATGATGATCTGTGAAAGGTTTTAAAGGGGAGGAGTTGTGCGGAAGTCTCTGACAGCACACCCACCACCGGGTAAAACCTTTCAGATCATGGGTTTGGGTTATCAGAGGTGTTTATCAGGTGAAACTCTCTACAGGTTGTCCAGGATGGAGATCCAGATACTGCGTTGCTGTAGATAGGAGTTGAATGTTGTGCTAACCCAGATTGACTCACAGGTGAGCTGCTGAGGGGGACAGCGACTGGTCCCTTCCTGCGGTTGGCTGGTACCCATGCAGCCATTAACATGTGTGGTTCCTGCTGGACGCTGTGGGAGTTCCTGGTCTTGATCCTGGTCCTGACCCTGATGCTGATCCTTGAGCTCTCTATCGAGGGGGTTCTGAAGTTTCCTGAACAGTGTTTGAGCTGGTAGTGCACATTTCTCCGATAAAGATCAAAGTTAGGGTCTGACCTTTCTACTGTAAAGACTGTTACATTCTGCACGTCAATAATGGCTGCTGCTACATTGTCATCCAGGATGTTCTGGTGTCGCCACCGTGGGATCCGTGGGGGGGGGGCTGAAGGGTTTTCTGTGGACATGGGTTGAATGTGTATGGTAGTTAGCTAGTTACCTAATGTTAGTTAATTAGTTACTTAATTATTTTGATCATAATTATGAATCATGTTATTGTATTGTTTTTGGGATTAATTTACTCAGCCAGGGGTCTTTGCGAGCTGAGAGTGTTTGTCTTGCTCTTTCAGGAGATCCAGGTTACCGTGCGACCAGCTGGATAAAGAAAGAAAAGAGGGGAGACAGGACAGAGAGAGGATGGAAGACAGAGAAGATGGAGGACAGAGAGGATGGAGGATAGAGAGAGGATGGAGGATAGAGAGAGGATGGAGGACAGAGAAGATGGAGGACAGAGAGGATGGAGGACAGAGAGGATGGAGGACGGAGAGAGGATGGAGGATGGAGAGAGGATGAGAGGAGAGAGGATGGAGGACAGAGAGGATGAGGACGGAGGAGGATGGAGAGAGGATGGAGGACAGAGAGAGGATAGAAGACAGAGGACAGAGAGGGGATGGAGGACAGAGAGAGGATGAGGACAGAGAGGATGGAGGACAGAGGATGGAGGACAGAGAGGATGGAGGACAGAGAGAGGATGGAGGACAGAGAGAGGATGGAAGACAGAGAGGATGAAGGACAGAGAGGATGGAGGACAGAGAGAGGATGGAGGACAGAGAGACAATGGAGGACAGAAAGAGGACAGAGGACAGAGAGATGGAGACAGAGATGGAGATGGAGGACGGAGAGAGGATGGAGGACAGAGAGAGGATGGAGACAGAGATAGATGGAGGACAGAGAGATGGAGGACAGAGAGAGGATGGAAGACAGAGAGATGGAGGACAGAGACATAGAGGATGGACAGAGAGACAATGGAGGACAGAGAGAGGATGGACAGGACAGGAGAGAGGATGGAGGACAGAGAGGATGGAGGACAGAGAGAGGATGGATGGAGGACAGAGAGAGGAGGGAGACAGACACATAGGAGAGACCAAATGACTGAATGAAATGACTCCATAAACAGATGCAGGTAGCAGCACTGAGATGAGATAGTCAGAGGACTAGATCACCGGTCACCACGGCAACCGACACCCTGAACACACCTACACACACAGGTGGAGGTAAACGCTGGGATGGACAGAGGAGGGAACTGCAGGTCAGCATGAAACTCAGGAAACTCTGGCCTGAAAACACAGAAAGAAAAGAGAAAAAAGGAGGAAAACAGCACAACAAACTACAGGAAAGAAAATGGAGCCCAGTTACAGTAACGAGGTGCTGCTAATTAACTATGGAATGAGCTGGAGGAGGAGGAAGGGAGGAGAAAAGGGAAGGAAAGGGAGAAGAGCAGTAGAGACACCACTCAGCAGATCATGTTGGTGTCCCCCTGCAGCGTAGGCCTATAGCAGCATAACTATGACGAAGCTGTGATTAAGACGAGCTACTCTAGTCTTAGCTACTACAACTATGGCTATAACTATTAGCCCCTACACACTATAGTTTAGACTAACTGTAGGCTTTACTGAACAGAAATGTTTTCAGTCTTAGTTTTAAAGATGGAGGTGGTGTCAGCCTCCTGAACCCAACCCCAGTTCTTGACACATTGACACGTTGATGTTCAGGGAGGTGTCACTCTTACCAGAAATATTTTCCCACCAACTCCTTGTTCTTGAAGATGACCACACCCACTGGCGTTGGACCCAGGAAGTATTCGGTCTGGTTCTCCCCCTGCAGGGAATCGATACTGGGTCAATGCTGAAACACAAGCTCAGTGTGGGACCTCCAAAGACCTAAGGAAGTGTTACTGATGGGTGACGGTGAACCTACGTAGGCAGGGAACAGAGAGACTCCGTACATCTGCAGAGAGCTGCAGAGGGACAGGAAGAGGCTCTGAGCCTGAGGACGAGGGACGCCGCTGGACAGAGAGAGAGAGAGAGAGAGAGAGAGAGAGAGAGTTAGGACCCAGTCCACATGAAACCAAACACTGTCACTGTCCTCCAGGGGACAAACTAACCCTAGCCCTAGCCCTAACCCTAACCCTAGCCCCAACTACCCCTAACCCAGGGGAAACTCCAGCATCCAGACTCTGAACTGTGGACACACGGAGCTTCTCACCCCAGCATGATGTCTCTCACCAGGACAACTCCAGACTGGAAAGAGATCCAGACCCTCAAGGAAATCGGTTCCTGAACCCACATGGAGTTAAGCCTGGTCAGGTTATTCCTCACCACTGAGGTGATGTTCCATCTCCCAGGAACCTGTTCTGGTGACGTCAGGTCAGAAGATCAAGGCCCTTCAGCAACTCCCCACCTCCTCTCAGCCCCCGGATCTATCTACTGTCCCGTCTGCCTGCTGTCCTCGTATCTCTCTTTCAGGATTGTGTAGCTGTGTCTTCAGCTGCCTCCAGTCCTCCTCCAGTCCTGACTCCCACCTACCTCAGACTTTTGAGGATGAGCTGCACTTCCTGTTTGTCATCAGAACCTGGCGTCTCACCGTCACCGTGGTCACCACGCTCCGCTGAAACAAACATCAACAGTCTGCTGATCAGCTGCGTTTAAGTTTGATTTATTTTTATTACTTTGTGATCTGCTCTTCTTCACCCAGGTGTCCTCACCGATGAAGAACCCCTCAGCCTTATCAGATGTTTCAATCGAACTCATTGATCAGTGTCTGTGTTCATGTGATTCTCACCCTGCAGCATCAGAGCAGACAGGCGATCTCTGAGGTGGGCGGGGCATGGCAGAAGACCTCGGCGGACGTCCTGACGGACCTGCAGGTAAAACTGACACCTGAAACCGCAAACAACACAGTTGGTACTCAGAAAACCAGGCAAAGATCCAGGAATGACAGCTCATCCAGCCTGACCCTGAAGCCCGTCGTGTACAGCAGAACAGTGTTTCAGTCTGGACCTCTGAGAAGCAGCTCCATCTCATCTGGAACTCACTGCAGAGCTGAGAGGTGAACCGTTATCCCGGTCTCAGGTCTCAGGCTCCCCTTCTTCTGACCCGTCTCCCCGCAGCATGATGTTCCCACCGATGTGCTTCATCAGGGATCATCTTCCATGGTGTTTGTTGGAGCTCTTTCTCTTCACAGTCAGGTCCATCTGTCACCTTGTACTTGCTCAGGCTATTGGACTATAACATGAAGATGCAATCCTTTGGGTTCCTCGGCTGCTTTTCTTCATGAGTTGACTTTATAAGCATGAACTCCAATGAGCTGGTGACCTGTCCAGGTGTCCCCCAGTCTGGACCAGCCCCAGCAGACCCTGCACACGAACAGGCAGGTACAGATGATGGATGGATGGGCGTCATGACTTTGTTGTGAATTAGTGAAGTTGAAGTGAACTGAAGTGAGGTGGTTCTGCTTGGCCTTAAAGGCCTGGTGGAGCTGTCTGAAGCTCTGAGTTCTCTGGTGCGCCCCCTGGTGGGTTCCTCAGGTACATCTCTGAAACTAGTCTGAATAAGAGCAAGAAGAACATTCACGTGAATGTGACCTAGACTCTAATGACTGACGGATGGTGTCACTGATGCAGGTGTAGACTTCAGAGCAGGACCAGTTTGTCCTGGTCCACGTCATGGTTCTGGTTCTGGTTTAGTCCAGATGTGCCCTGTCAGGATCACCCGGAGCTTCATCAACCAGCTGTGCTCAGATTCCCTGCTGGGTCCTTTTCTGAAACAGTCGCTGTAATTCTTCTACTCATCAGACCTTCTGATTCCCTGTTTGGTGGCATCAACGTCAACGTTCTAAATCTCTGTCTAAATCTTGTCTCGTTCATCTGGTTCTGCTTCCATCTGAGATATAAATGGGTCCTGCACCAGTCTGTCCACTGGTTCCACATGGCTGCTGGAGATGTTGATGTTGAGCCCAGTTACATCTCAGAAGGCTGGCAGGCTCCAAATATTTGGAGGACTTTGTGGCTCTGCAGGTCTTTGATGGACAGTAGAACAACAGGTAAGCAGAGAGAGACACAGGTCACAGGTCACAGGTCACAGGTCACAGGTCACAGGCCGGGAGTCGAACCTGCAGCTGCTGCAGGAGTATGTGGCCTCTGCTCATGGACCACCTGGTCAACCCGCCTGGTCAACCCACATGGTCAACCTACCTGGTCAACCCGTCTGGTCAACCAACCTGGTCAACCTACCTGGTCAACCCGTCTGGTCAACCTCCCTGGTCAACCCATCTGATCAACCCGCCTGGTCAACCCACATGGTCAACCTACCTGGTCAACCCGTGTGGTCAACCAACCTGGTCAACCTACCTGGTCAACCCGTCTGGTCAACCTCCCTGGTCAACCCATCTGATCAACCCGCCTGGTCAACCCACATGGTCAACCTACCTGGTCAACCCGTGTGGTCAACCTACCTGGTCAACCCGTCTGGTCAACCCCCCTGGTCAACCAACCTGGTCAACCCGTCTGATAAACCCGCCTGGTCAACCCACATGGTCAACCCATCTGGTCAACATATCTGGTCAACCCGCCTGGTCAACCCATCTGGTCAACCCGTCTGGTCAACTCGTCTGGTCAACCCCACTGGTCAACCCATCTGGTCAACCCATCTGGTCAACCCATCTGGTCAACCCCCCTGGTCAACCCGCCTGGTCAACCAACCTGGTCAACCCGCCTGGTCAACCCCCCTGGTCAACCCGCCTGGTCAACCCGGTCTGGTCAAGCCACCGTCCTCATTTGGCCCGTGGGCCTTGAGTTTGAAATGTGAGCTTCAGAGAAGAACAACAGAAGAACAACAAAGACCTGACAACACAGACGGGATCCTCAACCTGAACAGAACCGGACAGGTGTGACAGTACCGGGTCGTCTCCTCCTGCAGCTGCGACGGATCTTCAACGTAAAATTTGACTCCGAAGTAGAAAATGTACGGTGGTCCGGCTGGGACAGAGAGAGGAACACAGTGAAGACCTTCTCAGATGGACGAACAACTGAAGCTGGTGAACAGGTGGACTCACCGAGCTCCCGGTGCTGGGACAGAGTTCTGGATGGGTCCAACCAGTGCTGGAATAAACAGGACAAACACACCTGAGCTCACACACCTGAGTCTGCTCACGCTCAACTTCACATCCGCTCATCTCACCGTCCGCTGTCTGTCGTCACAGAACCTCAGACCGAAGAATTGCTCTTCCTCCAGGTCCAGGTGAGAAAACACCTGCTGCAGGACGGCCGCCGCCCTCGACGACCTCTGAGGAGCAGCAGTTTCCTCAGCATCACGGAGCAACATCACGAAGGAGGCGGAGACAAGATGTACAGGAAGTGGCTCACCTTAATCCCCTGCTCTGATGTCAGCGTCATCTTCCTCCCGTCCAACAGCAGGACCTCGCCATAAAACTCCTCCCTGTTTCCACGGAAACATGTCATCATGGCTGCAGACAGAAACTGTGGAAACAAACAGCTGCGAGCTGAGCCAATCAGGAGAGAACTGAGCCAATCAGCCAATCAGGAGAGAGCTGAGCCAATCAGGAGAGAGCAGAGCCAATCAGGAGAGAGATGAGCCAATCAGGAGAGAGATGAGCCAATCAGGAGAGAGCTGAGCCAATCAGGACAGAGCTGAACCAATCAGGAGAGAGCTGAGCCAATCAGGAGAGAGCTGAGTCAATCAGGAGAGAGCAGAGCCAATCAGGAGAGAGCTGAGCCAATCAGGAGAAAGATGAGCCAATCAGGAGAGAGCTGTGTGACGACACAGTTTTGTTCAGTTTAGTCCCAGATCAGTCTGGACTGGTTCACTGGAGTTTCTATTAAAACAGAGTGTTTACTGCTGGGACTCAGACTGAAGAAGTTCAGAGGCTGAAAACCCTCCATGGAGAAGGTCTGAAGAACGATTCAGTCCATCAAACTAACCTCTGGAGCAGAAACGGGTTTCAGTAGATCCTACCAGAGCCTGATGGACGTGTGAGGAGGCAGCGCTCACTCATCCAGGTCTTCACGGATCTCTGTCTCTCTGGTCTTCTCTGAGCAAGCTTCTTCCTCCAGTTGCTTCAGTAGAAGCAGACAGGACCACCACTGCTGTAGCCTGGGGGCGCCGAAAAGGGGGGGTAAAGGATACGGATTATAGGGGCCCATGATTGAGGGGGGCCCAGAGAGGCCCCTAATGATGATCAAAAATAGCATCAACAAGTTTCGCCGCTGTGTTGGGGGGCCCGGTAAAGATTCTTTTCATAGGGCCCAAAATCCCTAGCAGCGCCCCTGGCTGTAGCTGTCAGAGCTGAGCTGCTCCTGGTGGAGATGATCGTCTGGACGTTCTCGTGAGGTTCCATTCTTCTTCTTCTCACATTCCATGCGTTTACATGGGAAGTTTAATTCCTCTTTAATTCAGAATTAAAGTTAAATCCGATTTAAAATGAATAAAAATTACCATGTAAACACCTAATTCCAAAGGAAAATGTCCATTTCACATTAAACTTAATTTCGAAGTAAGTGGCTGGTTTATTCTGATTTTAATTCCGCATTAAGTAATTTCGCGGTCATGTATAAACTCATTCCACTTTAAATTAATTCCCATCTTTCTGCGCATGCTCGTTTCCTTGCCCGTCTGTCGCGATGACGCTTATATTCCGCGCTGGGCTTGTTTTCAAAACAAAGTTTCAAGATGGCAGCACGCAGTAAATGGCGGTCAAGAGCAGAGACGATTTATTTAATAAATAGCTCGGAGGAACTGGAAATAATTAAAAGAACAGATGGCAGGAAACATAAAAATTGTGAGCTTTTCAAAGTTGTAGCGGCCAGGTTAAATGAAGGAGGTTTCACAGATAGAGACGCCACCAGGTCACAAATAAGTGGAATGTTGTTGCTAATCGAGTAAGTTTGTTTTCCTCAGGTAGACGTAAAGACGTCCGCCCCCCCCCCATCCAATCAGAACCCTTCCCAACCCCCAGACCTTAAGCGGAATTGGATAAAGCTGAACAAACGTGTTTTCCATGTAAACCTCAATTCAGAATTACTATTTCCATGTAAACTTTGAAGGAAAATTGTTTAATTCAGAATTATTTAATTTGGAATAATTAATTCCGAATTAAAAAACATCATGTAACCGTGGCCACTGAATCAGTTCTTTCATCTTCTCTGCAGAGATCTTTCAGTCATGTGACCCAGGGCCACCCCTACCATTACGCAGAATATGGGCTCAGCGTAGGGCAACGAGATGCCCTGGGCAACACAATGAGCTGCGCAGGTAATAAATTTATTCCTGGCTTAGGCTTCTTCAAGTTGCAATGCAACAGCGCGATGGTCTGTCTCCACGCTGCAGCTTCCATAGCCCCCCCAGCTGGCTCAGAGCTGCTGAAGCGCTCCCCTTCTTGGACCTTGATGAACATCTCAGCAGTCCACCATGGTTGATGGAAGGTAGAAAATCACCTACCTGAAAATCCTTTACCTGAAGTGGTCATGTCTGTAATCATCTCCAGGTGCAGCGCCTTACTGCCACCTAGTGGCACCAGTTGATCAGGCTCCCTTTCTGTTGAAGGAGTATTTTCCTCCAAACATCAGCTCCTGCTACCAGTATCTCTAACGTCACACATGGACAATGAAACCAGCTCACAGAGAGGAGACCAGGATGGTCGAGAAGGTGAGGATGGAAGAGAAAACGAGAGACCAAGTGACATCAGCTATCAGACAGCACCATGACGGAGATGAACTTCCACCACCTGCAGGGGGAGCTGCAGAGGTACAGACAGAAAGACCAACTGAGACTTGTTTCTGACACGATATAGCTCAACAAACCCCCTGTCTCAGCGGCTCAGAGAACTAAACCGTTTCAGTCTGCTGCTGCACCTGCAGACGTCCCGGTGTATGATGGGAACTGCAGTGAGCAGGTTCATGCTCACCTGCAGATCCTCTCTGTCTTCATCAGCAACTCCTCTTCCTCTTTATCTCCGTTCTCTCCGTTCTCCTTCTTAATCTTCTCCTCCTCCAGCAGCTGTTTTGTTGTTGTGTTGCCATGGAGATGCCTGCCCCTCCCCCTCTCCAGTTTCTGTTTGCATTGTTCACTTTTTATTTTTTTCTGAAGTCTGTATTTTCCTTTTTCTTTCTCTCAAACTGCCACAATTAGTTTTAAATTTTTTTATTCTTTTTTTTTTTACTTTAACAGAACCAAAACATTTCAAGTGAAACATTGAACTTGTATTTGTCTGCATATTCCTTTATATTCATTTTTATTTTTATTGTAACTTAATTGTATTATATTTTATTTATATGATTTCTTTATTACTGGTATTTAAACCCTTCATATATGTTTAATTTAAACTGATTTCATCCCAAAAACTATGAGATGAATTTGAATAAATTAAAGCTAACACATGTGAGATACTAGCATAAGTGTAAATTTAGGTACATAAACTAAACAAATTATTTAGTGTTTGGTAGATTATTTCTTTGTTGTAACTCTTCGTGGTAAAAAATCTTATACAGAAAGCCTGTTTATTTCTCTTTTTGGCTGCTGACTCTTGTTTAGTTGGATGATTGAAGTCTGAAGAAACAATTTAACAGTTTGACTGTATTGATGTAACAACCAGGAGCCTCAGCAGCTTAGCTTTAAACCGCTAACAGACTAGTGTCAGTAGATGTAGCAGCTTAGCTTTAAACCGCTAACAGACTAGTGTTGGTAGATGTAGCAGCTTTAAACCACTAACAGACTAGTGTCAGTAGATGTAGCAGCTTAGCTTTAAACCGCTAACAGACTAGTGTTGGTAGATGTAGCAGCTTTAAACCCCTAACAGACTAGTATCAGTAGCTTTAAACCTCTAACAGACTAGTGTCGGTAGATGTAGCAGCTTAGCTTTAAACCCCTAACAGACTAGTATCAGTAGCTTTAAACCTCTAACAGACTAGTGTCGGTAGATGTAGCAGCTTAGCTTTAAACCCCTAACAGACTAGTATCAGTAGCTTTAAACCTCTAACAGACTAGTGTTGGTAGATGTAGCAGCTTAGGCTTTAAACCCCTAACAGACTAGTGTCGGTAGATGTAGCAGCTTAGCTTTAAACCCCTAACAGGCTAGTGTCGGTAGATGTAGCAGCTTAGCTTTAAACCCCTAACAGGCTAGTGTCGGTAGATGTAGCAGCTTAGCTTTAAACCCCTAACAGGCTAGTGTCGGTAGATGTAACAGCTTTAAACCCCTAACAGACTAGTGTCGGTAGATGTGGCAGCTTAGCTTTGTTGTTATCGGTTTAATGTTCCTTTTAAAGTTCCTTTTTATTATCTTAATGAGTTTGTTGGGGAACAACATCATTTCTCAGACAAATCCAATGCTGAGAGCTTTATTTTGAAGGGATCAGCGAGTTCCTGTGAGTCAAAGAACACAATGATGTTTCTGGATTTGAAACAAAACTCTTTTATTTTTTTTCTTCTCATCACAATTTCCGCTGATATGAAACTCAGAGAGCTGACCCCTCTCAGACTGCTCAGTTTAATAATCAAACTCAGAAAAAAACAACCACATCTACCCTGTGATCTTCAAAATATAAGTCAGTCCTGTGGTCAGGAAGCTTAGAAATAATTTTAATAGCAATACAGAACCCTATCTAGAGCTAAAACAGTCCTTCACAATAAAAGCCTCACAAATTGAATTTCCATAAATCACATCTGGATACAGCCTTCAAAATAAAGCGTTTCTTTTTTTCAATCAGATCTGTCAGGATAAAAGCCCAAGCTAAAAGAATCTCTTTTTCCACTAAAGACTTTCAAAATAAAGGAGGCAGGAAAAGCTAACATGGCTTTAAAGATCAGTTTTACATGTAAACTGATTAACAACAGTTTTATAAATATATTCTGTGATCAATATAAAATGTAATATCTGATATCAGAGGACTCACAAACATTAAACAGGACTTCAGTCGGTGACATTGATCAGAACCGATGTGCTTATTGATCTACTGCGACAGGCTGCTGAGGCTCCGGTTGGTCGACAGGAAATTTCCCATGAGGACCGGCACCTGCAGACCCGTCGTTACGGTGATGCCACCGCACCACACCTGCAACACAGTAGCAGTCAGTACTTCGGTCCGTAGCGCTGCTGTAGGATCAGTGTAGTTGGTGGGTCTACTCACGGTGAAGGCTGGGACCAGCGGCTGGACGAACTTTGTTCTGAAGCAGTGAAGAAGACGAACTCGATCAACGTCCACAAACATCAAATCTCCTGAAACAAAGATGGCAGTCAGATGAGGAAGCCCACAGAGACCCAGAGCTTCCAGTTTGCCTGAGTGCTGGTGAGAAGCTTCTATGCTAGTAGAACATGGAGCTCAGTGGGTTTGTAGTTACCACTCCACATCTCTAACCACAGACATCTGCTCCTGGTACAGACCACAGCTGGATCAACTTTGTCAGAATATATACGAGTCTCACAGTCCACATCCCACCAAACTTTCACTTCATCGCCTGCAAGAGGTGGAGATGAACCCCTAACGCTTAACCCTAACCCTCCAACAGAGCTTGCTTGGTCTTAGCTTGGTTGATCATCACCTCCAGGTTTAGGTCCAGGGTGAGGTTCTGGTACCCTAATCTGGCTGATGTTCCCAGGCTTTCTTGTTGAATATATTATCAAGGGTCTTTGAATCACACGTTTTCTGGTAGCTAGTTGCTGGTGGTCCATCATAGCCAAGGGCCAATGGTTGGGATGGTTCTGGTCAGAAACAGGATTCCTAAAAGGAGTCTTGAGGTGGAGGGTTTCCAGGTTGGTCAGCTCAGAACCTACAGCTTTGAAGGCAAATGCCCTACATTGTTCTATTATACATTCACTGTTCATAGACGGAGAACTTCAGAGCATGACAGGGACCAGTCTATAGAAACTGGTCAGGGATGGATGGATGGATGGATGGATGGATGGATGGATGGATGGATGGATAGACAGATAAGGGATAGATAGATGAATGGTTATGGGATGGATGGATGGATGGATAGATAAGGGATGGATCAAATATGGATGGATTGATAATTAATGGACAATCACAACCAAACTTTCAACCATGTTCTCATTTCTTTCGTACCATTGTCATAATCGCAGTAGACCCCTATTCGCTGTGGCAGCGTCCAATCCAGCGTCTTAGCTCGGTTGTTGTGCTTGGCAGCGAGAGAGCTCTGCAGCCATTGGCTGGCGTAGAGACACCAAGAACTGCTGCTCTTCCCTAACTGGTCAAACCGGCCCAGACTGCCTCGATAGGCCACGCCCACACTGAATGATTTCCAATCAGCCAGGGGGCGGAGTTCCCAGTAGTGGCAGCCACCACTCATCTCTTGGTCACCTAGGACACAGATGTTTTATTCGGAGTGAGAAAATAACTGCATCCATGCTTCTATATTCACAATCCTTGAATTTTAAAAATAAAAGCCAAAGGTAAGCGGCAACAGTATTTTCTTATTGTACCCTTCACATTAAAAGTCTGTCAGATTAAACAGCAGTGTAACCCTAACCCAGAGAGACCACGGCACCAGTAGCACTCGTACCCAGCACTGTGTAGGACTCTCCAGCGAAGCGCTCCCGTCCAGCTCGACTTCCTGCCGTCTTGTTGGGCGACGGCGTGGCGCTCCTGCTGTAACAGAAACAGAAGTGTTTCTAGAGAGCAAACAGAGAGGTGGAACAGCCAATGAGGTTGAGCCGAAGCGATGACACAGCTGAGGGAATGAAGAGAATGAACAAAAAGAAACACTGGGAAGAAAAACACAGGATCAGGACATAAACTGTTTTTTTCGTTAAATGTTGACACAGTTATCTCTAATGGCACAAAAACTGAAGTTCAAACGTCATAAACAGGTGGTTTATTCTGAAATATGTTCAAAATAAAAACAAAAAGCATTAGTAAAACATGTCAGCGGTGATGTCAGCAGTGATGTCAACAGTGATGTCAGCAGTGACGAGACTAGCTGCATGAGGTGAAGGTGATGGATGAGTTGCTAGGCAACCAGAGGGCGACAGTTTCTACCTGAAGGAGTTGGAGAGGAAGCAGAACGGAGACTGAAGAAGAACAAGAAGGTCAGAGACACAAACACAGAGCAGCAGGTTATTCTGGAGAGAAATCAGCCACAACATTAAAACCACCAGCAGCTCAGGTCGTCAGGTGAACTGCAGAGGAAGAACTAGACACGCCCCTGTGATGTCATCACAGGTTTCTACGGACAGATTCTGAGGCCTCTCCAACATCCTCATGTTGTAAAAGAGTAAACGAGCAGGACTGGACCATGCCCACCTTCTGCCAATCACAGTTAGCTATTTTAGCCTGCCTGGGTTAGCTGATGCTAACCTATGTTATTACTTTATCCTACTGAAACAGCATCTGAAACCAGGACTACCAGAGTTCTGCTGGGACCCACTGGTCGATGGTCAGTAGAGGAACTGAAGTCTCTAGTGGTCAGGGGAGGAACTGCAGCCTCGTTAGAGGAACTGCAGCCTCTAGCAGTCGGTAGAGGAACTGCAGCCTCTAGTGGTCGGTAGAGGAACTGCAGCCTCTAGTGGTCAGTAGAGGAACTGCAGAGGAACTGCAGCCTCTAGCGGTCGGTAGAGGAACTGCAGCCTCGGTAGAGGAACTGCAGCCTCTAGCGGTCGGTAGAGGAACTGCAGCCTCTAGTGGTCAGTAGAGGAACTGCAGAGGAACTGCAGAGTAACTGCAGCCTCTAGCGGTCGGTAGAGGAACTGCAGCCTCTAGTGGTCAGTAGAGGAACTGCAGAGGAACTGCAGCCTCTAGCGGTCGGTAGAGGAACTACAGCCTCTAGCGGTCTGTAGAGGAACTGCATCCTCTAGTGGTCTGTAGAGGAACTGCAGCCTCTAGTGGTCAGTGGAGGAACTGCAGAGGAACTGCAGCCTCTAGTGGTCTGTAGAGGAACTGCAGCCTCTAGTGGTCAGTGGAGGAACTGCAGAGGAACTGCAGCCTCTAGTGGTCTGTAGAGGAACTGCAGCCTCTAGTGGTCGGTAGAGGAACTGCAGCCTCTAGTGGTCGGTAGAGGAACTGCAGCCTCTAGTAGTCGGTAGAGGAACTGCAGCCTCTAGCGGTCGGTAGAGGAACTGGAGCCTCTAGTGGTCGGTAGAGGAACTGCAGCCTCTAGCGGTCGGTAGAGGAACTGCAGCCTCTAGCGGTCGGTAGAGGAACCGCAGCATCTAGCGGTTGGTAGAGGAACTGCAGCCCTTTAGGGGTCAGTAGAGGAACTGCAGCCTCTAGCGGTCGGTAGAGGAACTGCAGCCTCTAGTGGTCGGTAGAGGAACTGCAGTCTCTAGCGGTCTGTAGAGGAACTGCAGCCTCTAGTGGTCGGTAAAGGAACTGCAGCCTCTAGTGGTCAGTAGAGGAACTGCAGCCTCTAGTGGTCAGTGGAGGAACTGCAGAGGAACTGCAGCCTCTAGTGGTCTGTAGAGGAACTGCAGCCTCTAGTGGTCTGTAGAGGAACTGCAGCCTCTAGTGGTCTGTAGAGGAACTGCAGCCTCTAGCGGTCGGTAGAGGAACTGCAGCCTCTATTGTTTAAAAAAGAGGAATGTAATGATTATGATCTCTAACAGGGGTTCTCAACCTTTTAGCAGCCAGACACCCGTGAAAGCTGGTTCAGTCATCTTTGACAATCCTGCCTCACACAAATACGCTGAAGCGAAAGGGAGACTGTTGAAGGCAGCGTCACAGAGCTGAGGGTTTTCCTGCATCAACGCTCCCCAGGAGTTAGAGCCCAGGAGCTGAAGAGCTGAAAATGCTCCGGCACACAAATGGATCCAGAACCCACGCAAAACAACCATAATCCTCTGTGAACGGTGTCGCAGGTTGTTCCCTCATCGCTAACAGCTGCTGACTGAAACTGTTTGGAAAGTTGTTGAGAGGAAGAGGAGCTTTCAGATCTGAGTCTCCAACACCACCAGTATCAGTCGACAGATTTGTCGGTAGTCGCTTTTTTGAAAAAATAAAATCAAATAAATCAATCAAATAAAAAGTTGCTAGTCGGGCAACCACAGTGCATTCTGGGTGAACTAGGTGGTGATGCAGTTTGTTGTAAAATGCTAGTGTTTTATCTTTTCACGCTCTTGTTTTCCTGACTTCAGTGTGTTTATTTCCAGGTCTGTCGTGGCTGTGGAACAGCTTTTATGGTGGTTCTAGATCGTATCTAGCTGAGGCTTTGAGACTGTCACAGACTGATGATGTATCTGGTGACTCGGCTTGTTCAACAACTTTAACTCAGCGCTCACAGACGGTCCGTTGAGTGACGTCGTAGACTGTATTGACTATTGTGGGACATAACGCGTGCTAAAGCCAAGAGATGTGTTGGTGCTGTAACGTTAAATCCAAAGTCACTATCTGAGTTAATACTTATGAGTTGGTCAAAGTTCTTTTCTGCTGACGTATGAGGAACCTGCTGCATGTATTTCATACTAATAACAAGCGAGTCCGTGTCATGTCGTGAATCATTTCTACGCTGTTGTTCTGCACTCCCCTGGTTGAGAGCCACTGATCTGTAATCTCATTTCTGATGTTCTGTTCTGGCCACGGTCCTTCTGTCTAACTGGGTTTCTCCTCAGCATCTCCATCAATGGTGGCCTGCAGCTGTTATACCTCATCTGTTTGTCTTGTATCTTCCAGCCTTTTGGTTAAATCACTTGGTTTACTGATGTTCTTGGTCTTTCCTGGATCACCTGCTGAGGTGGAGGTCTGACCCCTTTTGCATGCAGATGGAGAATAAATTAATTATATTCCAGTCACAGCCAGTCTTGTTATTTAAGTTTATTCTTGATCTAAATCAGAATCCTTAATCTTTTAGTGGCTAAAACAGAGATGATCAAATTTGCCACAACAAGGAGGTCAAGAAGACATGGGAGCTGCTACAGCAGTTGTTGACATGTCCAGGTACATTGTTCTCTTCTTCTCTGAGTGATGACATCATCAGTGACATGTTTCCTCACCTGTTCCTACTGTCCTTTCCTCGGAGACGAGCATCGTGACCTCTGAGACCCTGCGGCTCCCACGTGACCATGTCACCCTCAATCTTCAACTCAGCGTGAGCCGTCACCATGTCAAACCCGAAGTTAAATGCTGCCGTTAAAGACACGGAGAACAGAAGAAGAAAATGAAGATGTTAGGCTGCCATTCATTCATTCATTCATTCATTCTTTCTCTCATCCATTCATCCATTTATTCACCTCTGGTTTCCAGGGTAACAGGTTCTGAAAACTCTCCCGCTGCTGCTTTGTTTCTTGCACGAACTCGGACGACTAAGAACGGTGAGTCAAACTTCAGACCTGAAACATGAAAACATGCCTGTGTTGCTATGCAATAGAGCTGTGTCACAGCCCATACACCTTCCTCTATACCTGTTAGCTATTCTGAGCTAAGTCTTGCTTCTGATGACTCACGGAGTGACCAGAGATCCAGCCCCAGAGTCGGTACCAGCCCTAGAGTCAGTCCCAGCCCATAGGGTCTGTACGAGCCCCATCCTCTAGAATCGGTCCCAGCCCTAGAGTCGGTATCAGTCCTAGAATCGGTCCCAGTCCTAGAGTCTGTACGAGCCCCATCCTCTAGAATCGGTCCCAGCCCTAGATTCGGTCCCAGCCCTAGAGTCGGTACCAGCCCCATCCTCTAGAATCGGTCCCACCCCTAGAGTTGATACCAGCCCTAGAGTCGGTCCCAGCCCTTGAGTCAGTCCAAGCCCTAGAGTCGATACCAACCCTAGAGTCGGTACCAGCCACAGAGTTGGTCCCAGCCCTAGAGTCATTCCCAGCCCCATCCTCTAGAATTGGTCCCAGCCCCAGAGTCGGTAGAAGCCCCATTCTCTAGAATCGCTCCCACCCCTAGAGTAGGTACCAGCCTTAGAGTTGTTCCCAGCCCTAGAGTCGGTACCAGCCCCATCCTCAAGAGTTGATCCCAGCCCTAGAGTCAGTACCAGCCCCATCCTCAAGAGTTGGTACCAGTCTCAGACCAAGAGTCAGCCTCAGACCGAGAGTCAGTACCAGCCACATCCTCTAGAGTTGGTCACATCCGCCAGAATCGAACCCAGCCCCATCCTCCAGAATCGTCCCCAGTCCCATCCTCTAGAGTCGGCCCCAGCCCTAGAGTCGGTACCAGCCCTAGAGTTCATACCAGCCCAAGAGTCGGTACCAGCCCCATCCTCTAGAATCGTTCCCACCCCTAGAGTTGGTCCCAGCCCTAGAGTCGATACCAGCCCTAGAGTCGGTACCAGCCACAGAGTTGTTCTCACCCCTAGAGTCGATACCAGCCCTAGAGTCGATACCAGCCCTAGAGTCGGTACCAGCCACAGAGTTGGTCCCAGCCCTAGAGTCGATACCAGCCCTAGAGTCGGTCCCAGCCCCATCCTCTAGAATTGGTCCCAGACCAAGAGTTGGTAGAAGCCCCATTCTCTAGAATCGCTCCCACTCCTAGAGTTGGTACCAGCCCTATAGTCAGTCCCAGCCCTAGAGTCGGTCCCAGCCCGAGAGTCGGTACATGCCCCATCCTCTAGAGTCGGTCCCAGCCCGAGAGTCGGTACATGCCCCATCCTCTAGAGTCGGTACCAGCCCTAGAGTCAGTCCCAGCCCTAGAGTCAGTCCCAGCCCTAGAGTCAGTCCCAGCCCTAGAGTCGGTCCCAGCCCGAGAGTCGGTACAAGCCCCATCCTCTAGAGTTGGTCCCAGCCCTAGAGACAGTACCAGCGCTGACCTCCAGAGTTAGTACCAGCATCTGCCTGATGTTGTTTCTGAAACAATAACTTAAACCAGGACAGTCCGGGCTGATGCTAACCACCAGTTCATCTTGGCGGTGACCATTCACCTGAGATGGTGACCTGCGTCTCTTTAATGTCACTGATTTTTTCCCAGCATGCCTCTCCTGCTGATCTCAGTGGGCTGTTGCGGTTCGTTTTCCGATATTCAACTTCATAGCGTTCAATTGGCCCACTGCCTCCACCAGTGTCTCCGTTGCAGTCTGCCTCAACAAGCGGTCGCCAGGCGACAGTGATGGTGTTGTCGCGGACAACACAGCTGGAGACGTCAATCTCTGGAGCTCTGGGGACTGAGAATGTGTCGTTATGGAAACAAAAAATAAGCAAACGGGAGAAAAGTAGCAAAGGTAACATTTGCTGCGTTCATGAACAACCAATCAAAGGTATCACACTCTGACCTGGCAGGAAGTGAAGGCGCTGAAGCCCCACCCTCTCAGCGCTGAAGTCAACGGTAAACTGCGACATGTTTTCTGACACCAGCGGACGAGGTTGTCAGCCGGAACGCCGGAGCCATCGTCACCCTGGCAACAGCAGGAGGCGTGTCCCAGCGGGAGGGTTGGGGTTATGTGTTAATGCAGGGAGGAGTTAGCATGTTAAAAGGGAGGGGTTAGAAGGTAAAGCATGTCAGACCTTCATTCAGAGAAGCGAGCTGTGATTGGTTAGTTTGAACATGTTAATGTGAGATCAGAGAGCTGTTATTAATTAAGATGAAAACAAACAAAAACAGCAAATAAAATCAGCACAAACAGAGAAGAAACAAAAGATACAACGTTGAAACCATGATGATACCAACAACAGAGGAAACACCAACAAAGCTCCGCCTACCGTTCTTTGATCTGTTTTGCCGCCTGAAAAACACAAACAAAGGAATGTAAACTGGTCTTTAGCAGAAACAAGCTGAGCATCAAAGACTTTAATCCGTCGTACCGTCAAAAACTCTTCTTCGTTGGTGATGTTCAGTGACTGGTTAGCAAAGTCCAGCAGCTCTTCACACGACATCAGAGCAAACTTCCCCTCCGACTGCTGCCGCTGGAAACAAAGACAGCCTCTTCAGAGTTGGTGAAAAATAATTAAATATTAACAATACGTCACAAACATCAAGCCCACCTGGAGCTCCGCCTCCTTCCTCTGAGTCTCCTCTCTGATGATCGCCCGCAGCTGCTCTCCTCTCTGCTCTAAGGCGGAGCTCAGCAGCTCCAGCTCCGCCTCCAGCTCTGACATCACTGTGCATGACTCCTCCTGATTGAACAAAGTTCACCTCAGTGAATTCACCTCAGACTTAAATAGAATTTTTGTGCATCTGAACTTTACTTGATTATTTTCATCTTTGGTAACTTTTACGTCACTATACTTTCTTCAAAGAAAAGTAAGGTATACTTTTATCATCTTTGTTACTTGTTACGTCAGAAACAGGTGTTTATTTTCAGGCTTTAAAAATCATATAGAGGAACCAGTGGTGAATATGTTCTGGAGTGACTGTGAGGTCTGCTGAAGGTCTCTCAGTCCTTCATAAAGTCCCCGTCTGACTGGTTGAGGTAGTGATCAAAGTTACAGCAACAGTGCTCCAAGTGACTGACAGCAGGAATCATTTATTCCTATTCATTCCTCCTCTCTCATCATCAACTGATTTTAATGATTTAATATAAGTCTTAAATTTATTTTAAGTCTTTGCATTTTATTATCCTTAAAATTTTCACATTTTATTTATAAATTCTAAACTTTTACATTTTCACATTTTATACATTACATTTTATTATTATTTTACCTACTGTCTGTTTTTATCCTTTTTATTTTTTATTTTATTATACGGGTTTTTACTATCTGTTATGATCCTGTTTTGTTTTATTTTGTGAAGCACTTTCAGTTGCATTTTTAATGTATGAAAAGTGCTATATAAATAAAGTTTGATTTGATTTGAACAGGGCCATCAGGGCCACCAGTATCATATCCCTCTGCCCTAGTGTTCTACTGTCCCAGTAAACCTAGTGTCCTCGTGTCCCACTGTCCCAGTAAACCTAGTGTCCTCGTGTCCCAGTGTTCTACTGTCCCAGTAAACCTAGTGTCCTCGTGTCCCACTGTCCCAGTAAACCTAGTGTCCTCGTGTCCCAGTGTTCTACTGTCCCAGTAAACCTAGTGTCCTCGTGTCCCAGTAACTGTCCTCGTGTCCCACTGTCCCAGTAAACCTAGTGTCCTCGTGTCCCAGTGTTCTGTCCCAGTAAAACCTAGTGTCCCAGTTGTGTAAACCTAGTGTCCTCGTTTCCCAGTGTGCTACTGTCCCAGTAAACCTAGTGTCCTCGTTTCCCAGTGTGCTACTGTCCCAGTAAACCTAGTGTCCTCATGTCCCACTGTCCCAGTAAACCTAGTGTCCTCGTGTCCCACTGTCCCAGTAAACCTAGTGTCCTCGTGTCCCAGTGTTCTACTGTCCCAGTAAACCTAGTGTCCTCGTGTCCCAGTGTTCTACTGTCCTCGTGTCCCACTGTCCCAGTAAACCTAGTGTCCTCGTGTCCCAGTGTTCTACTGTCCCAGTAAACCTAGTGCCCTTGTGTCCCAGTGTGCTACTGTCCCAGTAAACCTAGTGTCCTCGTTTCCCAGTGTGCTACTGTCCCAGTAAACCTAGTGTCCTTGTGTCCCACTGTCCCAGTAAACCTAGTGTCCTCGTGTCCCAGTGTCCCAGTGTTCTACTGTCCCAGTAAACCTAGTGTTCTAGTGTCCTCACGTCCCAGAGTCCTGGTGTCCCAGTGCTCCCTACTGACCTGCAGGCTCG
Source organism: Hirundichthys speculiger (assembly GCA_018398805.1). Lineage (NCBI taxonomy): Eukaryota > Metazoa > Chordata > Actinopteri > Beloniformes > Exocoetidae > Hirundichthys > Hirundichthys speculiger. Next base: position 244,897 of record JAGFBZ010000310.1, read on the forward strand.
TCAGCGTGTTGTCCACCGTCTCCAGGAAGTGCTGCAGCTCTTCATTCTTATTGGCTAACGTGCTGATGATGCGGCGCAGAGCTTCCTGTTGACACAAAGATGGTTTGAAAAACAAGTCAACAAAGAGAACAGACGTAAAGAGAACCTGACGGTTCTCCTTCTCATCTCCTCGTCTCCTTCGGTCCTCTCTCATCTCCTCGTCTCCTTCAATCCTCTCTCACCTCCTCGTCTCCTTCAGTCCTCTCTCATCTCATCTCCTTCAGTCCTCTCTCATCTCATCTCTTTCAGTCCTCTCTCTCATCTCTCTCGTCTCTTTCAGTCCTCTCTCATCTCATCTCCTTCAGTCCTCTCTCTCATCTCATCTCTTTCAGTCCTCTCTCGTCTCTTCAGTCCTCTCTCATCTCATCTCCTTCAGTCCTCTCTCATCTCATCTCTTTCAGTCCTCTCTCACCTCCTCGTCTCCTTCAGTCCTCTCTCATCTCATCTCCTTCAGTCCTCTCTCATCTCATCTCTTTCAGTCCTCTCTCATCTCCTCGTCTCTTTCAGTCCTCTCTCATCTCCTCGTCTCCTTCAGTCCTCTCTCATCTGATCTCCTTCAGTCCTCTCTCATCTCATCTCCTTCAGTCCTCTCTCATCTCCTTGTTTCCTCTAATTCAGTCCTCTCTTATCTCCTCATCTCCTTCAGTCCTCTCTCATCTCCTTGTCTCCTTCAGTCCTCTCTCATCTCCTTGTTTCCTCTAATTCAGTCCTATGTCATCACTTTGTCTCCTTTCCTTCAGTCCTCTCTCATCTCCTTGTCTCCTTCAGTCCTTTCTCATCTCATCGTTTCCTCTAAATCAGTCCTCTCTTATCTCCTCGTCTCCTTCAGTCCTCTCTCATCTCCTTGTTTCCTCTAAATCAGTCCTCTCTTATCTCCTCGTCTCCTTCAGTCCTCTCTTATCTCCTCGTTTCCTCTAATTTAGTCCTGTCATCACCTTGTGTCCTTTCCTTCATCTCCTTGTTTCCTCTAATTCAGTCCCCTCTCATCTCCTTGTCTCCTTCAGTCCTTTCTCATCTCATCGTTTCCTCTAAATCAGTCCTCTCTTATCTCCTTGTTTCCTCTAAATCAGTCCTCTCTCATCTCCTTGTTTCCTCTAAATCAGTCCTCTCTCATCTCCTCGTCTCCTTCAGTCCTCTCTCATCTCCTCGTTTCCTCTAATTCAGTCCTGTCATCACCTTGTGTCCTTTCCTTCATCTCCTTGTTTCCTCTAATTCAGTCCCCTCTCACCTCCTCATCTCCTTCAGTCCTCTCTCATCTCCTCGTCTCCTTCAGTCCTCTCTCATCTCCTCGTCTCCTTCAGTCCTCTCTCATCTCCTTGTTTCCTCTAATTCAGTCCTCTCCCATCTCCTCGTCTCCTTCAGTCTTCTCTCATCTCCTTGTCTCCTTTCCTTCAGTCCTTTCTCATATCTCTGGTGTTAACCAGTCAAGGAAAGGAGACGAGGAAAGGAGTTGAGTGGATTAGATTTGTTTGATTGTATTGGATTATTGATTAGTGGGATAGTCAGACTCATTTAGCCAGTTTTAAAACATTAAAGTAGATCCTCAGGTCTGTGAAAAAGTATTTGCTTCTGTTTTTACATGTTTGTCACTTAAATATTTCAGATCATCAAACAGACTTAAATAGTAAACACTAATTACAGTTGTTAATTGTACTCATTAAGGGAAGAAAGTCTCCAAGCCTACGTGGCCCTGAGTGGAAAAGTAATTACCCCCCTTTGTAACTGTGGTGAATCTCAGTGTCTCTGACCGCAACCAGGACTGATCAGACCTGTCCATCACTGAGACAGAACCAGTCTGACAGAGACCAGAAGACAAGGAGACACCAGGACAAGATCCAGAGACGTTCAGGACCATATGAAGAACAAAGTCACTGACATCCATCAGTCTGAGAAGGTTCCAGACATTTCTGAAGGTTCTCCAGAGAACCAGAGAGCTGTTATCCATGGAGGACACGTGGAGGACACATGTAGGACATGGAGGACATGTGGAGGACATGGAGGACACATGGAGGACACGTGGAGGACATGGAGGACACATGGACCATGGTGGACCTTCTCAGGAGGCTGGATGTGGTCCCTGAGCTCCAGGACTGAGGTCCTCCAAGACTGAAGTCCTCCAGGACTGATGTCCTCCGGGACTGAAACCCTCCAGGACTGATGTCTTCCAGGATTAGAACTCATCCAGGACTGAAGTCCTCCAGGACTGAGGTCCTCCAGGACTGAAGTCTTCCAGGACTGATGTCTTCCAGGATTAGAACTCATCCAGGACTGAGGTCCTCCAAGACTGAAGTCCTCCAGGACTGAAACCCTCCAGGACTGAAACCCTCCAGGACTGAAACCCTCCAGGACTGAAGTCTTCCAGGACTAAAGTCTTCCAGGACTGAAGTCCTCCAGGACTGAAGTCATCCAGGGCTGAAACCCTCCAGGGCTGAAACCCTCCAGGACTGAAGTCTTCCAGGACTGAAGTCCTCCAGGACTGAAGTCATCCAGGGCTGAAACCCTCCAGGACTGAAGTCTTCCAGGACTGAAGTCTTCCAGGACTGAAACCCTCCAGGACTGAAGTCTTCCAGGACTGATGTCTTCCAGGACTGATGTCTTCCAGGACTGATGTCTTCCAGGACTGAAACCCTCCAGGACTGAAGTCTTCCAGGACTGAAACTCTCCAGGACTGAAGTCTTCCAGGACTGAGGTCCTCCAGGACTGAGACCCTCCAGGACTGATGTCTTCCAGGACTGAAGTCTTCCAGGACTGAAACCCTCCAGGACTGATGTCTTCCAGGACTGAAACCCTTCTGGACTGAAGTCTTCCAGGACTGAGACCCTCCAGGACCGAGGTCCTCCAGAACTGAAACCCTCTAGGACTGAGGCCCTCCAGGACTGATGTCCTCCAGGGCTGAGATCCTCCATGACTGATGTCCTCCAGGACTGAGACCCTCCAGGACTGATGTCCTCCAGGACTGAGGCCCTCCAGGGCTGATGTCCTCCAGGACTGAGACCCTCCATGACTGATGTCCTCCAGGACTGAGACCCTCCATGACTGATGTCCTCCAGGACTGAGGCCCTCCAGGACTGATGTCCTCCAGGACTGAGACCCTCCATGACTGATGTCCTCCAGGACTGAGACCCTCCAGGACTGATGTTCTCCAGGACTGATGTCTTCCAGGGCTGAAACCCTCCAGGACTGAAGTCTTCCAGGACTGAAACCCTCCAGGACTGAGGTCCTCCAGGACTGATGTCTTCCAGGACTGAAACCCTCCAGGACTGAAACCGTCCTGGACTGAAGTCTTCCAGGACTGATGTCCTCCAGGACTGAGGTCCTCCAGGACTGATGTCCTCCAGAACTGAGACCCTCCAGGACTGATGTCCTCCAGGACTGATGTCCTCCGGGACTGAAACCCTCCAGGACCGAAACCCTCCAGGACTGAAGTCTTCCAGGACTGATGTCCTCCAGGACTGAGGTCCTCCAGGACTGAGGTCCTCCAGAACTGAGACCCTCCAGGACTGATGTCCTCCAGGACTGATGTCTTCCAGGACTGAAACCCTCCAGGACTGAAACCGTCCTGGACTGAAGTCTTCCAGGACGGAGGTCCTCCAGGACTGATGTCCTCCAGAACTGAGACCCTCCAGGACTGATGTCCTCCAGGACTGATGTCCTCCAGGACTGAAACCCTCCAGGACTGAGGTCCTCCAGGACTGATGTCCTCCGGGACTGAAACCCTCCAGGACTGATGTCTTCCAGGATTAGAACTCATCCAGGACTGAGGTCCTCCAGGACTGATGTCCTCCAGGACTGAAGTCTTCCAGGACTGATGTCCTCCAGGACTGAGGTCCTCCAGGACTGAGGTCCTCCAGAACTGAGACCCTCCAGGACTGATGTCCTCCAGGACTGATGTCCTCCGGGACTGAAACCCTCCAGGACTGAGGTCCTCCAGGACTGAAACCCTCCAGGACTGATGCCTTCCAGGATTAGAACTCATCCAGGACTGATGTCCTCCAGGACTGATATCCTCCAGAACTGAGGTCCTCCAGGACCGATGTCTGATCGAAGGCATCATTAAAACAAACTTAATCTTGTCACAGGAACATCAAAGCGCTGTAATCATGTAATTAATTAACTAGTCCAGCTTCATAATTAGAACCTGAACCACTGAAACCACTGGTTCAGGAGATCAATTAACCATCATCAATCAGAGTGACTGCACAGATCAGAGCAGCAGGATTCCGAGATCCTGGTTCTGGTTCTGGTCCGGACCTGAAGCGGTACCGGTAACCATGGTGACCCTGCCGGTCAACCTCCTGACCAGCGCGGATCAATAATCTGAATGACGTCACAGTCGAGCAGCTGATCTCGTTAAGACCTGGGCTCCTTCGATCAGAGACCCCCCCTGCCCCCCACCTAATCGATCATAGGTGAATCAGTCTTACCTTCTGAGCGTCCATCACCACAGGACGGAACAGCGGATCGGACGTGACGTCGATGCAGCCTCACTTCCGGTGTGTACCGTCAGAATAAGAGCTGTCGCGTTCCCAGGACACGTGACTAACCTGTTTGTACTGAGGCTGCGCAGCTGGTGCCATGGTAACTGGATCAGTTATTGATCAGTGTGTCCCACCATCTGACGATCAATACAGATCCTGAACCTGTCCGCACGGCCGAGGATGACGTCAGCACACTTGCAGAGGCCCCGCTACTGGTCCAGTCAGACCTGCTCATGTATTGATCAGTGATCAGTAACCTGCTGAACAGCTTCATATCTGACCAGAGCTGTGAGCTCTTGTGTCACCTGCTCGTCTCCAGGTCAGCTTCCGGTTACAGACGGTTCAAAGTTGGTCACCGTCGCAACAACAGGTAAAAGGAACTGATCGTCGTTCAGTAATAGATCAATAATACTCTGATATGATCAATTTTCTCCAGAGTTCATTCATACTGAACCAGATTCGCTGTTCAACTTTCTTTAACTTCACATTTAAAAGATGGAAGACTGACATTTAAATCCAGAAACAAATGGATTATTATTATTGATACATTTTTGTCTGCTGTTGTCCTCCCTCCTCTCTGTCCTCCATCCTGTTTTTTCTTGCCACTGTTTGGCTTAAAGGTTTTTTTTTTCTCCCTCTGTGAGAGTTTTTTTTTTTTACCTGCCATTATCCTTATTAGGATTTAATATTTGCTCGGGGGTCATGATCTGGGTCTCTGTAAAGACCTGGAGACAACTGACATTGTAACAGACGCTATACAAATAAAATTTAATTGAAACAAACACATTTTTTAAATTTATTTATTTGACTGTTAGATATACTACTGTTAGATATCTACGTTTAAACTGGAGGACCTGCAGATCTACCGTTAGATATCTACGCTTAAACTGGAGGACCTGCAGATCTACCATTAGATATCTACGTTTAAACTGGAGGACCTGCAGATCTACCGTTAGATATCTATGTTTAAACTGGAGGACCTACAGATCTACTGTTAGATATCTATGTTTAAACTGGAGGACCTGCAGATCTACCGTTAGATATCTACGTTTAAACTGGAGGACCTGCGGATTTACTGTTAGATATCTACGTTTAAACTGAAGGACCTGCAGATCTACCGTTAGACATCTACATTTAAACTGGAGGACCTGCAGATCTACTGTTAGATATCTACGTTTAAACTGGAGGACCTGCAGATCTACCGTTAGATATCTACGTTTAAACTGGAGGACCTGCGGATTTACTGTTAGATATCTACGTTTAAACTGAAGGACCTGCAGATCTACCGTTAGACATCTACATTTAAACTGGAGGACCTGCAGATCTACTGTTAGATATCTACGTTTAAACTGGAGGACCTGCAGATCTACCGTTAGATATCTACGTTTAAACTGGAGGACCTGCAGATCTACCGTTAGATATCTACGTTTAAACTGGAGGACCTGCGGATTTACTGTTAGATATCTACGTTTAAACTGAAGGACCTGCAGATCTACCGTTAGACATCTACATTTAAACTGGAGGACCTGCAGATCTACCGTTAGATATCTACGTTTAAACTGAAGGACCTGCAGATCTACCGTTAGACATCTACATTTAAACTGGAGGACCTGCAGATCTACCGTTAGATATCTACGTTTAAACTGAAGGACCTGCAGATCTACCGTTAGACATCTACATTTAAACTGGAGGACCTGCAGATCTACCTGCAGATTTCTACGTTTAAGCTGCTGCTAGTTTTAAAGTTTTAATCAGGTTTATTTATAAGAGTTTAAAGGCAGACACGGAAACAGCTGGAGTGTAGAACTTTATTGATCATCTTCAGCTAAACAGGTTTTATTTTAAATTATGTGCTTCAGAGTTAAAAGGTTTGCAGGTTTACAGCAATAACTTACGGTTTACAGTGTTATCTGTTACCATGGTGACGGAGCTGGACGTTTTTTCAAACATACTGGTTCAGAGCTTCTGAAAAAAACCTGGTTCCCTGGACATAGTGACCCAACAGAGCTGACTGGTCCAGAACCTCAAGGACCTCCAGAAGCTTCAGGACCTTCAGCCTGAGGGTTTCAGGACCTCCAGAACCTTCAGACTGATGGTTCCAGAACCTTTAGAACCTTCAGGACCTTCAGCCTGAGGTGTCCAGGACCATTCGAACCTTCAGCCTGATGGCTCCAGAACCTTTAGAACCTTCAGCCTGAGGGTTCCATGACCTCCAGAACCTTCAGCCTGAGGGTTCCAGAACCTTTTTAACCTTCAGGACCTTCAGCCTGAGGTGTCCAGGACCTCCAGAACCTTCAGCCTGAGGGTTCAAGAACCTTTAGAACCTTCAGCCTGAGGGTTCCAGGACCTCCAGAACCTTCAGACTGATGGTTCCAGAACCTTTAGAACCTTCAGGACCTTCAGCCTGAGGTGTCCAGGACCATTCGAACCTTCAGCCTGATGGCTCCAGAACCTTTAGAACCTTCAGCCTGAGGGTTCCATGACCTCCAGAACCTTCAGCCTGAGGGTTCCAGAACCTTTTTAACCTTCAGGACCTTCAGCCTGAGGTGTCCAGGACCTCCAGAACCTTCAGCCTGAGGGTTCAAGAACCTTTAGAACCTTCAGCCTGAGGGTTCCAGGACCTCCAGAGCCTTCAGCCTGATGGTTCCAGAACCTTTAGGACCTTCAGGACCTTCAGGTTGAGGGTTCCAGGACCTCCAGAACCTTCAGCCTGATGGTTCCAGAACCTTTAGGACCTTCAGGACCTTCAGCCTGAGGGTTCCAGGACCTCCAGTACATTCAGCCTGATGGTTCCAGAACCATTCGAACCTTCAGGACCTTCAGCCTGAGGGTTCCAGGACCTCCAGAACCTTCAGCCTGAAGGTTCCAGAACCTTTCGAACCTTCAGCCTGAGGGTTCCAGGACCTCCAGTACCTTCAGCCTGATGGTTCCAGAACCTTTAGGACCTTCAGCCTGAGGGTTTCAGGACCTTTAGAATCTTCGGGACATTCAACCTGAGGGTTCCAGGACCTCCAGAACCTTCCTGCTGATGGGTCCACAACCTCCAGTTTGACACCAACAGAACTGGTTTTGTTCAGAACACCGTTCCAGAACAACTCAGGAAACTTCCAGAAGAACATCATCTGGGACTCTACAGCTAGCAGAAACATCATCATCATCATCAGGTCACCATGGTGAGAGGTCTGAGGGGGCGGGGCCATGCAGGGAGAGGCAGGGGTGGAGCTAAGCGCTACAGATGATTTTAGTGGTATAAAAACATAAAAAGTTTTGTTTTTCAAAATCTCGCAGGTGAAGCAGCTCGACGGACAGGTGGGAGGACTTGGCACTTCCTGTACAAAGTTCATAAACTTCCTGCGGTTCCTCCTTATTTACATTCCTGCTCCTCGTCACACAGACGTCACGATGTAGGATCCGCGCTCGCCGCTGCTGCCCTCTCCGGTCTTGGGCTCCCGTTTCTTGGTGACGGGGGTGGGGATGAGGGAGGGCCGCGTCGGGGTGGCGGTGCTGGCGGGTGCTGTGGGGGCGGAGCTGAGCTCGGCGCCGCTCTTCCTGGGGCTGGGCGTGTAGTTGAAGGGGCTGACACGGGCCGCCACCGCGCCACTGCGCTGCTGGCTGCGCTGCTGCTGCTGCTGCCGGTCAGCCGGCGGCTTGTCGTCCAGGCTCTCGCAGCTGCGCCGCAGGTTCAGGTTGGAGGAGGACGACGAAGCAGAGGACGGGATCTTGGAGGGGGCGGGGCTGTCAATAACAGGAGGGGCGTTGGCAGCGGTGGGCGAGCGTGCTGAGCAGGAAGACGGGGAGCGCGGGTTGTTGACGGGGCAGTCCTCCAGACGCACCCACACGTCCTCAGATTTGTCACCGCTCCTTCCGGCGGATGAGTCGCTGCTGCCGCTCTTCGCCTTCCGCCATGTCCCCTTAGACCTGGCGGTGCCCTCCTCCTCGCTCCGCCCCTTCTCACTGGACTCGGAGGATGCGGACAGCACAGATGAGGAGCTCCCCGTCCTCTTCCACGTGCCCACACGTGGCAGCGAGGTGGAGTGCTTCCCGCCAGCCGCTCCTGTGGCGCCACCGCTGTTTTCACGCTTCCAGGTGCCGGTGCGGCTCAGGCGAGATGAAGACGTCACTTCCTGTGGGCGGGACGGGCTCTCGGAGTGGGAGCGGTTGATGTCGTGTCTCCTAGCTGAGGCAGGCAGCGGCGTGTCGGGGCTGGACGGCGACTCTGGCGGCAGTGCCGATGAAGACGACTCCTCCAGCTTCCTCTTCAGTGTGGGGCTCGGAGCTTCTTTGATGAAGGTGGACTGCCGGACCAGGCCTGGCTTCTCGGGCTCCACCTTTTGCTTCTTGGCGGCGGCAGAGCTGCTGACCCTGGAGGCCGACTCGCTCCGCGGGATACCGGTGCTGCTGCTGGCCGCGCCCCCGCTTACCTTTGGTGCCGGCGCCAGTTTTGGCTGGTCTAGAGGCAGATGACGAGGACGCGCCTCCTGGAGACGCAGTGCGTGGCAACTGTGACACCTTTCCTCCTTTCTGATTGGCTGGTACGATTGACCGTGAAGGTGTAGAGTCTCGGGAGGACCCGCCTCCTCTCTCGGCCCCGTCGCTGCCGCCTGGAGCTTTGGGCATGGCTGCGGCTCTGGGTTTGCTCCGCCCCCTGGCGGCCGGCTCTGCCCGTGGCTTCCCCGTGATGAGACTGCGGTAGACCTTCTTCCCGCCTCTCAGTGTCTTCTCCTCCTCCTCTTCCTCCTTCTTCTTCCTTGCCTCCAGTGTGCTGCGCTCTCCCGCCTTCAGGATCCGAGCGCCACGCTTCAACTCCTCCCTCTGCTCCGCCTCCTCCTCCTCCTCTGCGTTGTTATTGGCTGCTGGCAGGTGGAAGGGTGAGCCCACAGACTTCAGGGACAAGACCGAGTCAGAGTCAGACGACGGCTGGCGAGACAGGGACGAGGCGGCGGCGGCGTTCAGGCTGCTGACGATGGAGTTGGCGCCCTCCTGGATGGCCTTCCAATCAAAGGACTCTGAGTCGGGAGAAGTGGGGCTTCTCGGCCCCTCTGAAGGCTCCTCCTCCGCTAGAATGCCATCTTCGACTTTAGAGACGGGGACGGGCGCAGCGATGGCGGGCGGGGCAGCAGCCTTCTTCTTCTTCTTGGGCATGGCAGAGCTGATGCACTCCTGCAGGAGGTCGTCCTCAGAGTCGATGCTGAGCGAGCTTAGAGACGAGTTCCTGGAGAAGCACACGGGCGTGTCCTCCACATGGAAGGCTTTGGGGGCATAACCGCTGGCTGCGGGTGGGCGGGGCTTTGACTCCACCTGTCAAGGACACAGCAGAGGTAAGTCATTACCCAGAGTTCCTCACCTGTGTTTCACCTGAAACCTGGTTCAGATCAGTTTGTAGGCTACACACAGATCTACGTCCTCTTCATCAGTACGACAGTGATCCCACCACCAACCACTAGAGGGCAGTGGATAAAATAACACAGAGCTACAGCAGCTGGAGCTGAAAAATGTTGAACATCGGTCATTTTAACAGCTATTACAGCAAACTATCGTTCTGTCTAACTTTAGAAGAATGAAGAAGCAGGAATCACAAAGAACAAATTTACCATTTACCCTAACCAACCAATCACATTTATTATGCTGGTTTAAACTAGGTTACACTGAGCTGGTCCACCTGTACCCATCAGCCAGTAGCAGCAGGACTCTGAACCACCTGTAGTCCTGCAGGACTGGATCGGTACTGTGACCCATTTCTGTGAAGTACTGGACCGAGCTACTCTGAGTCTGACACCAGTGTTGGAGATTCACAACATCCCGATGTTCAGAAAAACCAATAATAATACAACGCTCAATCTTCAACACACTGCTCTGAGCACCAAATCTGTCCTCCAGGTAATGGTGAGGTAGCAGTGAGGTACAGGTGATGTAATGATGATGTAAAAGTGAGGTAATGGTGATGTAATGTGAGGTAACACTGAGGTAGCAGTGAGGTAACGGGGATGTAATGTGAGGTAGCAGTGAGGTAACGAAGATGTTACTGTGAGGTGAAGGTGATGTAATGTGAGGTAACGGTGCTGTAATGTGAGGTAACAGTGAGGTAACATTAAGGTAACGGTGATGTAACGGTGAGGTAAAGGTGATGTAATGTAATGATGTAACGGTGATGTCATGTGAGGTAGCAGTGAGGTAACTGAGGTAACGATGATGTAATGTGAGCTAACAGTGAGGTAGCAATGAGGTAACGGAGATGTAATATGAGGTAGCAGTGAGGTAACGGTGAGGTAATGGTGCTGTAATGTGAGGTAACATTGAGGTACCCGAGGTAACAGTGAGGTAAAGGTGATGAGGTAACTGAGGTAACTGTGAGGTAACAGTGAGGTAGCAGTGAGGTAACGGTGATGTAACATGAGGTAATGGTGAGATAGCAGTGAGGTAAAGGTGATGTAACATTAAGGTAACTGTGATGTAACTGTGAGGTAATGGTGATGTGAGGTAGCAGTGATGTAACGTGACGTAACGGTGAGATAGTGAGGTAAAGGTGATGTTATGTGATGTAATGTGAGGTAGTAGTGAGATAAGTGTCCTGCATGCAGAAAAACACCTTAATCTGCTGCTAGATCACAATACAAATATCAACAAGTAATAAATAAAACCAAGTGAGTCTTGTTCTACTGTCATCTTAATCTCAGGATGTAGCTTCTACAGTTGGGATTAAAGGTGCTACTGCTAAATTCATGAATGATCTGGTCTAGAGGAAAGATTTGGAGCTCAAAGTGTCTTGAAGATGGAGCATTGGTTTATATTGGGGTCAATAAAGTAAATATTTGGTTAGTTTAAGGTTCTGAATGATCAATGAACACAGGTCTTCAGATGGTGCTGGACTCTGTCCCGTCTCCAGGTCCTGGAGGACCTGGAGACGGGACCGACTATCTGTCCTGTCTCCAGGTCCTGTCTCCAGGTCAGAGGCAGCAGACCCACCTGCACGTCAGAATCATGTTTCGGTTCTTTGAGCCGCCCACCTGTTCGGCTGCGTGTCCACTGCACCATGTATGATCTCATGCCTACTCTCACCTGTGGAGGCATGTAGGATGTAACCTCACAGACATCACCTGTACCTAGACCACCCACTCAGACCCACCCACCTCAGCTGGAGGGGGCGGAGACTTGGCTGCAGCTTTAGCTCCGTCCTGCTGCTCCGGCGGAGCAAACTCCTTGTTGTTGTTCTCCTGGTCGATGTCACTCAGCGAGCTCAGCGACGGGTTTCTGGAGAAGCAGACAGGTGTGTCTTCGATGGCGAACTTCTGCTTCTCGTCGGTGGCCGTCTGGTTGGTCGCAGGTTTAGTTCGAGGGAAGACAGCAGCAGTTTGCTGCTTCCTCTTCCTGCTCTCCTCCTCCTTCAACTTCCTGTCATCGCCGTCCTTCTCGCCAGCATCATCTTCATCAAAGTCAAGGGAGCTAAGCGAGTCATTGCGTGAGAAGCAGCAGGGCGTTCCCTCAATGGGAGTGTAGTGACGTGGCGAGTCGAAGGCGAATCCCGGTTTAGCTTTGGCTGCCGTTGTCGTGGGAACACAATAAGGCACCCGCTGAGGCATCGGCTTTACAGGCGAAGTCGGTTTCTTCTTATGCTGCTGTGGGCCGATGGGGCCGGAGGAGCCGTGGGAGGAAGGAGGGGCGGAGCCTGGAGGGGCTCAGCATTCGCTGCTGCTCTGATTGGCTTCCTGGGTCTGGCCTTGGGCATGGCCGCATTGATGCACTCTGCTAAAATGTCATCACCATTTTCACCCTCAGGAAATCCTGCTCGTCGTTTTGGGACGGCAGTGGGCGGAGCCAAAGGCGCAAGGGCAGCCGACACCTCCTCATTGGGCGGGGACTCGATGGTGAGGTCACTGAGAGAAGTGGCGGTGGAGAAGTTGAGAGGAGTTCCCTCCACACAGTAGACTCTGGGCACCTCCTCCGCCGGCGGTGGCAGCGGTGCATCCTTCCTTTGCTGCGGTTGGGTGCGGCTTTGAGATGGGAGGAGCTTGTAGACAGGAAGCTGGCTGGGCTTCCGTGGTGCAACTGGCTGCTGCTTCTTTGGTTTCTGGGAGGACTTGGGCATGGCCATGTTGATGCACGCCACCAGGATCTCGTTGTCATCGTCGTCAGATTCGTCCAGGATGGGTTTGGCAGACTCCTCCTTCCTCTCCTCGGCCTCTCCCTCCTGCTCCTCCTTTTTCTTTTTCATCTCAGCAGCAATGTATGGCTCATCCAGACTGAGCGCGCTCAGACTAGAGGCCCGGGAGAAGCCGTGCGGCGTGCTCTCGGTGGCGAAGTGCAGCAGGATGTCAGCACTGCTCTCCTCCTCCTTCTTGGCCACCACCTCTTCCTCCTTAGTGTTTTGGACAGCGGGCGGCAGTGGCGGCGTCTTGGCACGGCTTGGTGGCATCGTCTGGCCCGGACTGTCGGGTAGGTCGCTTGGGCTGACGACGCCACTGGGAACGCCGCTGCAGGGCTCGCTGGAGCGAACGGAGCTGGCAATGGAAGAGGTGGAGAAGCTGTCCAGGGAGCTCACCGACGTGCAGCGGCTGAACATTAGCGGCGTCTCTTGGGCGTAGGGCTGCTCCGGCGGGCTTTTAGGGGTCCTGGCGCCTGACGACGATGTCACTTGGTGGTGGTGGTGGTGATGGTGGGAGTGTCCATGGTGGTGGTGGTGGCCCCGGCGGCCCCGGCCAGAGGGGGCGGTGGCCGTCTGGCTCTCAGCCTCCTTCTGCTGCCGCTGCTGCTGCTGCTCATGAGCGTCTTTCTCGCCAACAGGAAGTGTGGGGTAGTCATTGCTCCCACTACCACCGGCGCTGCCGCTTTTCCTCTTCCTCCCGATGATGTCGCCATCTTCCTCCTCCTCCGATGACAGCGAGGACAGTGAGCTTCCCCTGGAGAAGCAGATGGGTGTGTCTTCTACACAGTATGTCTGCGTTGACTCCTGGTTGCTCTTGGTTGCAGTGCGTGTGGTGGGCGGAGGCAGGGGGCGGAGCTTATTGGCAGAGGAGGGTGGGGGCGGAGCCAGCGTGGGGACAGACGCCTCTTCTGCTTTGAAGAGGGGTTTGCGAGCGGCATCAGCTCCATACTTCAGGCTGTAGTCGATGGGCTGCTCGGGCGTAGCGTCGCTGGTGTAACTGTAGGCCAGGCGGCTGCTGCCCGGTCCAGATTCACTGCCATCGCTCCGCCGCAGCCTTGGGTCCTGCTCACCATCATCGTCGCTCTCGATGCCGGCGCGGTGACTCGGACTCTGCCGGCCAGAGTTCAGCTGCTCATCAGAGTACTTCAGGCTGTAATTGATGGGCGTGTCCAGCTCTGCGCCATCGTCATCCGCCATGTGATTGGCGCTTCGTATCTTGTGAGCCAGGTCGGCCGGGTACTTCCTGTAGACGCAGCACTTGTTGGCGCCACTCTCGTCTGAAGAGTAGAACGGCTCAGATGACGGCTTGGTCTTGCCACGGTTGCCGTACCCATCGGCACTGGTCACACTGTTGAGGCTGTCGCTGGAGGCTCGGACGCTGGGTGGGAACACGGATCGAGGGTACGCTGCATCCTCGCTCGCCTTCTTGGAGCCATCCCCGTTCTTTGGGCTGGACAGCACCGGTGTGTTGGCATATGAGCGGGGTGCCCCCCCTCCTCCTGCGGCGCCATTACACCCCCGCCCCTTCCTGTGTGCTGCCTTGGGGCTCAGGTTGTCAATGTTGTCAAAGGTCTCTGACAGCTGCTGTGCGTCCAGTTCCTCGAACAGTGCCTTCTGTTTGCGAGCGTGCAGTGACGGAGCACCGGCGCCGGGGGACACCACGCTGGCATCCTTGTAACGCGCCGGCCGGTTGGCCATCAGGTTGCGCAGGGCTGCGGCGCTGCCCATGGCGATCATCTTGTGCCGGGAGTGTATGAGGTTACGCAGCATGCCCACGGCTCCCAGCTCCCACAGAGCCTCCTGGTCTTTGGCGTCCCGGGCCGACAGGTTCCAGAGTGTTCCGCAGGCGTTGGAAACGATGGTCAGGCTGTGGGACTTCAAGTGCTGCAGTAGTGTCGGCAGGCAGCCGTGCTCACGTAGGATCTGCCTGCAAGACCAGACACAGGGAGAAAGGTCACAATGAAGCATGCCTTGCAGGTGAACCTCTTCAGCCCTCATTTCCGGACTCCTCCTCCACAACTACATCATCAAACTAAAAATGACTATATCTCACCAACTACAGGGATAATAATAAAGGTAACACTTCTAAGTTTACTGGATAAGGATCAGGACACCTGAGTCAGAATAAATAAAGATCACAGCATGGATTTAGTATTTCAACATAAATATAAGAAGCACCTATACCACAAATACCTACCAATAACCAGTAATACCATCTAAACCCACCTGTGCCACCTAAAACCACCTGTACGACCTTAACCCATCTAAACCCATCTGAACCACTTAAACCCACCTGTGCCACTTAAACCCTCCTGTACCACCTAAACCACAGGTGTCAAACTGATCCATGAAAGGGCTGTGTGGCTGCAGGTTTTTGTTCAAAACCATGCAGCAGCACAGCTGACTTGTTTTAGTCAATCAACTAGTTGTCTTCACTAAAGCTCTGAACCAGTTCAGTTGACTGAATGAAACAAGTCAGCTGTGTTTCTGCATGGTTGGATCAAAAACCTGCAGCCACACGGCCCTTTCATGGATCAGTTTCACAACCCTGACCTAAACCTATCTAAACCCATCTGTACCACCTGAACCTATCTGCACCACCTATACCCACCTAAACCCATCTGTACCATCTAAACCCATCTGTACCATCTAAACCCATCTGTACCATCTAAACCTATCTGTACCACCTAAACCTATCTGCACCACCTAAACCCATCTGTACCACCTAAACCCATCTGTACCATCTAAACCCATCTGTACCATCTAAACCTATCTGCACCACCTATACCCACCTTAACCCATCAGTACCATCTAAACCCATCTGCACCACCTATACCCATCTAAACCCATCTGTACCACCTGAACCTATCTGCACCACCTATACCCATCTTAACCCATCTGTACCATCTAAACCCATCTGTACCACCTAAACCCATCTAAACCCATCTGTACCATCTAAACCTATCTGCACCACCTATACCCACCTTAACCCATCAGTACCATCTAAACCCATCTGCACCACCTATCCCCACCTAAACCCATCTGTACCATCTAAACCCATCTGTACCACCTAAACCCATCTGTACCATCTAAACCCATCTGTACCACCTAAACCCATCTGTACCATCTAAACCCATCTGTACCACCTAAACCCATCTGTACCATCTAAACCCATCTGTACCACCTGAACCTATCTGCACCACCTATACCCATCTAAACCCATCTGTACCATCTAAACCCATCTGTACCACCTAAACCCATCTAAACCCATCTGCACCATCTAAACCCATCTGTACCACCTAAACCCATCTGTACCATCTAAACCCATCTGTACCATCTAAACCCATCTGTACCATCTAAACCCATCTGTACCATCTAAACCCATCTTCTAAATGGAGCACCGTTAGTCAAGAAGATCTGTGGGATGAGCAGCAGAGCTGAGGATGAAAGATTTCCAAACAGCTTTTTTTTTTAGCTTCTGGTACCTTCAGGTCCTGATAATCAGGTGCATGTCCTTCTAACGTTAAATCCACAATCTTATCTTCTTGATTCATTTTCACTCTCTACTGAAAGACCTGGAGATGCAGTCAGTAATTTGCCTCTGTGTAGCCATCATCTTTCAGAGATGAAGAATCCCTTCACCTCAGCTTCATGTTATATTTCCTCTTTAGTGCATGTGGGTTTTTTATTGTTATCTGAGCACTGTATTAAATAACTATGTGGATTTGTTGGTGTCGTCTTGGCTTTGAGAAACATCTGTCAGATTCAACAGGATGTCTCCATCCTTATCAAGCTCCTTTATCAGAGGTCAATCAGTAAACTAGACTGACTACCATGAACTGAACTTTATTGTGTTCAACATCAAGTTTGTTGTCAATGGATACCACAAAAATAAACTGAATTAAAAAGAGCAGGTTAAACTCATACCTAACTGTATGCCTTATTTATTTATATTTTTAAAAACTCAACAGTGTTAAGGTGTGTCCTTTCTGGCAGGAAGCTGCTCTCCAGAGTGTCTAGTTCATTATCCTGCGCTCTTATTGGTGGACTTGGATGACTGACACGCCTCCTGAACCGTCAGAGCCAATAGAATGACAGGATCATCTCCTGATCTACTCAGCAACACAGTTCACCGCTCCAAGAAGGCAAATACAGCGTAGGACATGACAGGAGGACCCTACATTGCTACAACGGTAGAAAGCTGCTCAGAGGGTGAAATGGAAAGGCCAAAAGCCAGGAAGGATTTTTAAAGTAACACTGAGACACTTGGTTACTCATTTAAGAGTAGCAATTCTCTGGAAAACCATGCAAAAAGGTAAAACTGTTGACAGGGCAGTTAAGTGCTGTTCGTTCGCCTGATAAGCTTTGGTGACAGAACAAGACTGCTGTTGAAGTCTGGAGCCTCAGCTTTGCTTTGACGAACTGACTGATCACTGGAGTCAGGTCTGTGGGCGCCAGAGATTCTGTACCTGCACGTCTTCTGTGTCTGTTTTGTTTGGTTATAATGGAGCGTTTCGCTGCATTTTGAAGCTTTAGATGGAACATGTACAGGATGGTAGCAGAGACCAGGACCTGGTACCAACAGGGATAAACGGGGTATGGGGGGCTCTGGTCTTGAAGGGGAGCCTTTACCTGTGTGCCTCGTTGGTGGCGATGAGGCTGGACACATTTCTGAGGATCCCACCGCCGCTCTCGATGATGGCAAGCGTGTTGGTATGGCTCCGATGAGTCAGAGTTCCCACCAGGAACGCCAGAGCGCCGTCTACAGCGCAGATGTCGGCCTTGTTCTCCGTGCAGTGGGCCGACAGGTTCCAGAGCGCGCTCAGCACCGACTTCAGGGTGGACTCCTGAAACCGGACAACAGTGGAGTCAGATAAGAGCAGATCAGAGCCAGATCAACTCTGAGGAGGCGGCCACGCTCATTACCTTCTGCACCTCCAGGGCGCAGCCCATCAGAGCACGCACGCTGCCCACCTCACGCAGTGTCTTCTTACTGTTCACGTCAGCACGCCACGACAAGTTCCTCAGGACGCTGGCTATCACCTGGAAGCACGGGAAACTCCATCTATCACTTGGAAACATGGGCCAGAGCTTCCCGTTGCCATGGTAGAAGCTGAACTCACCTGCTGCAGGTCTTCACTTTCAGACTTCAGCTGAGCCACCATCGCTCTCATGCAACCCTTCATGGAGCACAGCGTGGCCTGATGGGAAATCAAGAAAGTGAGGCTGTCGTTTGATTGGTTCCTGAGGTTACCTGACAGGTTCCCATTTCTGCCTGTCCAGGACCACGGACCAGTTAAAACTTTTGGTGAACTCCAGTTCCTCCCTCAACCTCGACCCTCAGTCTCGACCCTCAGTCTCGACCCTCAACCTCGACCCTCAGTCTCTAAAATGCGCGTTCCTGTGAAGTTAGAACGTCAAGTTGAGGGACAAGTTTGACGGCTGTATCGCCCTCAATATTGAGATTCTCTGGCACCACCCTTGGAAGATAGGGCTACCCAGAAGACATTGGGTAATTTAGCTAAGACTTCTTTTGAAAAGGATGGCGCCGAAAAAAACGAGCTTCAAATATAAGTATTTTCATAGTTAATGAAGATATAAATGTCACCTTACACCTTACACATCTTATTATCTTCGTTATATATATCTATATTATCTTATTCTTCTACGTTGTCGTTTTCTTGACAGACTGGACGTAGCTTTGGTGTAAGGCGACCCCGCACAGTCTGAAGACGTAACTCCACTCAAGGGGTGTCCCATTTCTAAGTCAAGAGATAGCCCTGACACTTACTTTGGAGGGCCAAGATTGAGGGCCAAAGACTGAGGGTTAAGGGCGAGGGTTGAGATTGAGGGTTAAGGAGGAATTCGAATTGGCCCCAAGTGTTGTCCTGATTCTCAGAATGTCCAGTTGAGGGACAAGTTTGAGGGCTGTATTGCCCTCCATATTGAGTTTATCCGGCACCACCCTTTGGAGTAAGAGCTACCCAGAGGGCATTGCATATTTCCTCAAGATATCACTAAAAGGATGGCAAATGGCAGAAGTCAATCTCATGAAGATACTCAAAGCCCACGCACAAAGGAAATCAGCGATACAAATAGCATTATCGCCAAAATGCCGTCGTCTTCTTCTTTTTGTTTCTTCCTCCTCTTATTCTTTGTCATCGCCAATTCCTTGACAGACTGCACGTAGCTTTGGCGTAAGGTCCCCACCCCCACAGTCGGAAGACGTAACTGCACTAGTTAGTTAGTTGGTGGATACCTGCTGTATCGGAAAATTAATGACACGGCAGCTGCCATCCTGGACACCGTCAACCTGCCGGCCATGTGTGTTGGAGTGAGCCGGGCTGTGAACACTGATACTCACAGACTGATACTCTTGGTGAGCTGAATATGAAACTGGATGTGATTCCTGACATGAATTACAGACTAGTGATGATTCTTGAACTCATTGGAGAAATGGACTCGAACTTGGAGAAGTTGCAGGTGCTGCACAGGTAGAACTGACCTTGATTCTGACATTTTGGATCAACTACCATCGAGATGAAACCAGGAAGGACTCTAAGCCAGATGAAATCTCAAGTCAGCCTGACCTAAACAATCTACTGTTATTGGTATGTGGCTCCCTGAAGTGAAGCTGGCCTTGGAAGGCTGCTTCTATCTAAACTCTCCTGGAAATGTTCTGCCTTCTGATGCTTTTCCCACTACCCCCCCCAGGTGTTTATCTCTGTTTGTTTTTTTTTGACGATGTACTGGAAATGTAATTTCATTGTACTGGGATGCTGGCTCAATACCAATAGGGTATCATTCATTCATTCATTCATTCACTCGAGGAGTGTCCCATTTCTAAGTCACAAGATAGCCCTTACACTTATTATTGAGGACAGAGATTGAGGGCCAAGGGAGGAGTTGGAATTCACCCTTGCTCTTACCTTGTTGGCCACGTCTCCAAAGGTAAGGTTGGTAAGCGCCATGCCGGCATAGCGCCGCAGAGTGACACTGTAATGGTCGCTGCTCAGACCGAACATCTCACAGTCCACCTGGAGAAGCTCTGCCACTGCCTGCAGCCCACCTGCAGGGAGGAAAAAAACCACCAGTCAGAAGTCAGGAAGGAAAAACCGACCAAAGTCAGGGAGGTAAAACCCACCAGACAGAAGTCAGGGAGTAAAAGCCCATCATACAGAAGTCAGGGAGGAAAAACCCACCACTCTGGAAGCACTCACCCAGCTCATTCATGGCATGTCGATGTTCTTCATCAAAGGAGAGCTTCATGAGGACGCAGACGGCCGGACAGATCTGGTGATCCACTGGTGACGGCACTGAAACACACACGCGTGTTAACGCCCACCACACATCCCTGCCAGCTCAAGGGACCTGCAGTCACGTGTGTGACGAGGTGCAGTGGAGACTCACTGGGATTGTCCTCCTGGTCAAGCCCCCTCTCATGGTTCTCCTGCCAGCTCCAGCAGGCCTCACAGTAGTGGCGCACCTGCTCCAGCAGATGCAGCACTCGGATCTCCCTCCGTCCTCTCTTGTCGTCCGGCTGGCTGTGGACGATGTTGTGCAGCGCCGCTGACGCTCTGGCACGGGCCTCCTTACTGCCGCGGGAGTCACCTGGACAACCACACAGGTAACATCACCATCTAAAGGAGGGCTGTGAGGCACAGCCGCACCTGACTAGAAAGAAGCAGTTACCTAGCAACAGAGAGTCCTTGTCGTTGCCATGCAGCAGCTGGATGAGCAGCGGCAGGCAGCCGGACTGACGCATAGCGAATGCAGGAGTCCTGGGAGCTGGACATGGCGAGCAGCGTGCGAGACATGTCGTCCTTGTCGTGAGTCCCGAGCATGGACAGAAGGCTGTAGACCATCTCCACCTGCAAGGAGACAAACAGGAAGAGCAGCGCTGAGCATGGCTGAGGGACTCACAGCTGTCTGAGACCACATCTGGAGGTCCTCCAGGTTAAACGTAGAAATCTGAGACCAGATCTGGAGGTCCTCCAGGTTAAACGTAGAAATCTGAGACCAGATCTGGAGGTCCTCCACTTCCAACATAGATATCTATCAGTAGATCTGCAGGTCCTCCAGTTCCAACGTAGAAATCTAAGACCAGATCTGCAGGTCCTCCAGTTCCAACGTAGATATCTAACAGTAGATCTGCAGGTCCTCCAGTTCCAACATAGATATCTAACAGTAGATCTGCAGGTCCTCCAGTTTAAACATAGATATCTATCAGTAGATCTGCTGATCCTCCAGTTCCAACATAGATATCTATCAGTAAATCTGCAGTTCCTCCAGTTTAAACATAGATATCTAACAGCAGATCTGCAGGTCCTCCAGTTCCAACATAGATATCTAACAGCAGATCTGCAGGTCCTCCAGTTTACACGTAGTTATCTAACAGAAGATCTGCACGTCTGGGGGTGGAGATCTGGGGTTTGGGGATGGGGTAGAGTAGGGGTTGGGGTGGGTTAGAGGGGTAGGTGGGGGGACGGTTCGGGCATGGAGTTTGGGGTTGGGGGTGGGGGTTTAGGGTTAGGGGTTGGGGGTGGGGGTCTTCCTCATTTTCTCTGCCCTGATTTCCGGTTCCTCATTGTGAATCAAAGCCACTGGAGCCACTAAATCTTAAAAAATAAAGTAAAATAAATAATTCTTAGGTAAAGTGATTAAAAAACGTCAAAAATTGGATAACACTGCTGTAATAACAATACTAATGATCAGTAGAGTTATTGATACTGTTATTACTACAGCTGATCTGGAACTGGAACGGTTACATTTCCATTGCAACCAGTTGATGACACAGATGAAGACTCCATCAGTAGGAGGTGATGGTGTGGATGAAGGACTGATACCTGGAGCTTCTGCTGGCACATATCTGTGGGAGGGACGTACCTTTGTTCCCAGGTGACTAGTGATTCGGCGAGGAACAGAATAAGTCGTCTCATTGGCCGGCTCATGGTCCAATCTAGCGGCGCTCTGAAGGACAGGAGAAGTTAAACATGCTGGACACCTGAAGACAGACACCTGAAGGAGACATGGAGGATGAGACCCTCACCTGAGCGGTAGCCATTCCACTGCCGTCACCCACCCCCTGAGCTCCTTCCACCTGCACACACAGGAGAGCAGCTGCCATGTTGCTACGATAACAGCACACGTGACTCACATGGGTGTCAGTATGCACAGGTGAGGTTACCTGCAGCCGTGCTCCCAGCCTCAGGATGTCCTTCTCTATCTGCTGGATACGAGCCACACGAGCCTGGACACACAGAGACACAGGTCATTCATAGAAATGAAACTGAAGATCATTGAGACTGAGAAGAAGAGGGTGCAGCAGCATCTAGACCTATTTAGATCCAAGTCCTGGGGGGCCATTACTTGGGAGATAGCATTCATTTGAGGGAGTGCACTAATCATGGTCTTTTGGAGTTCTGCTGGCTGCTGAGCTGCTTCACAGACACCAAAGACCCGAGCCACACACAAGTGACAGGCAGGTGTGGTGCTCCTACCTGGGCCCTCCTCTCCATCTCCTGACAGGAGCCCAGCTGCTCCTCCATGGCTGACCGGATCTGACGGGCCTCAAATTCCAGCTGACGGCGGCTCATGTCCGTCTGCAGAGTGAACTGACATCCGACGCTCACGTCAACAACTGCAACTCCCAACATACTTTTCACCAGCACAGAGCTCAGGTTGTGATTTCTATGTTTACACGCTAACGAGAGCACTTACGTTTTCAGTGAGAGGAAGACTGTCAATCCTCTTGGTGAGGTTCTGCAGCTGAGCATAGTACCAGTCCTTCTCCTTCTCCTCCTTCTCCAGCTCAGCCAATAGGAGAGACCTGAAAACGATTGGCAGCCAATCACAAAGCAGGACATAGAGGAGGAGAAGATTGTTATTTTGGTACCATTTCAAACTTTCAGCGTAAAAAAAATCAAAAAAATGAGACATATCCAGAAGAAAGTCTGCCTTCAGTTGTAAAAACAATATGCAAAGTGCCCCCTTGTGATAAAGACTGTGTGATAAAGATTATGTCAGAATGTCTGTAATATCACAAGTGATAGTGGTGAATGGAGTGATAAAAGTGATGATAGTGATCGTGGTGATAGTAGTGATGATAGTGATCGTGGTGATAGTAGTGATGATAGTGATCGTGGTGATAGTAGTGATGATAGTGATCGTGGTGATAGTAGTGATGATTAGGGATGTTCCTGGCGACTAATTTCCCTGTCGACTAAATGAAAATTTTAATTAAGACTAGTCGACTAGTCTAAAAAAAAGGAAAACACTCAGAAAACAGTGAAAATTTAGCACAATTTATTGAAACATCGAAACAGAATTTGAAATATTGTCCCAAAAAATATTGTGTGTTTGTGATGAGCTGCGTTATCCTCTCAGACCGGACGGGAGAACACGTCTTCCGGGTAAACAATGTCAAATCGGCCTGAGTGTGGCTAGCGCCGCTAGCATCAGCAGCCGTCGTCTCGTGCAGATTAACATCCAAATGCTTGAGTGGAATGTGGTTGCGCATTGCTCCAGTCGAGTGATTGTATGCCAGTTGTATCTGACACAGTCTACATACTACCTTGTTTTCATTTTCTAGATTAAAGTACCGCCAAACCGCGCTGGTTTTGCGAGACCATCTTCCCACCGTGCCGTTTTAAAACTCCAGTCTACTCGAGCATTGCCGCGGAAAGGGGGGCTGCTGTCTGACGGCTCTGTAGCCCCGACTAGTGGAGGGCGGCTGTATGACAGTTAAGCGGCCTTGTACATGAATAAAACACAAATTGGTTTAAACGACGAATATTTCTGGTTCCGACTAGTAAGTGGGCGGACGTTTAATCGTTTAGATGACTAATCGCGCGCATCCCTTGTGATGATAGCGATCGTGGTGATAGTAGTGATAATAGTGATGGTGGTGACAATAGTGATAGTGGTGACAGTAGTGATAGTGGTGAAAATAGTGATTGTGGTGACAGTAGTGATAGTGGTGAAAATAGTGATAGTGGTGACAGTAGTGACAGTAGAGACAATAGTGATAGTGGTGACAGTGGTTATAATAGTGATTGTGGTGACAGTGGTGAAAATAGTGAGAGTGGTGACAGCAGTGATGGCAGTGATAGTAGTGATCATATTACTGCAAGCAGTACCTCTCCTTCTCCAGCTCCTCCAGGCAGCGCTCATGGCTGTCTCTGCCCACAGACGGTAGCCCTCTCCTGGAGAAGGCAGCAGAAGAGGAGGGGCCTGGAGTCCCAGAGCCCCCAGCTGCTCCTGCAGGAGCTCCAGAGGATGAGGATGCTGAACTGGAGGAGGAAGAAGGGGCTGGAGGAGGTCTGGTCCTCGGCTTGAATCCGGCTGAGTCCAGGCTCATTTCTGAAGGACAGACAGGTGCAAGTCAGTTTCTACTCAGCAGTACAGGTGTTGTATTTGAGTGGGTTTGTTCTGCTCACCTTTCAGTCTTTCTATGAGCTCCAACTGAGACCCCGATGGCTCCCCAGACTCTTCCTCTATCGTGCCCTGCAGCTGCTTCAGCACTTCCTGTTTCAACACAAAAATGTGGCACAGCATTACATCAAAGCCTGCTGTGTCCTGAAACCAAAACCACACAAACAAGACTGACCCACTCATGGTGGCAGCTTGCTGCAGTGGTCTTGTCAGTTTTTTTCTAGCTTTCTCAACCCAGTCATCTTCCGTAATTTAAAAAAAATTATTTTTCTTCCTGGTTTGGATGCTGTGCTGCTTGAGGGATTTCCTTCGTTTCCTTCTTTTTTACCACCTGTTCTGATGAGTAACCATAGCAACACGAGAAGTTGTTGCTGATGAACATTGCAAGAAGACAAACAAAACCCAGACTTGAGACCTCAGATCCCTGCAGAGATGAAGAGGAGACACCATGGATGCAGATCAGGAGAAAATAAGTGGTTTAAACCAACTCTTCTCTCCTCCATCATGGAGAACCTGAGATGTTTCTCTAACCAGATGGACCAGCTTGAAGTACTGACGAGGACTTCAGTGCAGTTTAATGTTCTTCACTGAGACTATTGCAGGAACATCTTCAGAAGAACCTGAAGAAACATCTAGAGGAGACCCAAATAAACATTTGCATCCTTGCATCATGTTCTAGCGTCAGATGAAGCATCGTAAAGCTAACTGTTATATCATTATTTTTAGAGGAGAAAGCAAACATGATACTGTTATTTTAGTGCAGCAATATGAACAGCATATCAGCTTTACAATAGTTTTGATCGTTTTAGATTTGATATCAAAAGCTTTAACCAGTGTTTAACCAGGAGAGTCACTAAAGTCATTCAACAAAGACCTGATTCCAGTCCTGCTGTCAGCTTCTGGAACACATCAACAGTATCTGGTCAACCGTCTGACTGACGTCACTGATGCTCTTCCTGATATACAGCAGCTCAACACACCACCACTGCTCAACTCTGCCCTCTAGTGGTGACAGCTGATATTACTGGCAACTGAAGAACTGAAGGAACCACACTTCACGTGTCAGGGCTGGGTGAGTCTCCGTTCTGTATTCTGTCTATTCACCGTAATAAATCAATCAAACATGGAAAATCAGTGAGGAGTTTTAGAATCAAAGTTTTCTTGATTTATCAATTCAACTACATAACCTGTCTGAACCAGGTGAGACTGTTTCAACACTTCACCAGATAAATGAGTGTCTTCATGTCTTCAAGTTGGATCATATCTGGTCCCTCCACATCCTGGTCAGCTGTGGTGAAGAACATCCAGGTCAGCTGTGATGAAGAGCATCCTGGTCAGCTGTGATGAAGAGCATCCAGGTCAGCTGTGATGAAGAGCATCCTGGTCAGCTGTGATGAAGAGCATCCAGGTCAGCTGTGATGAAGAAATTCCAGGTCAGCTGTGACCAAGAACTTCCAGGTCAGCTGTGACGAAGATCTTCCAGGTCAGCTGTGACGAAGATCTTCCAGGTCAGCTGTGACGAAGATCTTCCAGGTCAGCTGTGACGAAGATCTTCCAGGTCAGCTGTGATGAAGAACTTCCAGGTCAGCTGTGATGAAGAACTTCCAGGTCAGCTGTGATGAAGAACTTCCAGGTCAGCTGTGATGAAGAACTTCCAGGTCAGCTGTGATGAAGAACTTCCAGGTCAGCTGTGATGAAGAACTTCCAGGTCAGCTGTGATGAAGAACTTCCAGGTCAGCTGTGGTGAAGAACTTCCAGGTCAGCTGTGAAGAACTTCCAGGTCAGCTGTGAAGAACATCCAGGTCAGCTGTGAAGAACTTCCAGGTCAGCTGTGATGAAGAACTTCCAGGTCAGCTGTGATGAAGAACTTCCAGGTCAGCTGTGGTGAAGAACTTCCAGGTCAGCTGTGATGAAGAACTTCCAGGTCAACTTCCAGGTCAGCTGTGATGAAGAACTTCCAGGTCAGCTGTTGTGAAGAACTTCCAGGTCAGCTGTGATGAAGAACTTCCAGGTCAGCTGTGATGAACATCCAGGTCAGCTGTGATGAAGATCTTCCAGGTCAGCTGTGATGAAGATCTTCCAGGTCAGCTGTGATGAAGAACATCCAGGTCAGCTGTGATGAAGAACATCCAGGTCAGCTGTGATGAAGAACTTCCAGGTCAGCTGTGATGAAGAACTTCCAGGTCAGCTGTGAAGAACGTCCAGGTCAGCTGTGATGAAGAACTTCCAGGTCAGCTGTGGTGAAGATCATCCAGGTCAGCTGTGAAGAACTTCCAGGTCAGCTGTGATGAAGAACTTCCAGGTCAGCTGTGAAGAACTTCCAGGTCAGCTGTGGTGAAGAACTTTCAGGTCAGCTGTGAAGAACTTCCAGGTCAGCTGTGGTGAAGAACTTCCAGGTCAGCTGTGAAGAACTTCCAGGTCAGCTGTGATGAAGAACTTCCAGGTTAGTTGTGATGAAGAACTTCCAGGTCAGTTGTGATGAAGAACTTTCAGGTCAGCTGTGAAGAACATCCAGGTCAGCTGTGATGAAGATCTTCCAGGTCAGCTGTGGTGAGGAACTTCCAGGTCAGCTGTGAAGGACATGAAGACCTTCTCCTGTAAGGTGTCATGAAGGCTCCAGATGTGGTTAGTTTAACTATGATGCTGTGAAGAATAAACTTCAGGTAAATGCAGGTACGTTGGTCTTTAAACTTGAGTGAACTTGACATTCATGTCTCATCAATGACCAATCAGGTTAATCAATGTTTGCTTTCATTCAGCTCTCAGATCTATAATAATCTGTAGAAAGGCTTCCCCTTTGTTACTGCAGACTAAACCCTCTAGACGTCCATTAAAACAAGACCAGCTGACTAAATTATGAATGAAAGTTGTTCTTTAGAGAAAAGATTAAAACCGTAATTAAAACCTGTTAAAATGAAGAGGGTGAGTCGCTGAAACTCACCACAATCAGTCTGCAGCGTTCATACAGCGACATGATGGAAACTCACCACAACCGTCCACATCTGCTCAGAGACTGGGGACGCAGGAAACAGAAAACAGGAAACAGGAAAGAGGAAACGGGAAGTGAGTGTGCTTGGAGGGGAGGACGGGACAATAACGAGACAATAACCAGAGATGAAGAAAACATAACATGGACAGCAGGCAAACCTGACAACAGAGAACGCTGACTCACCAACCAACCAAACAACCAACCGACCGACCAACAAACCAACTCACCAACCAACCGACCGACCAACAAACCAACTCACCAACTCACCAACTCACCAGCCAACCGACTCACCAACCAAACAACCAACCAAACATCTGACTCACCAACCAACCAAACAACCGACCGACCCATCAACAAACTGACAGACCAACCAACCAAAAACCAAACAACCAACACAACCAACCAACCAAACAACCGACTCACCAACTAACCAACCAAACAACTGACTCACCAACTAACCAATGACCGACCGACCAACCATGACAGAGGCAGACTGGAAGAAGACAGACAGCTGGAAGAAGACAGACGAGACATACTGAAAGAAGACAGAGACAGACTGGAAGAAGACAGACGAGACAGACTGAAAGAAGACAGACGAGACAGACTGGAAGAAGACAGACAGCTGGAAGAAGACAGACGAGACATACTGAAAGAAGACAGAGACAGACTGGAAGAAGACAGATGAGACAGACTGAAAGAAGACAGACAAGACAGACTGGAAGAAGACAGACGAGACAGACTGGAAGAAGACAGACGGGACAGACTGGAAGAAGACAGACGAGACAGACTGGAAGAAGACAGACGAGACAGACTGGAAGAAGACAGATGAGACAGACTGGAAGACAGATGAGACAGCCTGAAAGAAGACAGAGACAGCTGGAAGAAGATAGACGAGACAGACTAAAAGAAGACAGCGAAAGACTGGAAGAAGACAGATGAGACAGACTGGAAGAAGACAGAAAACAAATGGAAGAAGACAGAGAAAGACTGAAAGAAGACAGACAAGACAGACTAGAAGAAGACAGATGAGACAGCTGGAAGAAGACAGATAAGACAGACTGGAAGAAGACAGATGAAGCAGACTGGAAAAAGACAGACGAGACAGACTGGAAGAAGACAGAGACAGCTGGAAGACAACAGACACTGATGGACTGATGAGGAGGATGACAGGATCAGAGGAAAACAACAGAAAGAAAACTGACGGTTCCAGGTCCTCCGAGTCAAAGATCCACACAGACGTCTCACTCTGAACAACAACAAGCAGCTGACTGTGGAGGACGCCGCAGCGGCGCGCGTGATTGGTGGAAAATACCACAGCTCTATTCTGGGCTGCTGGTCGAGAGACACAGACTTCACATGAGAGAGAGAGAGAGAGAGAGAGAGAGAGAGAGAGAGAGAGAGGCTGACCAACATCACATTGTCACCACTGAGGAGACATCACTTCAGCAGTCGTCCAATATTGAGACTGCACTCCTTTCTGTGGCTGATGTCCCACTGAAGATCACACGAGAATGTCATCTCAGATAGGAGTTGTAGAGCTACCCCAAATAATACACTTCTGTCACGTAACACACCTTCATGTTTACATCAGGGTCATGTCAGCAGATGACAACAAGACTGGCAGCTTGAAGATCACTGCAGATGATCTGCTGTGTAGACTGGGACTGTCCCTTCATCAACAAGAACACCAGAAGCACTGTTGGAGCCATCTTCACCAGCCATGTCAAACATCATCTAGAGATATTCTTGGTGCTGCCATCTACTGGTGAGTAAAGTCAGGAGGGTCTTAAGGGTTTCTGGTCAGGATTCTGGCTCCATGCAGTAGATGTTCTGGATCTGCTCACACACAACTCTGTCATGGTGAAGAACCTCCAGGAGCTCAGACCTGTCCTGAAACACTCCCCTGCTTTACTGTCGGCACCTCTGACATGCCATGATCTGTAGCAATAGCAGAGAAACAAATGCCTGAGATCTAGAACATCAGCCCTCAGGAGGTCCATCATCTTCAGAATTATCTTCTACACTGATGAGCAGGACGAGGATGTCAATGTCAAAGAGGAAGATGATAAAGATGAGGATGATGATGATATAAATGATGATGATGATAAAAAATTATGATAACGATGAGGATGATGATAAAGATTATGATAAAGATGAGGATGAAGATGATAAAGATGAAGATGATGATAATGATGAGGATGATGATGATAATGATAAAGATGAGGATGATGATGATAAAGATGAGGATGAAGATGTAATAATAATAATAATAATAATAATAATGATGAGGGTGATGACAAAGATGAGGATAAAGATGATAAAGATGAGGATGGTAATGATGTAGATGATGAGGATGAAGATGATGATAAAGATGAGAATGATGATAAAGATGAGAATGACGATGATAATGATGAAGATTAGGATGATGATAAAGATGGATGAGGATGGAGATGATGATAATGAAGATGAGGATGACAAACATGAGGATGAAGATGATGATAAAAGATGAAGATGACAATAAAGATTATGATAAAGATGAGGATGAAAATGATAAAGATTATGATAAAGATGAGGATGAAGATGATGATAAAGACGAGGATGATGATAAAGATTATGATGAGGGTGATGATAAAGATGAGGAAAATGATGAGAATGAAGATGATAAAGATGAGGATGATGATAAAGATGAGAATGACGATGATAATGATGAAGATGATGATAATGATGAAGATTAGGATGATGATAAAGATGGATGAGGATGGAGATGATGATAATAAAGATGAGGATGATGACAAACATGAGGATGAAGATGATGATAAAAGATGACAATAAAGATTATGATAAAGATGAGGATGAAAATGATAAAGATGAGGATGATGATCAAGATTATGATGAGGATGATGATAAAGATGAGGATGATGATCAAGATTATGATAAAAGATGAAGATGATGATTAAGATGAAAAATTAAGATGATAATGATGAGGATGATGACAAAGATGAGAATGATAAAGATGAGGACGAGGGCGATTATACAGATTATGGTAAAGACGAAGATGATGATAATGATGAGGATGATGATGATAATGATAAAGATGAGGATGATAAAGATGCGGATGATGATTAAGATGATGAAGATTGTAATAATAATAATGAAGATGAGGTTGGTGACAAAGATGAGGATGAGGGTGATGATAAAGATGAGGATGATAAAGATTTTGGTAAAGATGAAGATGATAATGATGAGGATGGAGATGATGATAATGAAGATCAGGATGATGATAAAGATTATGGAAAAGATTATGATAAAGCTGAAAATGAAGATAATGATGAGGATGAGGATGATGACAATGATAAAGATGAGGATGGTGATAAAGATGAGGATGATGATAAAGATGAGGATGACGTTGAAGATGATAATGATGAGGCTGCTGATGGATGATAAAGATGAGGATGATGATGATAAAGATAAAGATGAGGATGAAGATGATGATAATAATGAAGATGAGGATGATGACAAAGATGAGGATGATGATGATAAAGATGAGGATGAAGATGACGTTAAGATGAGGATGAGGATGATGTATTAAAATGAATCTGTAGAGTTTCAATGCAGCTTCAGGATTTAAGGTGTCCATGGTAACTTGTCCCAGCTTACTCCCTGGTCTTGGTTTGGTGCAGTAGCCTTCAGATGTTCCTCACTGAGACCCAGAAGAACTCTTCCTAATGTCCCAGCTGCCCCAGACCACAGACCATGACCCAACGAGCCCACGCTCGCCCACTCAACTTGAGTCCTACAGAGAACTTTTCCACCTGAACTCAACAGCTCCAACCACGGGCACCTGAACCTGCTAGATGGTGTCTGAAGTTGTGTGGATTTATGAACTGCTGGTTGGAGAGATTCCAGAGTTTGGTACCATTCCTCTGTGTTCCACAACAGGAACAACCTTGATCAAGGAACCTCTCAGATGTCAGATGTTCCTCATCTGCAGACCCTCATCTACTCTGGGAGGTGATGCTGGTCAGTGTCAGGAGAAGCTGGAGCATACCAAAAAGAGCTGGTGTGTGTGTGGAGGAGCTGCACCATATCTGAAGAAGCTCTCAGAGAAGTTACCTGTGAAGATGCTGGCTACATTCTCAAGACTTGACATAAATGTCAGTGTATTTCCACCTCCTGCAGCAGCTTCTGCAGAAACATCTACAGCATCATCTGCAGCTCTCACCTTCATATTGGAGGCCTCTGTCTCCAGCTTGGTCAGGTGGTTGGAGTTGTCCTGCAGTTCCTGCCTCAGGTTGGAGTTCTCCATCTTCAACACCTCCACCTGCCTCAGCAGCTGGTCATACGACACCACCGACATGTTGGAGGAGCCACGTCTGACCTGCAGGACACAATCCAGGAACACCAGTGAGGTTCACAGGTCCACAACATCTGTGACATCATATAGGGTCCCACAACATGTCTGAAGTCACATGGGGTTCAAACCTGTGACTGGTTGGAGTGTGATGAGACACATCTGGCTGTGCTGTGTTCAGGTTTCCACCAGGAACACCTCAGAACCACACTGAACTGTTTCTGCTGGGACAGAAACACATCTGGACCTGCTGAAGCAGCCTGGTACTTACCTGCAGATCAGTCCCACTACCGCCGGTAGACTTCACCTGAAGAACCTCCACTGACAATCTAATGGAGACCCACATCGGGACCACGAGTCACTACAACACACCTGGAGAGCCACATCGGGGCCACGAGTCACTACAACACACCTGGAGACCCACATCGGGGCCACGAGTCACTACAACACACCTGGAGAGCCACACCGGGACCACGAGTCACTACGACACACCTGGAGAGCCACATCGGGACCACGAGTCCCTACAACACACCTGGAGACCCACATCGGGGCCACGAGTCACTACAACACACCTGGAGAGCCACATCGGGGCCACGAGTCACTACAACACACCTGGAGAGCCACATCGGGACCACGAGTCCCTACAACACATCTGGAGACCCACATCGGGGCCACGAGTCCCTACGACACATCTGGAGACCCACATCGGGGCCACGAGTCACTACGACACATCTGGAGACCCACATCGGGGCCACGAGTCCCTACGACACATCTGGAGACCCACATCGGGGCCACGAGTCCCTACGACACATCTGGAGACCCACATCGGGGCCACGAGTCACTACGACACATCTGGAGACCCACATCGGGGCCACGAGTCACTACGACACATCTGGAGACCCATATCGGGACCACGAGTCACTACGACACATCTGGAGACCCACATCGGGACCACGAGTCACTACGACACACCTGGAGAGCCACATCGGGGCCACGAGTCACTACAACCCATCTGGAGACCCATATCGGGACCACGAGTCACTACAACACATCTGGAGATCCACATCAGGGCCACGAGTCACTACAACACATCTGGAGACCCACATCAGGGCCACGAGTCACTACAACACATCTGGAGACCCACATCAGGGCCACGAGTCACTACAACACATCTGGAGATCCACATCAGGGCCACGAGTCACTACAACACATCTGGAGATCCACATCAGGGCCACGAGTCACTACAACACATCTGGAGATCCACATCGGGACCACGAGTCAGTACAACACATCTGGAGATCCACATCAGGGCCACAAGTCACTACAACACATCTGGAGATCCACATCAGGACCACGAGTCACTACAACACATCTGGAGACCCACATCAGGGCCACGAGTCACTACAACACATCTGGAGATCCACATCAGGGCCACGAGTCACTACAACACATCTGGAGATCCACATCAGGGCCACGAGTCACTGCAACACATCTGGAGACCCACATCAGGGCCACGAGTCACTACAACACATCTGGAGACCACATCAGGGCCACGAGTCAGCAACACATCTGGAGACCCATCAGGGCCACGAGTCACTACAACACATCTGGAGACCCACATCAGGGCCACGAGTCACTACAACACATCTGGAGACCCACATCAGGGCCACGAGTCACTACAACACATCTGGAGATCCACATCAGGACCACGAGTCGCTGAAGTACAACACATCTAAACTAGAGAAACAATGACACGTAGAAAAACTAAACCTAATAAGGACCTGGATCATCAGGACCTTAGGACCAGGACCTTCCTGATGAAGACCAGCTGGATAAAGGAAGAAAAGAGGAGGAAGACAGAGGACAGAGAGAGGATGGAGGACAGAGATGGAGGGCAGAGAGAAGATGGAGGACAGAGAGCACGGGGCATCCTCTGGTACCCCATACTCATGAAGGATCATTAATCCGGAGGTTTAAACTGGAACTACTGGTAGAGTTTCCAGTTGGATGTCTAACGCTGTCTCTCCATGTCAGTGCTGAATGATCGCACCGCTGTGATGCTGAGCTTCCCGTCTCATTAAATGCTAGAGTTTCCAGAGGTTTAAACTGGAACAACTGGTAGAGTTTCCAGAGGTCTAAACTGGAACTACTGGTAGAGTTTCCAGAGGTCTAAACTGGGGATAGTGGTAGAGTTTCCAGTTGAATGTCTAACGCTGTCTCTCCATGTCAGTGCTGTATGATCGCACCGCTGTGATGCTGAGCTTTCCGTCTCATTAAATGCTAGAGTTTCCAGAGGTTTAAACTGGAACTACTGGTAGAGTTTCCAGAGGTCTAAACTGGGGATAGTGGTAGAGTTTCCAGTTGAATGTCTAACGCTGTCTCTCCATGTCAGTGCTGGATGATCGCACCGCTGTGATGCTGACCTTCCCGTCTCATTAAATGCTAGAGTTTCCAGAGGTTTAAACTGGAACTCCTGGTAGAGTGTCCAGAGGTTTAAACTGGAACTACTGGTAGAGTTTCCAGAGGTCTAAACTGGGGATAGTGGTAGAGTTTCCAGTTGAATGTCTAACGCTGTCTCTCCATGTCAGTGCTGGATGATCGCACCGCTGTGATGCTGAGCCTCCCGTCTCATTAAATGCTAGAGTTTCCAGAGGTTTAAACTGGAACTACTGGTAGAGTTTCCAGAGGTCTAAACTGGGGATAGTGGTAGAGTTTCCAGTTGAATGTCTAACGCTGTCTCTTCATGTCAGTGCTGGATGATCGCACCGCTGTGATGCTGAGCTTCCCGTCTCATTAAATGCTAGAGTTTCCAGAGGTTTAAACTGGAGCTACTGGTAGAGTTTCATTAAATGGTAGAGTGCTGGTGGTGTCGCTGTAATCAAGTATTGAGTTACAGGCTTTGTCAGTACTCGGTGATACTGAAGCGACTAGATCAATACCAGAGAGGGATTGAATTTTAAGCCTACGGTGTGGACTGATCTGGATCTGACTCAGAACAGCTGGTCCAGTGTAAACCACAGTCCAGTACACATCCTAGTCCAGCCGTCCTCCCATCGGTCCTGGTAATGACATCACAGCTGGATAATAACAGCAGAAGTCAACACAGGACAGAGGAGACAACAGCCTCTCATCCTTCTCCATCAGTCAGCCACCCCACCCCCCACCCTCCCTCCATCATCAGATCCCCCACGGCTCCCATCCACCGCATCATCCTTCACTCCTCCACGGTTCCTCCTCCATCCCTCCATCCTTCTCCCTGTCACTGAAAACCTGAACGAATTTAATTCAATGAGGAAGAAAACCAGCCGGGAACAAACAAAGACCCCTCTACTCCCCCTCCTCCCCAATAATCCCTTCATCCCACAGCAAACAGGACGGAGGAGAGAAGGATGAACAAAGATGGAGAGATGGTGATATAAAGAGAAAATGGCAGCTCACCCCATCGCTGTCGCCTCCATCAGCCTCCTCTCTGAGTCTGACTGAGGGAGGTCAGCTGATCAGCAGCCAGCCAATCAGGAGCCAGGAACAAAGCAAGAGAGAGAGAGGCAAGGAGGGGGAGGTGGCCCCCACCCCCTGCTCCCAGCATGCACTGCAGCAGCACTGCAGGCAGAATGACCGGGTTTCTGACACACAGACACACTGATGAACACACACACACACACACACTAAAGTACCTACATACACATCAAAGATAGATAAACTATCAATTTCAATTTTATTTGTATAGCATCTGTTACAATGTCAATTGTCTCTAGGTGCTTTACAGAGACCCAGATCATGACCCCCCAGCAAATATCATTAACTAAAATTACAATATCAAATCCTAATCAAGGTTAATGGCAAGTCACTCTGATGTGCGCGTGATCAACACAATCAGTTACAGTTTAATTCTTCAATATGACAGTAAAATAAAATACTTTAATTTAAAGTAATCTCACCATCTCATTTATTTACTCCAGTGCTGTTTGACTACAACCATTACTGAGGACTGAACATCTTAAAATCTATCGTTTAGCTCTAAGTTTGCCCCTTGAATATTTGATGTGACTGATTAAAACTGATGTTGTTTAAATACCCAGCCATAAAAGTTTTGTATATGATCAATCTAATTATCTTATAGCTGCTTGATGATAAGCACGTCTTTGGTGCTCTGGGATATGAGTGGTGATTTCTGAATGTGTATTAATGGACATGTACCTGCAGCAGGTGTCCTGTCAGTCTGAACACCTTTATTAACCCCTGAAACCTGATGCTGTCCAGAGGACACAGTTGGAGGGTTCAGTCTGCTGACTCCTGCAGTGTTGGTGTCACCTATCTGACACTTTTAAAACGACATATGAAATATACACCAAGAATATAATCTAGTGTAATTCATACAATTAATGCAACTCACTAATATTGATCGCATGATTTATATTGTTTATATTGTATTACACTGTTCTATAGCATAAATATACACTAATATATCCACATATCTACAACCCAAATTCCAGGAATGTTGGGACATTTTTTTCAATTGGAATAAAATGAAAACTAAAAGACTTTCAAATCTCACGAGCCAGTATTTAATTCCCAACAGAACATCTGCTCCCCTCCAGATGGCATCTGTTCCGTCGTCGTCCGCTTCGGGAAAGGTCGTCGTCGTCCGCTTCGGGGAAGGTCAGTCGTCCGACGCTTCAGGGAAGGTCCGTCGTCTGTCCGACGCTTCGGGGAAAGTCCGTCGTCCGCTTCGGGGAAGGCGTCGTCCGCTTCGGGGAAGGCGTCGTCCGCTTCGGGGAAGGCGTCGTCCGCTTCGGGGAAGGCGTCGTCCGCTTCGGGGAAGGTGTCGTCCGCTTTGGGGAAGGTGTCGTCCGCTTCGGGGAAGGTGTCGTGTTGTTGGTGGAAATGAAATAGTATTTCTTATAGCTTTGTTATTATCTAACCTAGGGATGCACATTTTGGATTTTTTTTATAACCGTTAACCGACGTTTAACGATTAATAACCGTTAACCGATAAGATTTAAATGCCCTTCCATGCCGCCATTCCAACATACCACCATTTAGACACATCACCGTCCTGAAATACCGCTATTCAGACACACAAACGTCCCACCATTCAGACCCAGCTGACCCGAACCGCTATAAATAGACCCGTTACCCGAAACGTACCCGAGTTAAAATAAATCAGAGCCAAAATGAAATGCAGACGTTTATTGCTGCAACACTAGGCAAGTGAAATAATGAAGTTCAGTGGCCTACACGTTGCCTTAACATAGAGAAAAAATGTAGGTCCTATCACAGTCATCTCTGAATCTGGGGAGAGCCGTGCCATGCACACATACGAACTAAAAATAACACGGGCTAACCTGCGCAAAAGTAAAGATACGTCTGCCTACCTGTACAGGCCATTTAGATGCGATCACTCAATGGACAGGAATTCCTACAGGTGGACGCAGAGGTAGCCAGTTTTTCTGTAGTCATCCGTCCACATTTCTAAAGTAACGGCACCATTGTGCTCCTACAGTTGCATTTTGAGTTCCGGAATTGTTTGCTGACGAATTTCCTCCGCATATCTGGTCACTCCACGGGAAACGGTGATGGGGTCAGGCAGTAGTTGATTAGCATCAACACGGCCAGCTCGTGCACCAACATCAATAAGCCCCTGTGCTAATGCAAAAAAGCCCTCGCCATGTACAGTTTCAAAGGGTCGAATATCGTTGCACACCAAATTCACGCACAGTTTGGTTATAGCGTCTTTGTCTTCTTTGCGAGGCACCTGCAGTAATGCCGTCTTCTTCTTAACAAAATGTTCAAGGACAGACTTCGATGGGTTTTCAAAGCTAGCACAGGTGTCGGCATGCTTCTAGAGAGAATGTCCCACACTTTCGGCTGTCGCGCACAGACACTTTAAGGCATTTCTTACAGGCAGTGAAGCCTTCAACGATGTTGTTCTCACTGTCTGACACACATCCAAAATACTTCCAAACGTCTGATTTTAGTTTCGTGGAGGTATTGGCAATAACTTTTTAGTGTCCATTAACCAACTTCTTTTTCAGCTCTTCCGTAGTCATTTTGACTACGGCAGGGCATTGCCTGACGTGAAAACAAAAGTTGCAAAGATTCCTGGGAATGCGCGAGCAGTTTACAGACAAAAAAAATTTTTTTTTTAAATCCGATTTTACTTTTTAAAGAGGGTTTTACTTTTTAAAGGCTGTTTACAATTCACAACAACATAGGCTTTTATATTTAAATAATATTTATTTTTGTTGGCACATTTTGTAAACCCGCAGTCAGACCCGCGCTCTGGTTCTTCCGACCCGGCATCCGACACAGGCTAAAATGTTTCACCCGTTGTATAGAATGTAACGGTTCACCCGCGGGTACCCGAACCTGTGCAGATCTCTGCTGCACAGAACTCCTTTTTGCTCCCTTCATCTATAAAGAGGGCTGTGATGGGACGCATGTGATGGCATGTGTTGTAGCTGTCGACACGCCCCCATGAGTTGATTGAATTACGTAGCTTAAAAACAAAATTGACCGTTAGTATTAATCGGTTAGAGTTACTGTTATCGGTTAACGGTTAAACGGTTAACCATGTGCATCCCTAATCTAACCATTCATCCTGTGGTGAACTCTTCGTTCTGCTACTAGACATCTATTGCGTCTGTCCCGTTAGGGCCACGTTAGGGTCAGCTGAACCCTAGTTTCTGTCTAAACTGTCCTCCAGGTGCCAGCTTGTATTTCTGAGCCTCATGTATTCTGTCTCGTGTTTTCTGGTTTCCTGTTTAAACAGCTGTACCTCTGATGCTCTTCGTCATTCTTCATCATCTGCTCAGATGTATGTTTGACTCCTTTGCGTGCAATAATGTTAAGATTCATTGAAATCTCGTCACGCCAAGTCTTACTTCGATATTATCGTCACCAGAGGCCTGTTGCATGACTTCTCTTGATGCACACAAATGAACCAATCACAGCGAACCACCATGTTCAATTTCACAAGCGTGAAGCCATAAATGACAATAAAAACACAATGAAGATTTGGTTAACATGGTTAATATGGAACTGGTTTGGATTGTCTCCACAGGACAAGGAGCAAACCATAGTGAAGATTCTCACCTCTGACGGCAGCACGACAAACCTATCAGCCATCTCAAGAGCCAGCACCCTCAACTCTGAAAGTTAAACTTTCAGGAAATCAGCTAACGGAAGCTCCAGGCCAACACAAACTACGCTAATGCAGACGTTTGAAAAGACAAGTCAGCGCCGAAGAGACGTAACAGAAGCAATAACATTTGGTTTGACAAATCACAGATCCACAGGTCAAACCGGTGGAAAATGAGGGCTTTAAAGACTGATCCAAGTATTGAATCTGTGGTACGAGTCACCCACCGTTAATACTTAGTAACTAGAAATATAAACCACATCAACATTCTTGTTTAAGGTCTTGGGGTAAATTGGAAAAAGTGTCCACACAGATTAAAATCTGTTCAATAAAAGGTACTTTGGCCTAAATGCTACATTATTCTTTTTTCTTTCAGGGTTATTTTTTTTTTAAATGGGGAGATAAGATTCGTTGTTCTGCTCAGTAGCTCGCAGAATAGTCTTATAAACCAAATAAGCAAGAATTATTAGGGGTGCACGATAACTATCGGGCCGATAACAGTAAATTATGACGTCATCCCGATAAGTTTGATATCATGACGAACAGCCCAGATAAAACCATCTGAAACATAAACATCGCTATTGAGAGTTTTGAAATCACGCTAGCGTGATCAAGGCAGCAGCTGAGAATTCACCGGGACTTAAACACATCGATGAGTCTTTTGAACAACTGAAGAAATTTGCCAAACGATGACCCACGGGCAAAGGTGAAATGGACGGTACCAACAGTGATGAAGCCCCAGGGCCCGACGACCCGGCTGCATAACTACAGACGGCACCGACAGCGACGGAGCCCCGGGGCCCGACGACCCGGCTGCATAACTACAGACGGTACCGACAGCGACGGAGCCCCAGGGCCCGATGACCCGGCTGCATAACTACAGACGGTACCGACAGCGACGGAGCCCCGGGGCCCGACGACCCGGCTGCATAACTACAGACGGCACCGACAGCGACGGAGCCCCGGGGCCCGACGACCCGGCTGCATAACTACAGACGGTACCGACAGCGACGGAGCCCCAGGGCCCGACGACCCGGCTGCATAACTACAGACGGTACCGACAGCGACGGAGCCCCAGGGCCCGACGACCCGGCTGCATAACTACAGATGGCACCGACAGCGACGGAGTCCCAGGGCCCGACGACCCGGCTGCATAGCTACAGACGGCACCGACAGCGACCCTAAGCCCCAGTAGTGTATATGTGAGTATAGATCTATACTGCTGCACCGGACTAATTCTTTTTATTATAATTGTCATGTTTATTATGGTTTCTGACCTGCTGAAATTTGAGACTGTTATAGGGTGTGGTTATTTGTTCCATGATTATGTTTAATAAATGCTCAAATGAATAAAAATAAAGGAGAAGAAAAGGGAATATAGGTGTTAATATTCAAATAGAGTCTGACTGGACAGATTGAACATTAGAGTCCACTTATAAGTAGGGTTTGGGCTTCGAAAAACGATTCCAAGTAGGAACCGTTTTCTAACTTCCGGTTCTGGAATCGTTTAGAAGATTTTTGAATTTCGTTTCCTTTTTTCGGTTCCTAAATGTCCGCGCTATTTTTTAATTTTTTTTTAAATTTACTGCACTAGTTTGTTGATGTTACTCCGCCCAGCGTAATCAACTCCGGGCTAGTGTCGACGTCACGTCCGTCACCGACCAGACTTCACTCAGACTTCACTCAACATGGATCCAAAGAGACGCCGCTCTCGAGTTTGGCTGCATTTCAGTCCCGAGAGTGACGGCTACCTGGCGCAGTGCAACATCTGTGGAAAACGTGTTACTGCCAAAGGAGGGTGCACTACGAACATGGCAAAACACCTTTACCTGCATGGCATCACAAAATTAGTGCACTGTATTTAATACGCTGCGTTGCTCCCCCGCTCCCGCCGCTTCTTCGATTTCAACAGAGGGTCTGTCTTCATCCAGAAACTCCTCGACGGAAACGCGACCAGGTATGTGGAAAGTGACTTCACCAAAGCAGAAGACTTTGTCAGACTGATGAAGATGCTTCACACCAGCACTCTCTGTGTTTCGACCGAAAAAAGCTCCACTGCTGGACAGATCCTGCCAATAATCCAGAAACTTGAGAAACACTTTGCTGCGGAAAATGGAGACACTGCATTTGTTTCTGACCTAAAGAAAAGGGTCTGGGGAAGCCTGTCCAGCCAGTACACGGTAATTTTTGACTGAGGATATCAAATTAATAAAGATTAATGTCTGTTCCTGTGGTATTTTACAATAGTAATTTTGTTTTTATTGTTTTAAAGAATGAGGATGTCAGATTCTTCTTGGAAAAAGCCACTGCCTTAGACCCTCGCTTCAAAATTAGGATGGATGACAACACTGCACTGTGGGAGCCATCAAGGGGAAGTTGCTGGCAAACTCTGAGGAGGTGAAATGTCATACATACACAAATATCAGTCCTCAACATTTTCTAATATAGACTGTGTAAACTCTCTGTAATGGCAGACAGTTCATTGTTTAATTGTATTCTTCCAATGGATGAAATTTATTCATATATATATATATATATATATATATATATATATATATATATATATATATATATATATATATATATATATATATATATATATATATATAATATATATCACTATATATAATAACTAACTAACTACCTACCATAACTATGATGAATATAATAATAATAATAATAATAATATAATAATTCTATGTCTACCCATCAATCCCATATTGCCCTCCATAGTCAGCGGCAATCCATGACAATCCAGAACGGGGTGAGGTAAACCAGGAGCTAAACGATACTGGGATACTGAGGACTCAGAGGAAGAGGAGAGGGTAAATAGATGAATGGAATTATGTTAGGTGTGTTCTTCTCAGCCATGAAGTGTTTTTTTGTTTTTTTTTCACTATAATCTGTTTTTTTTGTTTAGCGGGCTCCTCCTTTCAAACATCCAAAAAAGTCTCCACTGGAGCTACTTTTTGCCGAGGAGGATGCAGTGAAGAGGACCTCAAGTGAGCGGATGATGACCATAGAAGAGTCTATTGAAAAAGAGATCCAAACATATCAAGAAACGCATCAACCATCACATCATTTGACCCTGCTGCCTGGTTCTGGACCCACACAGAGACTTATCCTTTATTCTCATCTCTTTCTTTCTCATATATATATGTGTACAGGCCTCTTCCACACCTAGTGAACGTGTGTCAAAAAATCAAAAACTGTTGATTTCGTTTTTTGTTGGGCAAAATTTTTTTGGAGACCAACTGCCAACTAAGTTGTTTATCATTTAGGCTCTAAGTGAATCTTGTGTGTGCACAAATGCAAGCATTTATTAGAATAAAAATGGCCTGTTGCCTGTGTAAATGTGTCAGTTTTTTTTAAAGATAAAATTCTACTGTTAGATAAGTCGCAATCTGTTGACCTACACATCAAAGAATCGGAATTGAGAATCGTTTTGAACAGGAATCGAAACAGAGAATCAGAATCGTTAAAATCCAAACGATGCCCAACCCTACTTATAAGCTCCACTTACAGAGATCATTAAGAATCACTTCTTATTGAGGCTGATCAATCAAAATCTAGTTAGGTAGGTTTGACTACACTGGATTTGAACTTTATGAGATGGCCCAATCCTCTGAACTAGCAGTGGGTGGAATAAACGGTATACGGTAGAAACAATATGAATGTAGCTAACGGTAGAGATTTTTACTATACCGGCCTCCCACGACTGAGCAAGTTGATGATGTCAAGCTCCACCTACTTTGATTGAAACTGAATGTGAAAACATGACAGCGGCTGCAAACATGGAGCGAGGTGATGAGGAGGAAGTGCTAGTAAAACAGACCGGTGCAACGTCGGTCACTTCGTACAACAAAAAGAATCAGAGGTGGATTTATATTATAAATGTCATTACTGTAATATTGTGGAAGGTCATGGCACCATTTCTGACAGTGGAAAAAAGCAGCTTTAGGAACACCATAAAGACTCTTGATGGATGCTACCAGTTAGCTAACCGCAAGTGCTTTAGCACAGTGATTCCCAAAGTGTGGGCCGTCGAGGTACTGCAGGTGCCGTGAGGTCATTAAAAATAAACAAATATGTTTTAAATCTTTTTTAATATGTTTTATAAATTACTGTTAATTATTTATTACATGATTTTTAAATATTTAGTAATAATAAAACCAACCATTAGAGCAGGGGTGGGCAATTAATTTTTTCAAGGGGCCACATGAAAAACCTGAGTTGTGTCAGAGGGCCACATCAACGATAACTTGAACTTAATCCTGCTCAACTTCCTTCCATTGTAAAATGCATTAAATTATATATTCTAAATAGCTGGTACTGGTAATTAGAAGAATACAATTATTCTGTAGATATTTATATTAGGCTCTGTGAAATTGTGGCGTATAGGTCGAGTAAAAAAACAAAAATAATCATTAATAAGTCCAATTTATTCTCAACTTGTTAAATTCCTCAAACTGTGAATTACAACACATCTATAGAAACACATCAATTAAATGAATAATGTTTTAATGTTTTCCACCTCATTTTACCAATTCCTTGTTGGGTTTGCAGTTTTGCTTGCAATGCATCAGCCTCTATTGCGTGCTCTTTATCAGACAGATTTCTGTATTTTACCTCATGCTTGGTCGTGTAGTGCGGATTTAAATCATAATCTTTAAACAGCGATCTGTGTAGCACAAATCACGGCTTCACCTTTTAATTTCTGTAAAGAAACACTTAGCGGTCCATGTCTTGTTGAAAGCACATCATTCCTTGTCAACTTTTCTTTTCTTAGCGTCAGCACACATTTTAACGGCAGCATCACTTAGCGCTGTTTACCTTCATGCACGTACGCTACACGGAAGTACTACGCCTGTCAAAATAAAAGCACCACAGTTGTATTACACGCACGACATAGATTTTTTTTTTTTTTTATTAAGTTGTAATCAAATGTAATTTATGATTGGCCTCATGCGGGCCGGACAGAGACGCACAAAGGGCCGGATGTGGCCCGCGGGCCGTGTTTTGTCCAGGTCTGCATTAGAGTGTTATTCTCCTGTAATCTTAACATGACCAGTGTCACCTTATCTGTTTTCCCCTCACATTAATATTTGAATGTAGCTTTTAGTCTTGGATGTTGATCAAAGTGGTGTTTAAAGGTTTACATGGACCACAGAGATTTTTACCATTTCAGACTGGGCCTTGGTATTCTGGAGTTAGGAAAAAGACTGCTTTAGCCAAACTGAAATGTACGACAAAGTCCCCGAGCAAGTAGAGAAATATTGAGAACATAAAACACTATGAAGCTACTACAGACTTGTGGTCGAGTCACACAGTGGAGCCTGACATTAGTCTGACAATCACTTCATTATCACAGAGGTTACAGCAGATGACGACAGACAGAATATTACACTGAGGATCATACCACTGAACTTGTGTGTGTGTGTGTGTGTGTGTGTGTGTATATTTTTCTGTTTGTTTTTCCCCCAGTACAACCAGCTGTTCTGAAAACTTCTGATTTCACCCTGATGTCTCACTTTAGAAACGTTTATCTCTAAAATGTTTGGCATCACTTTTGTTTTTCCTCTTTGACAAACTGTATACACAGACTGGAGCTAAAATCACATGAAAGCATAAACGTGAGTACGGAAAACTTTAACATGTTTACTAGGGGAG
Source organism: Hirundichthys speculiger (assembly GCA_018398805.1). Taxonomy (NCBI): domain Eukaryota; kingdom Metazoa; phylum Chordata; class Actinopteri; order Beloniformes; family Exocoetidae; genus Hirundichthys; species Hirundichthys speculiger. The sequence continues at coordinate 289,138 of JAGFBZ010000310.1, forward strand.
TGAAGATAAACCGATTTGAATCGGTTATCAGTCTGTGACATATGAGATCCGAGTGCATCGGTCAATGGAGAACTGGATCGGTAAAAATGCACTATGAACGGTCCGATGTCCCATATTCACGGCCGCAAATCGGTTTTCCTGAGGTCCAGTGACCCAGACCTGCCATTGTTGTGCCAACGGGCGCGTGAACTCTCACGAGACTCCAGTGTTGACGTTTCTGTAAGAGTCGTGACGTCAGCTATGTAGCTGAGAGAGCGGCTAGCAACATGTCAGACAACAGGGATTAAATATCCAGCGCTTCTCACCACTGGTACAAGAAGAAGGAACAGAAGCAAGAAACCAACCAATAGAGAGCAGACAGTTTGTTGAGACCCACATTCAGATGAGGCTGATGAGAAGTTCAAGACCTTCAACCTCCAAAGGTCCAAATCTGAGCAACAACCTGGCCATGACCTCCTGATGGTGAGGAGCCTCTCCACCTCTGGACATGGCAGGATTCTTGGGCCTCTCACACCATCACCATGGGTGGAGACAAGTTTCCTTGAAGGTTCTGAAGGGTTCTAGTAGACCCAAAAACATTTCACCAGGACTCTGGAGGGTCCGACAGGCGTCCATGAAGATACATCGTGACCTTCCAATCAGATGAAGTTCCTTAATGATCCTGAAACCATGAGATGGCACCTGAGAGAGATGGCAGAAACACCTCCTTCCCCACCACTCACCTGCCTGTCTGGACTTTGGATGAGGAGCAGGTCTCCTCCACCTGTCCTGGGTGGTCCAGGTGTGAACCTACAGGTGTGTAGAGGAGCAGGTGTCCTCCACCTGTCCTGGGTGGTCCAGGTGTGAAGCTACAGGTGTGTAGAGGAGCATGTGTCCTCCACCTGTCCTGGGTGGTCCAGGTGTGAACCTACAGGTGTGTAGAGGAGCAGGTGTCCTCCACCTGTCCTGGGTGGTCCAGGTGTGACCCTACAGGTGTGTAGAGGAGCAGGTGTCCTCCACCTGTCCTGGGTGGTCCAGGTGTGAAGCTACAGGTGTGTAGAGGAGCGGGTGTCCTCCACCTGTCCTGGGTGGTCCAGGTGTGAACCTACAGGTGTGTAGAGGAGCATGTGTCCTCCACCTGTCCTGGGTGTTCCAGGTGTGAACCTACGGGTGTGAGAGGAGCAGTGTCCTCACCTGTCCTGGGTGGTCCAGGTGAACCTACAGGTGTGTAGAGGAGCAGGTGTCCTCCACCTGTCCTGGGTGGTCCAGGTGTGAACCTACAGGTGTGTAGAGGAGCAGGTGTCCTCCACCTGTCCTGGGTGGTCCAGGTGTGAACCTACAGGTGTGTAGAGGAGCAGGTGTCCTCCACCTGTCCTGGGTGGTCCAGGTGTGAACCTACAGGTGTGTAGAGGAGCAGGTGTCCTCCACCTGTCCTGGGTGGTCCAGGTGTGAACCTACAGGTGTGTAGAGGAGCAGGCGTCCTCCACCTGTCCTGGGTGGTCCAGGTGTGAACCTACAGGTGTGTAGAGGAGCAGGTGTCCTCCACCTGTCCTGGGTGGTCCAGGTGACAACCTTGTTCAGTGAGAAGCAGACTGGAGTGAAGACAGCTTCATCCTGATCACACGTATCACATGTTCATTTATGGACGTCACCACAGAATCTGAACTTCTCTGTCCTTAAATATATTCTGTTCATTTCTGAGAGACACCAGGGTTTCATGACAAACTTTCATACCTTATTCCAGAACTATCATCATCACTTAGTAGCAGTCTGACACCGTCCTGGTAAAACCAGACCCGGGTCTGAGTCCAGACTTCTGACTTCTCATGTTCAACTGCTCTGCTTCTCACAAACTCCGAGAGACTTTATCTCCGCATTGGTTCAGAACCTGGATCCAGGAGCTCTCTGGGACCAGAACCGTACCGTAATCAGACAAACCAGAACAACCAGGACCAGAGCCGGTTCAAAACAACACCAGTACCGAACTAGAAAACCGGGGTGTGAGCAGCTGCCCACCGGCTGTGACCGGGTCAAGCAGACATAAATGTACCGTTTCCGCTCCGGTAACTGCTGGGCTTGGACCGCGGGGTCCGGGTGGCTCTACGGACGGACAGAAGCGTGTTGGGTCCGGTCGAACGTTCACCAAAACAAACGTTAGCTTGTGGCTAGGCTAACGGACAGCAGCCTCACCTTCCCGGTACTCCTGTCCAGCACGTTCACGGAGACATCAGCACGACCGGTCCAGCCGGTGGACGAGCGGCCTGTGAGTCCGTTCCAGGCGGGAGAAGACCGGTTCTGTGAGGTTCGGACGGAGTTCTTACCGGGTTTCTGACTGGGCCTTCATGTAGCACAGCCGGAGCGCTCCGCCATCTTGTTTCTGCCTGCTGCGCCCGCCTCCTCCTGCGACGTCACAACGTCGCTACTCAGCCCCTCCTCCTGGAGTTCCTCACAGGTGACAGGAGGCAGTGTGACGCCCTGTTGACGTTATCAACATCATTAACATAACGGCACCTGTCAGGGTTCTCATGTGATTTTTTTTTTAAGGAATCTCGATTAGGTCAAAACACCTGTGGCAGGACAGGTGTTAAGGACAGGTATTCAGGACAGGTAGTCAGGACATGTATTCAACACAGGTGTTCAGGACAGGTGTTCAAGACAGGTGTTCAAGACAGGTGCTCAGGGCAGGTGTTCAAGGACAGCTACTCAGGACAGGTGTTCAAGACAGGTGTTCAGGGCAGGTACTCAGGACAGGTGTTCAGGACAGGTGTTCAGGACAGGTGTTCAGAACAGGTATTCAGGACAGGTGGTTAGGACAGGTATTCAGGAAAGGTAGTCAGGACTAGGTGTTAAGGTGAGGTATTCAGCACAGGTGTTCAGGACAGGTATTCAGGACAGGTATTCAGCACAGATGTTCAAGACAAGTGCTCAGGACAGGTGCTCAGGACAGGTACTCAGGACAGGTGTTCAGGACAGGTATTCTGGACAGGTGTTCAGGACAGGTGTTCAGGACAGGTGTTCAGGACAGGTATTCAGGACAGGTATTCAGCACAGATGTTCAAGACAAGTGCTCAGGACAGGTGCTCAGGACAGGTACTCAGGACAGGTGTTCAGGACAGGTATTCTGGACAGGTATTCAGCACAGATGTTCAAGACAGTGCTCAGGACAGGTCTCAGGACAGGTATCAGGACAGTGTTCAGGTATTCTGGACAGGTATTCAGGACAGGTGTTCAGGACAGGTATTCAGGACAGGTATTCAGCACAGATGTTCAAGACAAGTGCTCAGGACAGGTGCTCAGGACAGGTACTCAGGACAGGTGTTCAGGACAGGTATTCTGGACAGGTATTCAGCACAGATGTTCAAGACAAGTGCTCAGGACAGGTGCTCAGGACAGGTACTCAGGACAGGTTTCAGGACAGGGTATTCTGGACAGGTTCAGGACAGGTTTCAGTTCAGGTCACAGACAGTGTCAAGACAAGTGCTCCAGGACAGGTGCTTCAGGACAGGTGTTCAGGACAGGTGTTCAGGACAGGTATTCAGGACAGGTGTTCAAGACAGGTGACTCTGACTGGCAGATTCACAGGCCGGTCTGATGTGGGCTCGTGACCAGCTGTGGTCCAGCCAGCCATCATCAAATCAGCAGCTCTGAGATTTCAGATTATATATGAAGGGTTGGGGTGTCTGATAGGGTTATGGTTAGGGTTAGGGTTAAGGTTAACCCCTGGGTGTCTGAAGGGTTATGATTATGGTTATGGTTAGGGTTATGGTTAGGGTTAGGGTTAGGGTTAGGGTTAGGGTTATGGTTATGGGTTAGGGTTATGGTTAGGGTTAGGGTTATGGTTAGGGTTAGGGTTAGGGTTATGGTTAGGGTTAGGGTTATGGTTAGGGTTAGGGTTAACCCCTCCCCCTAACTGACTGTGATTATTATGGCACTAACTGATCCTTTTTATGTAGACAGTTGGAAAGAAAAAAACAACCAAACCAAAGGTTAGTGAAGAAACACAGAGCTGGACAGACAGACTGTTGTAAACGTTGCTGCAGTGCTTAGAAACTGCCTTGTGCTCCTCTTTTATATTGAGCCTGTTGATATGGTTACAGGTTTTGGTTAATGTTTAATTTTATTTTTGGTACCAGTGGCCTTCATTCACAGTAGAGACAGACAGTAAAGGGACTGAGAGAGAGAGAGCAGGGAAGACGTGCAGCAAAGGGTTGCACAGACTGAGAGTCGAACCCGCAACTGCTGTGTGAAGGACTGTAGCCTCTGTATATGGGCCACCTGCCCACCACTGCACCTCTGGGCGTCACGGCAACGTTGTCTTTCTAAGTTCTGTTCTCCTTCAAGCCATTTAGATCTGGACCTAACAAAAGAAGTAGAAATGATGACAGTTATCTTGTAGATTGTCTAGCTCCATTAGTTCTTCCTTTAGTGACTGATCCTCCATTAGAATTGTTCCTCATTTTCTAGATTTGACTTTGAGGCAACCAGTCTCTTAAAAATGGACCAGTTTCAAACTTGAGGAGTTTGCAGTTATTCCCTCACTGTTTTCTAGCTTTGGACCAATCAGGTGAAATGAACCACTTCCTCCACTTCATCAAAGTTGAGATGTCTCTTCCCCCCCATGTCCTGATTTAGCTCCATAGTAACTGAGGGTTGAGTCTCACACAGGTGAACTCAACCAGGCTGATCACTACAGAAGGTAGCTACGCAGTCAGAGCACAAACATCTATAGAATCAGAGGAACATCTGGAGAATCAGAGGAACCTCTTGAGAATCAGACGAGCATCTGAAGAATCAGAGGAACATCTGGAGAATCTGGAGGAACATCTGGAGAGTCAGAGGAACATCTGGAGAATCAGAGGAACATCTGGAGAGTCAGAGGAACATCTGTAGAATCAGAGGAAGATACTGCCAGAATTGGACGAGTCAGTGACTGACTGACTGTGTTTCGTTGTCTTCTACTGTAACATGTGTGTACTGTGAAACCCACAGAAATACCTGTGCTTTTACTGCGAAAGCTATCGCAGGAAGAGTAGGACTTTTATTGTGAAAGGTCTAGCAGGAATACGAGGCTTTTATTCTGAAGTCTCCCGCCGGAAGCGGGCGGATCTTTGCTCGCTGCTGGTCGTCTCGCGGACTGCTGGTCCTCTCATCGCTGTGAGGGTTTTGATGTCGAACTGTCTGTGACGTCATGAGCGGTACCGGATGCCTCGCGTGAACCGGACCGGTGTTCTGTTCCTGCTGATCGTCAGCAGCTGCGTGTTCCTGCTCTTCCAGCTCTATTACTACCGGAACTACGTCAGCAAGGTAGGTTCTTCTCATCCGGCTCGGTCTGATCCACGATCATGATCAACTCTGAATGGAACCCTGGACTTGCTGGTTCTGGTCCCGGTGAAACACACCTGGACCTGGTGGTTCTGGTTCTAACTGACTGCTGGACGCCCCCCTCGCCTCCTTCCTGGGGTCCTGAGTTCTGGTCTGGTGATCCCAGGTTAAATGTCTGTGGAAGCACCTGGACAGTGCTGTGGTCCAGATGACTTCTGCTGAAGTGTTTTTGGAACACATGTGGACACAAGTGTGTTTGGGACACATGTGGACCACATCTGGGCCACCACCTCATGTGATGTAGCCCTCCAGAGTGTCAAACTCCAGTCCTGGATGTCCTGCATGCCTGAACCTGATTGAAATGAATGGATCACCACGAGCTTCTCGTCAAGGTCTTCAGAAGTCTGTTCATGGCCCAGAACCAGTCTGACTGATTTAGATCCAGTCTGAATCAGTCAGGTCCACTAACATTTGTTTCTGTCTTGTCTGCAGCAGTCTGGTCTCCACTTCATCAACGAAGCTGGTCACCTGACCTCCAGCCACACCCAATGGGTGAGTCAGCACTCATATCCTTCATAACTTTATTGACATTAGAAACAGGATACAAGACAAACCCCGGTAGGAGTAGAACCAGAACACGGGTCAGCTCTGTCAGTAGATTATCAGGCACCATGTTTGGTTCAGTGGGACGAGTCTACCTGCTCAGTCCAGTTCTTACAACTGATGTTTGGCATTTCATCATCATCATCATCATCATCATTATCGTTGTCGTTGTCGTCGTCGTCGTCAGATTAATGCCTCATTTACCACTCATCTTCTATCAGTCTAGAAGAATTATGGATCATGACTGAATGGCAGTATTCCCTTGAATGATGTGTTCCTGCAGTTCCTCTGCTGACCTCTAGTATTCAATTTTTGTTATTTTAGTGTTTTTTTTTTTACAATTGGCTGCAGGAGCAGAAATCAACAGGAATTGTGGATGGTACAGGTGGACTAAATCAATGGAGTTAGACCCTAGTGGTCAGTAGAGGAACTGTAGCCTCTAGTGGTAGGTGGAGGAACTGTAGCCTCTAGTGGTCAGTAGAGGAACTGTAGCCTCTAGTGGTCAGTAGAAGAAATGCAGCCTTAGTGGTCAGTAGAGGAACTGTAGCCTCTAGTGGTCGGTGGAGGAACTGTACCCTCTAGTGGTCGGTAGAAGAACTGCAGCCTCTAATGATCGGTAAAGGGACTGCAGCCTCTAGTGGTCAGTAGATGAACTGCAGCCTCTAGTGGTCAGTAGATGAATTGCAGCCTCTAATGGTCGGTAAAGGGACTGCAGCCTCTAGTGGTCAGTAGATGAACTGCAGCCTCTAGTGGTCAGTAGATGAACTGCAGCCTCTAGTGGTCAGTAGATAAATTGCAGCCTCTAGTGGTCGGTAGATGAACTGCAGCCTCTAGTGGTCAGTAGATGAATTGCAGCCTCTAATGGTCGGTAAAGGGACTGCAGCCTCTAGTGGTCAGTAGATGAACTGCAGCCTCTAGTGGTCAGTAGATAAATTGCAGCCTCTAGTGGTCGGTAGATGAACTGCAGCCTCCAGTGGTCAGTAGATGAACTGCAGCCTCCAGTGGTCGGTAAAGGGACTGCACCCTCTAGTGGTCAGTAGAAGAATTGCAGCCTCTAGTGGTCAGTAGAAGAAATGAATCCCCTAGTGGTCAGTAGAAGAAATGCAGCCTCTAGTGGTCGGTAGAAGAAATGCAGCCTCTAGTGGTTGGTAAAGGGACTGCAGCCTCTAGTGGTCAGTAGATGAATTGCACCCTCTAGTGGTCAGTAGAAGAATTGCAGCCTCTAGTGGTCAGTAGAAGAAATGAATCCCCTAGTGGTCAGTAGAAGAAATGCAGCCTCTAGTGGTCGGTAGAAGAAATGCAGCCTCTAGTGGTCAGTAGAGGAACTGCAGCCTCTAGTGGTCAGTAGATGAACTGCAGCCTCTACTGGTCAGTAGATGAACTGCAGCCTCTAGTGGTCAGTAGAGGAACTTCAGCCTCTAGTGGTCAGTAGATGAACTGCAGCCTCCAGTGGTCGGTAAAGGGACTGCAGCGTCTAGTGGTCAGTAGATGAATTGCACCCTCTAGTGGTCAGTAGAAGAAATGCAGCCTCTAGTGGTCAGTAGAGGAACTGCAGCCTCTAGTGGTCAGTAGATGAACTGCAGCCTCTAGTGGTCAGTAGATGAACTGCAGCCTCTACTGGTCAGTAGATGAACTGCAGCCTCTAGTGGTCAGTAGAGGAACTTCAGCCTCTAGTGGTCAGTAGATGAACTGCAGCCTCCAGTGGTCGGTAAAGGGACTGCAGCCTCCAGTGGTCGGTAAAGGGACTGCAGCCTCCAGTGGTCAGTAGATGAACTGCAGCCTCTAGTGGTCAGTAGATGAACTGCAGCCTCCAGTGGTCAGTAAAGGGACTGCAGCCTCCAGTGGTCAGTAGATGAACTGCAGCCTCTAGTGGTCAGTAGAGGAACTGCAGCCTCTAGTGGTCAGTAGATGAACTGCAGCCTCTAGTGGTCAGTAGATGAACTGCAGCCTCCAGTGGTCAGTAAAGGGACTGCAGCCTCCAGTGGTCAGTAGATGAACTGCAGCCTCTAGTGGTCAGTAGAGGAACTGCAGCCTCTAGTGTTCAGTAGATGAACTGCAGCCTCCAGTGGTCAGTAAAGGGACTGCAGCCTCCAGTGGTCAGTAGATGAACTGTAGCCTCTAGTGGTCAGTAGATGAACTGCACCCTCTAGTGGTCAGTAGATGAACTGCAGCCTCTAGTGGTCAGTAGAAGAAATGCACCCCCTAGTGGTCAGTAGAAGAACTGTAGCCTCTAGTGGTCAGTAGATGAACTGTAGCCTCTAGTGGTCAGTAGATGAACTGCACCCTCTAGTGGTCAGTAGATGAACTGCAGCCTCTAGTGGTCAGTAGAAGAAATGCACCCCCTAGTGGTCAGTAGAAGAACTGTAGCCTCTAGTGGTCAGTAGATGAACTGCAGCCTCTAGTGGTCAGTAGAAGAAATGCAGCCTCTAGTGGTCAGTAGAAGAAATGCAGCCTCTAGTGGTCAGTAGATGAACTGCAGCCTCTTGTGGTCGGTAAAGGGGACTGCAGCCTCTAGTGGTCAGTAGATGAACTTCAGCCTCTAGTGGTCGGTAGATGAACTGCAACCTTTAGTGGTCGGTAGATGAACTGCAGCCTCTAGTGGTCGGTAGATGAACTGCAGCCTCTAGTGGTCGGTAGAAGAACTGCAGCCTCTAGTGGTCGGTAGATGAACTGCACCCTCTAGTGGTCAGTAGATGAACTGCACCCTCTAGTGGTCGGTAGAAGAACTGCAGCCTCCAGTGGTCGGTAGAGGAACTGCAGCCTCTAGTGGTCAGTAGATGAACTGCAGCCTCTAGTGGTCAGTAGAGGAACCAGGTTAAGGTTAGATGATGGTAGATAAGCCAGGCACAAAGAGGCATATTTATTTCTGTCTGAACAAAAATTAAATAAATATTACCAATTTACCACATTGTCCTGAATATAGGATGATTCTGATTTTAAGACAACCCCTATTGTTCAAATATCATTTTGGGATGATAAAAATATAATGAAGAATAATTATGGAATTATCAATATGGTTATTCATCAAACATTCATAAAACTTTTTATTGTATTATTATAGAAAAAACTCCCACGGACGTACATTCTGCTGTAATGTTTAACATTTTATTGATATCATCTTTTTTAGTTAGTCTGGTTCCACACTGAAGGTCAGGTTCGTGTCAGGTTTCATGTTATTTCAGATCAAGGTTTAGAACTATTTAATAAACTTTATTCTCTTAAATCTGAGACTATGACTCAGTGACTCGGCAACAACCATGTAGTTCAATAACTGCATTAATGATGTCAATAACTGCAGAACCAAGTCCAGTTATATTAATGATGATGGTGATGATGATGGTGGTGGTGGTGATAATAATGATGATGGTGATAATGATGATGATAGTGATGGTGATGGTGGTGATGATGATGATTGTGGTGGTGGTGGTGGTGATGATGATGATGATAATGGTGATAATGATAATGGTGATGGTGGTGATGATGATGGCGATGGTGGTGGTGATGATGATGCTGATGATGGTGGTGGTGGTGATAATAATGATGATGGTGATAATGATGATGATAGTGATGGTGATGGTGGTGATGATGATGATTGTGGTGGTGGTGATGATGATGATGATGATAATAGTGATGGTGGTGATGATAATAGTGGTGGTGGTGGTGGTGGTGGTGATGATGATGATGGTGACAATGATAATGGTGGTGGTGGTGGTGGTGGTGGTGGTGGTGGTGGTGGTGATGATGATGATGATGATGATGATGATGATGGTGACAATGATAATGGTGGTGGTGGTGATAATGATAATGGTGGTGATGGTGGTGGTGATGATGCCCTGAGGAAAACTCTGGTTTGCAGATTTGTGATCTGTGTGTCGTTTGGGTCCCTGTTATCATCTCTGCTTCCAGCTCAGCTGGTTTCCATGGTAACCATGCCTTCTCCTGTCCCTGCAGCAGACCCTGAGGAAGTTCCTGTCACTGACGCAGCATTTCAGGCTGCCGCTGTTCCTCGCAGACACTGCTGCTCTGTCCCTGCTCTCCCAGGATGCTTTGCGGCAACGTGACAGAATGGCACGGGAGCCACACTGCAGCTTCTTGTGCACCGGCCGACCAATCACGTCGTTTGCTTTGAACGCTAAACTCTGGAAGTACAACGTAAGTGTTGAATGTGTTTGACGTTCAGCAAGAATAATCGATATACTGTGGGGGTGGACGCTCATTCTCTAAGAAAACTGTCTGTCTGTGCTTCAGCCTGCCTTCCTATTGGCTGCTCAGCAGAAGGGCTTTGAGCTGCTGGAGCTGCAGGGTCAGGACCCCCGACTGGCTGGTCTGGACCCCCTGTCAGGAGACGAGCTGCCCCTGCACCTCCTGTTCCGCCTGGACAGTCACATCATCCAGGTGGGTGGATCAACAAACACCTTGTAACACCACTTGACCACTCAGCTTCACCTGGCAATTATTTATCTGGACCAAGCAGCTACTCAGCACTGAGCAAGCCCTAACCTGAAACCGCTAACCTTTACTGATTTAAGTACTAACCGGAAACCGCTAACCTTTACTTAGCAAGCACTAACCTGAAACCGCTAACCTTTACTGATTCAAGCGCTAACCTGAAATCGCCAACCTTTACTGAGCAAGCACTAACCTCAAACCGCTAACCTTTACTGATTGAAGTACTAACCTGAAACCGCTAACCTTTACTGAGCAAGCACTAACCTAAAACCGCTAACCTTTACGGATTCAAGTACTAACCTGAAACCACTAACCTTTACTGAGCAAGCCCAAACCTGAAACCACTAACTTTTACTGAGCAAATAGTAACCTGAAACCGCTAACCTTTACTGATTCAAGTACTAACCTCAGACTGCTAACCTTTACTGAGCAAGCACTAACCTGAAACCACTAACGTTTACTAATTCAAGTACTAACCTGAAACCGCTAACCTTTACTGAGCAAGCACTAACCTGAAACCGCTAACCTTTACTGATTCAAGTACTAAACTGAACCTGCTAACCTTTACTGAGGGTATACTAACCTGAACCTGCTAACCTTTACTGAGCAAGTACTAACATGAAACCACTAACCTTTACTGAGCAAGTACTAACCTGAAACTGCTAACCTTTACTGAGCAAGTACTAACCTGAAACCGCTAACCTTTACTGAGCAAGCACTAACCTGATCTTGCTAACCTTTACTGAGCAAGGGCTAACTTGAATACGCTAACCTTTAGTGAGCAAGCGCTAACCTGAAACCGCTAACCTTTACTGAGCAAGCGCTAACCTGAAACCGCTAACCTTTACTGAGCAAGCACTAACCTGAAACCGCTAACCTTTACTAATTCAAGTACTAACCTGAACCCGCTAACCTTTACTGAGCAAGCACTAACCTGAACTCGCTAACCTTTACTGAGCAAGCACTAACCTGAACTCGCTAACCTTTACTGAGCAAGCGCTAACCTGAATCCGCTAACCTTTAGTGAGCAAGCGCTAACCTGAAACCGCTAACCTTTACTAAGCAAGCACTAACCTGAAACGGCTAACCTTTACTAAGCAAGCACTAACCTGAAACCGCTAACCTTTACTGAGCAAGCGCTAACCTGAAACCGCTAACCTTTACCGAGCAAGCACTAACCTGAAACGGCTAACCTTTACTGAGCAAGCACTAACCTAAAACCGCTAACCTTTACGGATTCAAGTACTAACCTGAAACCACTAACCTTTACTGAGCAAGCCCAAACCTGAAACGGCTAACCTTTACTGAGCGAGCGCTAACCTGAAACTGCTAACCTTTGCTGAGCGAGCCCTAATCCCCATCCAGCCAGGATGGAAACCTGTGCCTTTTGTCCAGGCTGAGCTGTATTGTGAAGGTATCTTCAGGGATCTTCAGGTGTCCTGCAATAACCTTGCTCTGCCCAGGTGGTGTTCCTGTATGAGCGCAGTGGGAACTACCTGTGGCATGGACCGCTACGCCTCAAAGCCAACATGGACCGAAGCTTTGCTCCGTTCAAACTGCTGGACTACGGACGCCATGCTGGAGCTTATGACAGGTCGGAGCCAGATGTTTGTGAGGTCATGTGATGTAGGGGGTGTCACTGTGCCCACCGTCGTGTTTTTGTTGTGCACATCACCTCCTGCAGGCCGGAGCTAATCCTCACCGTCCTGGACGGCCTCGACGTTCGGGTCCCTCGCAACATCTCCAGCTTTCTGGCCCAGCAGCGACAATCCCACTTCTTGGAGTGTCGTTATCGTGATGCCCACAACTTCCTGCAGGTTTGAACTGATTTCATATCAATTAAAGTCAAAGGTTAGAATCTGCTGAAAGCAGAGAAAAACCCTCTTCTTTCTTTCTCTCTCTCCACTGTCTGTGGATGTAGCTCTACCCTGACGACTCATCTGCAGCAGCACTTGATTTTCGGAGAAAGGCAAAGTCGTTGCTTCATATCGCTACTAAAACGCTGAGAGTCCTTGACATCCCCTTCTGGATCAGCAGTGGAACCTGTTTAGGTAACAGGCCAACATGTACAACTAGATATCTACATTTAAACTAGAGGACCTGCAGATCTACTGTTAGGTATCTATGTTTAAACTAGAGGACCTGCAGATCTACTGTTAGGTATCTACATTTAAACTGGAGGACCTGTAGGATGTGGGTCGTCCCTGGACTACACTGGTTCCTGGTCCAGATGGGTGTAACACACACTCAGAAAGGAGAATCTGATTGAAACGGCGCTCGTTGAAACTTCTCGCTCTGTCATTCAGACGTCATTCTCTGTCCCTCTGTCCCTCTGTCACTGTCTCCGTGGACGTCTCTTGCCTCTCCAGGCTGGTTCCGGCAGTGTAGCATCATCTCTTACAGTCGGGACGTGGACATCGGGATTTTCATCGCAGACTTCAGGCCTGACATCGTGGCAGCGTTCAGAGATGCTGGCCTGTCTCTCAAACACAAGTTTGGAAAGGTCAGATCTCAATTTTCACACTTTTGTTTGTCTCTTCAGCTGCTTCATCAGCGTCTCATTTCTGTGAAGTGGAGATATTATTTCCTGTCTGTTTTATTCAATAACGTCTTTGTTTCAGAACTGGTCTTTTATTTTCAGCTAGTCTCTTATTTTGAAGGCCTGTCTCTTATTTTGAAGTGCAGGTGGAAGATAGTCTGGAGCTGTCATTTCTGAGTGATGATGTCAAGTTGGACATCTTCTTCTTCTACGAGGACGGAGACTTCATGTGGAACGGAGGAACTCAGGCAAAGAGCGGCAAGAAGTTCAAGTAAATGTTGACCTCTGGCACCTGTTCCACCTGTCAGTGTTCTACCTGTATCTCTTCCATTTGTAACTGTTCCACCTGTAGCTCTTCCATCTGTAGCTGTTCCACATGTACCTGTTCTACCTGTAGCTCTTCTACCTGTAGCTGTTCCACCTGTAACTCTTCCATCTGTAGCTGTTCCACATGTACCTTGTTAGATCCCCCAGGTGCGGTTCTTAGTCTCTGACCAGCAGAGTCTGTCACCGGGACCAGCTCTCCGTCCTTCGGGTCCAAAGTTGCGGTCTAGGGGGGTTCACCTTGCTAGAATTCCTCAACTTTGCTTAAGCTGGTGTCGGGAAAGATTCGCCTAGTTCTCACTGCATCAGTCCATCCAAATGTCTACCTTGCCTACTCTGATAACTACCCTAAAGGAACAGCCTGGATTTAGGAACTGTTATCAGCCATATTTGTTAACTGCAGCTCCCCCCTTATGATCTGGGCTCTTGTTACCGGCTAGGTTAAGTTTAATGGCTTGGACAGCAAGCCCCAAGGGTCTGTGACATTAGGGGGCTCGAGTAACCAATCAGAACCTGTGTTGTTATGCAGAGGCACACTTGTGTACACTTGTGGGGACAGTTTCAATATCAACCACAACATCTTGTGTTCATTTTATATTTATTAAACAGGTTAGCAGGGTTAAGCAACAGCATTTCATTGATTAAACATTGATTAAATATTGATTGAACATTGGAAAACAAACTCTAATACTCCACAATAATGCCACAGCTGGCAACTCCGTTCTTCTGTGTTAATCCAGGCCGTGGCTTGTAATTTCAGTTACTTCCATGGAATCCAGGCTGGTTGGAAGAACTGTAGCTTGTAATTCCAATCTCATTCATTTGAATTGATTCAGGTTGGTTTGGTGTGAGCTGTGGCTTATAATTCCAAATTCATTAATTCATTTGAATGGATTCAAGCTGGTTTGTTATGAGCAAGTGGCCAGATTGCTCTTATCCAAGGCTGCGAAGCGAGATGTCGAGGCAGGTCCTTCCAATAACAGGGTGGGTGTTCCTGAAACTCTGGTATCCGGCTCCTTCTCTCCTGCAGTGAGCTAGGGAAAATCTGAAAAGCTCCAAATATATCCCTCAAGAATTGGGAAAATAATGGTTATTCCGAACGTCTTCTTTCTCTGTTCTTGTCTTGAAGAATAAATTCCCAGTAATCTCTTGGTGGTGGTTAGCTCCTGGTCCCAGCCGATCATCCTTGGAAGAACACTCCACAGAATAAACGCTATTTCTCTCAAAACCTCCGCTTTTATGCCTTCTGGCTGGCCACGCCTGACTTGCTCCAGCCCCCAAAGTCCTTGTTTATTCAGGATTCACACATCCTGATTGGTTTTGATACGTGAGGGCCATACAATCATATTTACATAACATTCATGATTGGTTTTCCAGTGGCATGCATAATCACATTTACATAGTATTGTTCTGATTGGTCCATGTTCACAGAGTCTTACATAACCAACCCCCCGGTTCTCTCTCGCTATCACATGGCTAACAGCGGCTAGCTTGTGTGTGTGTGGCGGAGAGAGTCCCCTTATCTTGTCAAGGTCTCTAACTTGAAGCACAGAGTTGTTCTGAATAATTCAGTTTAACTTTTCCCTCAAAAGAATTGTTACTCAATTAACAACCCAAGTTTACTCTTTATCCAATCCCATTCTAGATTCGTCATTAGAGCAATCAATATTTCTATTGGGTTTAATACCTTACTAAACCAATACATGTCATCCACCTTTCTTCTCCTCATTTAAAGGAGCCTGACAGCCGTTGTTTACATTTCAACGCTGTACACAGAACCAGGTATTTACATTCCCCAACAGTACAGATAACAATACTGCTGCATTCAGTCACACTGAAAATGATCATTCACAATCCTTATTTCACAGTTAGAGAATAGTTCTTAAATATTTCTTCAACATAATAGCCAAGATGATCCCAAAACCCCATGGATCACTCGACACCCCCTCCTTGGGATCATCTTCGGCTCGCTCCCCCTGTATTGGAATGATCAGTATTACCATTTCTTACTGATTTCCTGCATTACTAAATTTTACCACAGTTCTTACCCTTATTGATTAGAAACCACAAGTCACAGTAATCATTACATTTCTGTTACTCTAATACACTGTGAAAGTAATCAGATCATAATTTGCATTCTGCAATCACTCAGATGCGATATTTTCTCCTTCATGGCTCAGTCTCAGATAAAATTTATCCAATAGAGCTGAGGTGATTCCAACTTTCTCTGGGTCACTCGACAACCTGTTCCACATGTACCTGTTCCACCTGTAGCTCTTCTACCTGTAGCTGCTCTACCTGTAGCTGTTCCACCTGTAGCTCTTCTACCTGTAGCTGCTCCACCTGTAGCTGCTCCACCTGTAGCTCTTCTACCTGTAGCTGCTCCACCTGTAGCTCTTCTACCTGTAGCTGCTCCACCTGTAGCTCTTTTACCTGTATCTGTTCTACTGGTAGTTGTTCCACCTGTAGCTCTTCTACCTGTAGCTGCTCCACCTGTAGCTCTTCTACCTGTAGCTGTTCCACCTGTAGCTCTTTTACCTGTACCTGTTCTACTGGTAGTTGTTCCACCTGTAGCTCTTCTACCTGTAGCTGTTCCACCTGTAGCTCTTCTACCTGTAGCTGTTCCACCTGTAGCTCTTTTACCTGGACCTGTTCTACTAGTAGCTGTTCCACCCGTAGCTCCTCTACCTTGATCCATCACCTGACTCACTGATGAATGGACAACTCAAGTCTGACGTTCAGGTTTTTTGTTCTCCTTTTATTTCCCACCAGCAGCATATTTTATTTTTCCTCAGAAGGCCCTGATATCCTGGTCACCTGATATTTTTTTATCTTGGCTAGATCAGCTTGAATTTGAACTTTGGGCTGTCTGATATGTCCTGTCTTCATCTCATGGTGTATTTATCTCCTCGCATCATCTTCATGACTCTAGAGTCTCACTACGTCAGGACACTGTCAGGTTCTCCTACAGGTTCAGAGGAGCCCTGCTCTGAAGGACGCAGTTCTGGATGTGGACCGTTCTGGTGGACCCAGACCGGCTCTGGAACATCTGTCCTGCAGCTCATCCATCATGGGAATGTTGGCTCAGTGACGTTCCTGAGGTTCCAGGGCTGAAGACACATGTTCTCCTGCAGGGCCACGTCCACGTCCCCTCAGCTCAGCAAGCTGCTACAGCAGCTTCTTCGTCGACTCTTCTTGCTTGTTCAAGGACGCTCAACTGTTTGAGAAGTTTGTTGAGTTAGAAGGGTCTTCAGATCTGTCCTGCTGCTGGTTTGCTCAAACATCTGGACGTGTGACCCCGGGTCAATACCGGATAGATGGATGGATAGATAGGTAGGTAGGTAGGTAGGTAGGTAGGTAGGTAGATAGATAGATAGATAGATAGATAGATGGATGGATAGATAGATAGATAGATAGATAGATAGATAGATAGATAGATGGGTGGGTGGGTGGGTGTGGATGGATGGATGGATGGATGGATGGATGGATGGATGTACTTTATTGATCCCAAACTGGGAAATTGTAGTGTAGCAGCAGCAAGGCATGAAAAACACAATATTAAATAGCAATATAAAAAACAGAAAGTATTCCTATTTACAATATAATTATTTACAATATGATTATAAGACACATATAAGAAAGACAAGAGCAATATAAAAGTGTAACATACAACAAATAGTGCAATAGGCTAAAAGGTGCAGTGAATTAAGGTGCAATATGTGTTATGAACAGAAAAAACAGAAAAACATCTGGCCAGAGTCTTATTGTCCAGGTCAATGAGCTTGTGGCAGGAAAGATTTCCTGAATCTGTCCCTTCGACAGCGGAGCTGTAACAGTCTGTTAGAGAAGGTGGAGAGGATGCTCCTCATTGTCCATGATGGAGAGCAGTTTGTTGAGTGTCCTCCTCTCCACCACGGTCTCAAAAGACTCCAGTCCTGAGACCCACAACAGAGCCAGCCTTCTAGATGATTCCATCCAGTCTGCTGGTGTCTCTGGCTCTGATGCTGCTGCTCCAACAACCAGCAGCAAAGAAAAGGGCGCTGGCAACAACAGACTGGTGGAAGATCTCTAACATCTGCACACGTTAAAGGATCTCAGCTTCCTCAGGAAATAGAGTCTGCTCATCACCTTCTTGTACACAGCATCCGTGTTAGATTTCCAGTCCAGACTGTTGCTGATCACCAGTCCCAGGTATTTGTAGTCCTCCACCTCCTCTACCACCTCCCCTCTGATCTGTAGAGGCTGTGCAGGCTTCTTCTTCCTCCTGAAGTCCATCACCATCTCTCTGGTCTTGTTGATGTTCAGCCTCAGGTGATTCTGCTCAGTCCTCTCTACAAAGTTGTCCACCAGTGCCCTGTACTCAAGATTCAAGATTCAAGATTCAAGATCTTTATTTGTTACGTACACAATTATACATTGTACATTGAGCAGTAAAATTTGTTATTGTACCCACAGGGCAAATGCTTTCTTTTAAGAAGAAAAAGGAGAAAAAAAAAGAAAAGAATTAAGTTTTAATAGAGAGTGTACTCACTCTCACCTCCCCCCCTTATACACCCAACAACAGCTGAGTCATCAGAAAACTTCTGCAGGTGACATGACTCAGAGTTGTACTGAAAATCACTGGTGTATAAGGAGAAGAGGAAGGGAGAGAGCACAGACCCCTGAGGAGCTCCTGTATCACTGACCACCACATCAGACACAACTCTGCCTGTCAAGTAGTCAGTAATCCAGGAGACCACAGAGCCGCTGACACCCATCACCTGCAGCTTCTCCCCCAGTAGCAGAGGCTGGATGGTGTTAAAAGCACTGGAGAAATCAAAGAATGTGATCCTCACAGTGTCTCCTCTACCATCCAGATGCTAATGAGCTCGTTGCAGCAGGTAGATGACAGCATCATCAACTCCTAAACATGGCTTTCAGGCCTGGATTACCAGTGGGTAATCCAGGGCTTGTTGTTGGGGAAGCAGCGGACAGTCTGGGCTGGCATGGTGGTGTCCTCACAGAATCTGATGTAGTCTGTGATGCAGTCAGTCATTAATGTCCTCCCCATGAGGATCACAGAGAACATCCCAGTCAGTTGACTCAAAGCAGTCCTGAAGTGCATCAGCAGCCTCCTGTGTCCAGCTCCTCACCGTCCTGGTGTCCACCAGGCTGCCTTCTCACCAGTGGAACATACTTTGGAGTCAACCTAACCAAGTTGTGGTCCGATCCACCCCGTGGGGGGACGGCAGTGACATCATATACATTCATGGCATTAGCATACAGGAGATCCAGCGTTTTATTGTCTCTGGTGGGGCAGTCGACATACTGGTGAAAGTTATTAAACGTTTTGTCCAGTGAGGCATGATTAAAATCAACTGTAATCACCATAAATGCATCCGGGTGTTGAGTCTGTAGTTTGGTCGCAGTGGTGCTGATGACCTCACCAGCCAGCGCTGCATCAGCTGACGGGGGGGTGTAAACAGCGACCACAATGGTGGACGTAAACTCCCTCGGTAAATAATAGGGACGCATTCCCACAGCTACCTGTTCAATGTCCGGGGTACAGAGGCGCTCCTTCACCGTTACTTGTCCAGGGTTACACCACCTCTCACTCACATAAGTGCAAACCCCCCGCCCTTCGTTTTCATACTTTTAGGGCAATCTCTGTCACCGCGTACTTAACTGAAGCCACGGACCGCGACGATGTTGTCCGGGATGAACGAGTGCAGCCATGTTTCACTGAAGCAAAAAACTCACGATGTTCCCTCTGGGTCTTCACCAGTGCCGCAAGCTCGTCCGTCTTATTTCCCAAAGACCTTACATTGCTGAGGTCTAAATGCTGAGCTCAGTTCAGTGGGACGCCAACGCTGCCCCTGGTGGTCCAGAAGGTCTGGACCTAGATGCTCTGTTTCATTTAAATGTCCTCGCTCGTCTTCTTCCTGTTTCTGTTCCATTTTAGCGGTGAGGCTCTGTACATGTTTGAAAGCTGTATTTTTTTTTTTTTCAGGTATGTCTTCCCCCGGTTCTCGCTCTGCTGGGCGGAGCTTCTGGAGCTGAAGGTTCGTGTTCCATGTCAGACGCTCGACTACGTGATGGCAAACTACGGCGCCACCTGGAGCGTCCCGGAGAAGAACTGGGACTGGAAGTCGTCCCCGAACAACGTGGACGTAAATGGGGTGTGGCCCCAGGAGGAGTGGGATGAGCTTATTCAGGTGTACTGAGAGGAGGAGACGTTTTCTGATCTTTATTTCCTCTGTGACCTGTAACGGCCGCTGGACTAATAACGTTTTCAGCCATGAACCATCTGTACAGAGCCACCAGCCACCAACGGCGCCTCCTTCTGTTCAGATCAACAGCATGAGTGACGTGGACATCGCTGCGGAGCAAACATCTCTCCTCCTTTATAACGCTGCCCACGCACGCAGTTCCACTAACGACCACTAGGTGGTCTTGGAACAGCGCGCTCGTGCAGCTGTGATTTAATTTCAGTCGGATCTGCAGCTCAGAACAGGAGACATGTTTGTTCCAACCAGATACTCCACGAGTTTGGTTGAGAATTATGTTGTTTTTCACTTTTCCTCCACAAGGTGGCAGCCACCCATGAAGGAACCCTAACGTGACGTCACCATCATGGTTGTTGGTGGACCAGAGGTCTGCTGCACCAAGATAGAACTCTGGAAGCTGGATTTGATCCGTGCTACCAAACTCATCCTGGATTATTCAGTTGCCAGGTTACCATGCTGAGGCTGCATCAAGCCAGGTTTAACTGATCCTGGTACGTTCCCCTCTTCCTTGAGCAGACCAGCAGGTCCATCACAGATTTACTGGTTCAGTAATGGAGAGAACAAGTGTCTGTCATGAACAGCTGCCGATGAAATACATGAGTTTAAACTCCTGAATATGTTATAAAGTGAATCCAGGGGCCGTCCCCGGCCCCCTGACCCCTGGCTGCATGTCCTCCCTGTTGTCCCTCTGCCCTCATTTCCTGTCTCTCATGAAAGCAGCTGTTGTAAATAAACTGTGAATGTGTAACCGTCCAGTTTCATGTTTCATCAAATAAGTCAGACTGACGTTGGGGAGCTTTGACTGCATTCATTTTAATTTTCTGGGGTCAGAGACACCTCAAAATAAAATATATTCCTGAATGTTGTAGTGATGCAGGCGGCTGGAACACTGACCTGCTGGGAGACTGTTTCATCCCAGCAGAAACATTGAAACGGTTGGCATTGAGTTAACCCTGACCCCTGACCCCTGACCCAAGCGTCAGCCAGCTGTGCCCCTGCTTGGGCTTTGATGGTGCAGCTGGAACCGCTGGTACATCATGGTGGAGAAACAACTCGGAGACCCACGATGAGAAGGAGCAGGGGCCATTTATTGATTGTCTCCCGTCTGTAGCCCCGCCCTCATGTAGGAACGAGGTCACTGGGTTAATTACGAACATGAACAATGACAACAGGAGTCCTACCTTTCAAGGCCTTGGACTAGGGGTGCAGGAGCTGGGGGTCTCTGAGAATGAAGCTGGTCAGGAGTCAGCAGGGACTCCTGACCAGCTCCCTCCTCTGATGGGGGGGTCTGGATGTGCTCGCCACCAGGATGACTTCCAGGTACACAGAAAGAGAAGGCAGGTGTCTCAGCAGTGTCAGGAGATGGAGCTGCGTTCTCAGGACTGAAGGGATGTGCAGGAACTCAGACAAACCAAACAAGGCCAGCAGAGTTGTTGTGGGAATATTCAGCGCTTGTACAGGCACCTGATGACACCTCTGGACAACGTCCACCTCTGGACAAATCACCTCAGTCACCTGGTGTGCTGAGAAATCGTGCACATGTAGCGGTCAGGTGGTGTTGACTCATTAAGCTGCCACTGGTTGCAACATGGACGCCAGCTTTGGAGCGCCAGACAGTGCCCAGGTTTTCTTCCATATTTCCATATTTGTGTGGACCAGAAACTGTGAACCTTTGTTCTGGTCCCAGAAGAACCGTCAGTGACGCCATGGCAACCAGCTCTCTGAATGTCCAGACGCTTCCTGGTACAAAGCTAAGGTCAGACATCAAACATCCTAGTGAGGCGGCCACATGGAAGTCATGTGACAGGACGTGACCTCTGTGAAAGGGAAGTGATCTCTGTTACAGGAAGTGACCTCTGTTACAGGGAGTGACCTCTGTTACAGGGAGTGATAAATGCTGCTATGGCCTGTGTTCACATTTCAAGGAAGCAGCTCCAGCCTTGTGGAGTTCAACAACTTTGTCCCTGACATCTTTTGACAGCTCTTTAGTCTTGCCCATGGTGGAGATGGTGGAGTATTACTGAGTCTGTGGGCAGATGGCTTTTTATACAGGTGACTATTTGGAACAGGTGTCTCTCATGCAGGTAATTACTTCAGTGAGATTAGGAGTATGCCAGTGGTCTGTGGGAGCAAACACTGGTCAAGGTTGGTCGGGGATCAAATACTTATTTCCCTCAATGACTTGCAAATTAATTTTTATTTTTCAATTCGTGTAATTTTCTCAATTTTTTTTCAATATTCTTTCTATAACTGTTAAAATAAAGCTGCCATAAAAATCTGAGACTGTTCATTTATTTCTTAGTATGACAACTGCCAAAATCAGCAGGGGATCAAATACTTATTTCCTCCACTGTATAATTAATTAGCAGCACCTCATTAACAGAACTGAGCTTCATTGTTCAGATAGTTTTTTGTGCTTATTTCAGTCCAGAGTTTCCAGAGCGCCATACTAACCAGCTGTTCCACCCTCTGACCATCCCAGCGTTGACCTCCACCTGTCTATATAGACGTCATCCCCCCATACTCAGGTACTACAGAGTCAGTGTGTGAGTGAGAGAGGTTTCTGATGGACAAGCAGAGAAGGAAGCTCTCAGGTGCTCAAAATAGAAAACGGAAGAGGGAGAAAGAGAAAGAGTTCGTTGGGATGAAGGACAACTTCTCCAAGTGGTTAAAGGACGGCAGGTGAATTATGTCAAGTGTAGCTTGAGCTTCTTTGTGGGGAGGCATGTAAACAAAGTTGGCTAGAACTAGCATAGCAGCAGGTTAGCCTGCTGTTTTCTTGCAGGTGTGTGCTGATCAATATTTACAATATAACATCATAAAAAAATGTAAAAAAGTTGTTAGTGAATATTTTGTTGTTCAGACAATTATCATAGATGATGAATCATAAAACAGATTAAATTTAATACAGGCTGTAGATTGATTTTCTTATACATAAATACCATAATTTCTTTTTCCATTTTTAGTTTTGTACCATTGACACTTAAAGAGAGATTATTTTAGACACAATAATTGGATATACAGAGATGTCCATAGATGTCTATTATTTTGTTCTGTAACTGAATTTTCTAATAATACAGAGGAGTCTTTAAATTTATTAAAGGTAGAAGCATCTTTAAAGGAGCCGTATGTAAGAAATCTAATAAAACGAATCATAAAATGACCCCGATATGTCAACAGCCTTTTAAAAATCATGTAGATTTCAAATACTTATGTCACTGACAACAGCACTCAAGCCAGGATATTCCCGTTTAAAAAGAGGAGTTGCAGCCCTCAACTGATGTTGATGTTGTCATTTTTTGTTTTGGCCTGAAGCGCCACCCTCCACCTATCTCCCAATCACGAAGCGAAGTCAGTAGTGTTTCGGCATCCGGGTTTGCCAGCTCGGCTCTAATTATCGCAGCAGCCGCTACGAACGTGTTGGATGAAAAAATGTCTAGCTTTCCAAAACCTAAAAGACCTCGTTATGAATCCGAGTTACGTCGTGACAAGGTCCGAAATAAAACAAGGATTTGTATAGGAGATGCTTTTGATAGACGAAGACGGCTGAAAGCGGAGAAGAAGAATTTGAAGACAGACGCCAACGTTGCTGATTTTCTCCTGGACAGGTAAGATTCATAGCTAAATGTTTGGCTAACGCTAATTTACTTGGACAAGGTAACAGTGGTACCTCTACTTACGAACGCCTCTACATACGAAACTTTCAGGTTACGAAACGCCTCAACGGGAAAATATTTCCTCTAGTTACGAAAGATCAAAGAAAGAAAAGATCTTTCATAAAGCATTAAATATAATTAACAGAAAATAAAACGTTACTGTGTAGGACTCGTCGCTTGCCATGACAGCCTACGTTCCTGCTGCATTCTGCAGCCAACCTGGCAACCTCTGGTCGGGGAGGAGGGGGAGGGTACACGCCGCTCAACAGTAATTTGAAAGTGACTGCAGTACCAGTTTTGGCCATAATCTTACAAACGGCTCCTTTAAGTAAACTTGAAGTATCATTAACGCATCTTGAGGCAGAGCCAAGTCCTCTTCTTTAAAAATCAAAATATGGTCACCCTAAATCAGATAAAACATTACAGTGATGTGATGTATCAGATAGGCCTCATTAGATGCAGCGTCCAATCAATAACTGATATCTATTAAAATTATGATTTGAAATTAAAAATGTTTTCATATGTGGATTAGCTACTATAGTTTTGAAACCATATCATTTATTTTACACATTCCATTGGTTTTTGTATGTAGTCTGGCTCCCTGTCATACAGTCATGGAAAAAATTATTAGACACCATTTTTTCTTCACTTTCTTGTTCATTTTAATACCTGGTACCACTAAACATCATCATGTGACTAAAACAGACAAAAGAAAACACTGAATGCATAAAAGCAGTGTTTTTGGCAGTACAACGCCATAGCTATTGATGTAAAAACTTAAGTGATTTAGGTTATAATCAAGAAAACCATGGAAAATGGTAAGATATCAGCTCTTAAATAAAACTCTTATGAGCAATCTTTGTGGTTATCGTTATGTTTGTCCAAACAAATGTACCTTTAGTTGTACCAGGCATTAAAATGAACAAGAAACTGAAGAAAACAAGGGTGGCAAATAATTTTTTCCATGACTGTATATGTAACTTAAAACATGTTGGAAGAAAGAAACATATATGAAATGCGTAAATTATTTCCATGTGGAACCAGACTGCATTATATGATTTTCCTCCTCAAGTCATCTGAGGCTGATGGTTGTCATCAATCTAATATGGACCAGAATGAATTAAGACTCCTCTATTTAACAAAGTTCATGACATTCAGGGTTGAGGATGGAAGAGGAGAGAAACAAGGCAAGAAGAAAGATGAAGAGCCAGGGGAAGGCACCAGGTTGGTCTAATATTAGGAAGAAGTGTAGGGACAGCTACTTGAAATGAGGAAGATGATGTGAAGATGTGAACCTATTCATTGTGTCCTTTTGGGAAAAGAAGTTCAGGCAGACATGGCGAGTCAGTCACGACAGAGGATAAAGTGAAGGAGAATGTGGAACAGAGAGGTTGGCAGTAACTAGTTATATTTACTCCATTTCATTTACTCTAATTGCTTTTTAGATAAATTGTACCTTTAAGAATTGTTTTCATGTAAAATACTTTTAACTTTTACTTGAGCAATATTGTTCTAAAGTAACAATACTCTTACTTGAGTACAATTTTTGTCCACTCTCTCGACCCTTGAGTCCAGATGAGAGAGAGGATGAACTGGAACCGAGAGGTAAAGATGAGGGAGAGAAACACAGAGGTGAAGATGAGGAGCAGCTGGAGCAGAGAGGTGCAGAATTTGTTTCAGAATTTGTGGAATTTTTTTAATTGTAGTAATTTGTGTATTTGTTTGTTTGTTTGTTTGTTTGGTTGTTTGTTTTTTTTTTGGGGGGGGGGGGGGGGGCACAGCCATGTTTTTGCATATACCCCAGACAGTAGGTAGTTGCGCTCCTGCCTCCACCTGTCTATATAGACGTCATCTAAGTGTCAACCTCCACCCGTCTATATAGACGTCATCCCGGCGTCGACCTCCATCCGTCTACATAGACGTCATCCCGGCGTCGACCTCCACCCGTCTATATAGACATCATCCCTGCGTTGACCTCCATCCGTCTATATAGACGTCATCTCAGTGTCAACCTCCACCCGTCTATATAGACGTCATCCCGGCGTCGACCTCCACCGTCTACATAGACGTCATCCCGGCGTCACCTCCACCCGTCTATATAGACGTCATCCCAGTTGACCTCCACCGTCTATATAGACGTCATCCCCGTTGACCTCCACCTCTATATAGACGTCATCCATATAGACGTCATCCCCGTCTTCATCCCGCGTTACCTCCACCCGTCTATATAGACGTCATCCAGCGTTGACCTCCACCCGTCTATATAGACGTCATCCCAGCGTTGACCTCCACCCGTCTATATAGACGTCATCCCGGCGTTGACCTCCACCGTCTATATAGACGTCATCCCAGCGTTGACCTCCACCCGTCTATATAGACGTCATCCCAGCGTTGACCTCCACCTGTCTATATAGACGTCATCCCAGCGTTGACCTCCACCCGTCTATATAGACGTCATCCCAGCGTTGACCTCCACCCGTCTATATAGACGTCATCCCAGCGTTGACCTCCACCCGTCTATATAGACGTCATCCCAGCGTTGACCTCCACTCCACCCGTCTATATAGACGTCATCCCACGTTGACCTCCACCCGTCTATATAGACGTCATCCCAGCGTTGACCTCCACCGTCTATATAGATGTCATCCCAGCGTTGACCTCCACCCGTCTATATAGACGTCATCCCAGCGTTGACCTCCACCCCTCTATATAGACGTCATCCCAGCGTCGACCTCCACCGTCTATATAGACGTCATCCCAGGCGTTGACCTCCACCCGTCTATATAGATGTCATCCCAGCGTTGACCTCCACCTGTCTATATAGACGTCATCCCAGCGTTGACCTCCACCCGTCTATATAGACGTCATCCCAGCGTTGACCTCCACCCGTCTATATAGATGTCATCCCAGCGTTGACCTCCACCCGTCTATATAGACGTCATCCCAGCGTTGACCTCCACCCGTCTATATAGACGTCATCCCAGCGTTGACCTCCACCCGTCTATATAGACGTCATCCCAGCGTTTACCTCCACCCGTCTATATAGACGTCATCCCAGCGTTGACCTCCACCTGTCTATATAGACGTTGTCCCCTCATTCTCAGAACAGACACTCAGCAGCCAATCAGCCAAGGATCAATCAACAGATTGATTAGGATGGAAACACTGTGGAGCAGTAATGTGACCAAATTAAACTTTATTTTCATGTCATCTTCACAACATTTCCTGTTTACTCAAAGTAAACTAAACATCATGAAAATAATTCAGCTGAAGGTTTTCAAGCTTCAGCGCCAGACTTCGTTCATTTTCTGCCTGAAAGAGCAGATTTCAGTGTTTTTTCCAGAACTCCATGATGACACGTGTCTGCTCTGTCCACCAGTCCACCGTCCAGGTTGCGTCGTCGTTTTCCGCTGAGCCTCCATCAATCAGGACCAGAAACCAGGACAGTCCCGGTTTGGTTTCTGGGCTCAACCAGACTCCGTTCATTTTCTGTCCGTTTTTTCCGCCCGGGACACAGTCACTGCGCCGCATCCCGCGGCCGCTCCTTGTGGACCACCAGACCCTTACCGATCAAGTCCGGGATCTCCACCGCCAGCCACGGGCCGAGCCCGAGCGCCATCAGGTGCGCGATGCCGAAGCGCGGCGCGTTGCGCGCCCAGAGCGGCTGGAAGTGCTCGGTCAGGCAGATCTTCCCGCCGCGGTACATCTTGGCGGTCTTCCCGTCCAGCTCCGGCACCGCCACCTCCGGGGCCGTGTTCGGGTACGTGACCGGGATATCGAACTCCAGCTGGAACTCGTAGCGCAGCAGCTCGTGGACGAACCAGCACGTTCCCGTCCAGCGCGTGCCGTCCGGGTTGGACTCGAGACGGAACCAGTCGTTGTCGGCGGCCTTGTTCTGTTCAACGAACCGGATCAGGGCCTGGTACTCCTCCTTCAGCCGCTGCGGCCACAGCGCGCGGTCCCGCGGACCCGCGTGCGTCTTCAGCAGCGGGATCTGGGACACGAGCTTGCGCGTG
This sequence comes from Hirundichthys speculiger, assembly GCA_018398805.1. Classification (NCBI taxonomy): domain Eukaryota; kingdom Metazoa; phylum Chordata; class Actinopteri; order Beloniformes; family Exocoetidae; genus Hirundichthys; species Hirundichthys speculiger. The sequence continues at coordinate 316,292 of JAGFBZ010000310.1, forward strand.
GCCTCGTCCGCCATGAGGACCGGGTCTGCGTTTCGGTTCTGAGTGAGGACCGGGTCCGAGGTTCAGGGCTATCTGAGGAGGACTGACGTGGACTTCCGGCTTTCCTTCAAACGGAGATGACGCAACCCAAACGTCTGCTCGAGCTTTTCAAAATAAAAGCATCTCCAATGTTTTCTCTTTGACCCTTGAGCGCCCCCTTCAGGCGCCGCGGCGTCGCCAGTCTGACGTCATCTCATGGTTTGTCTTCTCGCTCACATGCGTGTGCGTGTGCGTGTGCGTGGAGGGGACTTGCGTAATCGGGACTAGTTGTTGTAATGAAATGTCTTAAAGGTGGGGTAGGTGTTTTTTTGCAACACATTTTACAATATTGCCTGAAAACCTTTTCACATTCCCATTGCACCCACTGAAATAAAATGTTTGCAAAAAAAAAAACTAAACGTTTTGGTCCGGTCTAGAGGGTATAATCAGAGAAAAACTCCGACCAATCAAATATAGTGACCATCACTATTTTGATTGGCTGCATAATACGTCCATCAAATATCAATGCACTCCCATCCACCCCTCCCTCCCTCCCTCCCTGTGGATCATGTAGTCATGAATCATGTGAAGGCGTGGTTTAGAGGGGTGGGCTGAAGAGGAGGAGGCGGAGCCTTTGGGAGGAGGGAGGGAGTGTATATTTTCAAAATCTCACTTGAGTAGGATTGCTGGAACCACCTTTAAAGAAATGTGTTGTGAAGGAGAAAATATCAAGTTTCAGGATGTAAAACATATCGATCACAGTTTCAATCACAAATCAATCACAGTGAACGTGAAGAATAAAAGGATGAGCCTGAATCAGGACATGAGCCCACCTGGTTGAAGTGGAGCTCTGTTCGCATCTGGACCAACAGCTGGCTGAATGTTACTATTTTCATCGTTGCTGTTTGTCATAAAAGTCTTAGATGTTGTTCTCCTTCCACCTGTGGTGACGTCAACGCTGAAGCTGCTGGTGGCGCTGTTGAGGTGAAAGGCTCATGATCCTTGATAAGGCGACTAAATCAGTTTATATTCACTAAATAATGTCTGAGTAGGAACCTGCACTAGATCACCAGAAGTATTCAGACACCTGTCTTGACTCATCTGAGCTTTAGCTCCTCCCATTCCTAATCAATATGACGTGGCTCCTCCCTTTACTTGCTGAAGCAAGTACCAAACTTTACACTTGGATCAGTGCAGTCAGACCAGTACCGTTCTCCTGGAAACCACCAAACCCAGACTCTTCCATCAGATCACCAGATGGAGAAGTGTGAACGTTCCTCCACTGCTCTAGAGTCCAGTGGTGGCTGCTTTACTCCACTGCATCTGACTCTTTCCATTGTTCTTGGTGATGTCTGGCTTGGATGCAGCTGCGTCACCATGGAAACCCATTCATGAAGCTCTCTGCTCTGTTGTTGAGCTGATCTGAAGGCCACATGAAGTTTGGAGGTTTGTAGTGATCGACTCTGCAGAAAGTTAGGTGACCTCTTCACACTATGTTCTTCATCATCCTCTGACTCCGCCCCCTCAGTTTACCTGTCCTACCACTTCATGGCTGAGTTGCTGTCGTTCCCAAACACTTCAATTTCCTGATAATCCATCTGACAGTTGACTGTGGAATATTTAGGAGAGAGGAAACTTCACCACTGGATTTGTTTCTCAGGTGTCATCCTATCACAGTTCACCTGGAATTCACTGAGCTCCAGGTCTTGGTTCAGCCCTTCAGTCTGGCCAGTGGTCTGAGGCCAGGATGACAGAGAGTCTGCAAAGTTCAGACCAGAACTTGGCTGAGAGGTGGGAACCCGTCCAACACAATGTCACGGGAACACGTGGAACATGTGATGCCAGACCAGACCAGCAGTCTCTCTGGCAGAGGGATGAAACCGTTCTGGAAAACCAGTCAACAACAGTGAAGATAATGGTGAGACCATTAGCTGGGGAAAGTCCAGTAAAGAAGTCTACGGAGATGTGGGACCAGGGACGGCGAGGGACTGACAGAGGACAACTGGACTATGTGAAGGTTTTTACTGGGCAGCAGCTGGTTTCTACGAGGGCCACCATTGCTGTGGGCCACTTTGGTAAAAAATAAGAGCAGATAAACTGATATTCTGATTTCAAAGAAGCCTGGTTCAGATTTTAGATCACGTCTGTCATTGTTTCACCAGACACGAAATGACAGAAGTGAGCAGCAGGTGTCGCTGTAGAGGTGTCACCTGTGACTGAAGACCCTTCAGCAAAAGAGGCGTGGCTTCATGACAGGACGTGGTGATTGGAGACAATAAAATAAATGGTATTCATTTTGAGTTATTTTGTTTTTTCGAACTTTCTTGGTTTTTAATTTAAAAAAAAAAAAAGATATTTGATCAATACAAAAACAAATAAACATTTTTTTCCTTTTAGTTTTCCATGATTTTTAAATGAGGGGACAATGCAGGGACAGCAGGACAAAGCTTCCAAGCAGACATCTGGCTGGTTCCACAGCTGGACAAGCCCAGGAAACCAAAGGTCCATTCATTCAGACAGTGAGATGTTCAAGCCCTTAGACTGCAGTTTGATCAGGTTCTGACCAGTTTTTTGGCACTAGTGGCCTTTATTGACAGGAAGAACATGCAGCAAAGGGTCACACAGGCTGGGAGTCGAACCCGCGACCGCTTCTTTGACGACTGGAGCCTCTGTACATGGGCCACCTGCCCTAACAGTTCTGTTGAAATTCTGATCTGGTTCCAGTCAGGTTTTAATCGGGTTTTGATCTGCGGGTGCGGCTCTGCTGCGTGTCCAGCAGGTGGCGGTCGATCACGTGACTGCGGACTGTGAGCAGTAGCAGCAGAAGAAGAAGCGGGGGCTCCAACAACAGTCGGGTCGTCTGCTTTCTCCAGATTATTCTCACATTTCTGGGGTTTCACGTTTACAAACCGCTTCGTCTTCGTCAGAACTACCTGCGCGCGAGGTAGCGGGACGTCACAGTGGGTGTGATGGCGGCCGACCGGCGCGAGGACAAAGGTGAGGCGGAAACTGCTGCGCTAGTGTTAGCATTAGCATGTGTAAGTCTTTGTTCGATCAGCAGCTATTAGACCATTGATCCACAGTGAGAGACCAGGCAGGGCAGGCCCAGGGCGGTCTCTGGAGACGCTCTGGAGAGTCTCGGCCTCCACTAGAAGCAGCTGGCGCCGGTTAGGAGTCTGTGATAAGCGGCTGCGGCTAACGCACCAAATTACGGTCAGAAAGCATCAAATTCGGGAGAAACGCTTGATTTTAAAACACATAAGGACCCAGAACGACACTAGAACCGGTCCGAACTGGTCCTAGCGAGGCTCTGGACTAATCGGGGCGTGACTGCGTGTGAAGAGGTAATTAATACTTAATTACAGTAAACCCAGAGGCGGTTCCAAGGCCAGAGACGTCGGGGGGCCCAGCCCCTGAAGAAAATCCAAGATCAAGAGTCGAGATGCCTTTTATTGTCATTGAGCCAGTGTCCCAACACAACGATGTGTCATCCCAGTCTATCATCCAAGAAAACCTAAAGATAAACAGCATAGGACATGGCTGGATGATGTGGTGAGGCGGCAGCCAGGTAGCTGCTACCTTTCATTAGATCAGGAGAGAAAATAAATTATAAAAGAGATAATTAAAACACCTCTAAACACACTCAGACAACAGCTTGTTCAGAGTTGGGGGATGAAGGGATCCAGTTCAGCTATCCAGGTGAACCCACGCAGACTCATCAGGTGCACAAGCATCAACTCAGGCCGCTGCACTTGGGAGTTTGTTTGTTTGTGTGTGTGTGTGTGTGTGTGTGTGTCTACCTGGGAACCTTTTCCCTAGTTAGTCTCCAGACAAAGTTGTCACAGACCAAGTTGTGTTGAGATGTTGTCCAGCCTGGTAGTGTCCTGATACCTGGTCCACAGGACTCTTGTTACCTGGTCAACAGGTGCCATGGGGGAAGGGGAGGGGTAGTGGGGGCGGAGCATCAGTTGGTAGAACATTCAGGAGAAGTTAGATTTGAATCCATTTATTATCACTATTAAAAACACATGTGAGTCTGTGTGTGTATATATATATATATATATATATATATTAGGGCTGTAGTGATACACTAATCTCACGATACGATACATCTGGCTCACGATACGATATTATATCGATATTTTTCTAACAATACATTTACATCATTTTCCAAAAGATTTTAACAGGACAAAGTGATTTTGGTGACATCTTGTGACTGTTCCAATTTGTTTGAATTAACTGAACTGAAAGGTAGGCGACTGCAGACAGTGTCGCAGAGAGGAGAGAAAGGAGGCCTCTGATTGGTCAATTCTACATCCACGTCATCGAAGAAGTGAGGAAGTACCTACATCTGTACGATTCTTGTTCTCCACACTACAAAGACAGCACATATTCTAGTAATTCATGGAGGGAGATAGCGATGAATGTGGGTCTGGATACGGCTGAGACAGTGAGGAAGTGGAAAAACACAAGAGATACGTTTAGTAAGTTTAGCTAGTTCGTGATTGTCCCTCTTCATTGTGGCGTTGAATAACAGCGCAGACGCGCTTCAACATTAACATATATCAAAAATAACTGCGGCATACCGGGGACAAGATCAGTGTTTCCGCTAGAAAAAATTGGCACCGGACAATGTGACCGGCAGGTTTTCAATTTACCGGACAAATGATTGAAATTCCGGTCACATAGGCTATATGAATTTATTGAGGTTAAAAATAAATCATATGCAGTAGTACGATATCAATGCAAGTCATTTAATAGTATTTTTATTGAAAAACAGGCTATTTCAAATAAAATAAGTCCCGTCAATTGACTCACGAGCGTAACTTCAAAAAATAAATAAATATTTTCGGCGGGAGCCACAGCATCATCTGTGGTAGTCTCCATCTCTTCAGATAGCCTTTAGAGTTAGACTCATCATCACCTTCGCCATTAGAGTTCTTTTTAGTTTTAGAAAATAGCTTTTAAGGATTAGCCTGTTTCGCCATGTCAAAGACCTCTCTGTTGTGGTGCGCCGTTTGTTAGATTTAATGAAACAAATGCCACAAGTTTCGTTCCGCGCAGAAAAAAAGTTTCGTTCCACATATAGACTACATTCATTCATTCACACATACACACACACACACACACACACTACTTATTCGTAAAAGTATATGTTTTTTCATAAAATGATGTGGAAATTACCCATTCTATTACAACTGAAATTGTGCTTGGGAGGAGTTTTTTCACCGGACATTTTGACCGGAGAGATTATAAAATACCGGACTTCGGCATATTTTACCGGACAAAGTCTGGCAATTACCGGACAACGGAAACCCTGGACAAGATAACTGCGACACGTTGCCGCGAGAGTAAACACACCCCTTCAAGCCGGCGTTTTCCACCACTGAATACGGTCTCAAATCCTGACAAATACAGTTTGGCTCGCTCTAAGTTAGCATTACCTTGTCTGGGTGGTTACGTTTCAGGTGGGCTCACCTCGCGGGTTGGTGGTATTTCCAGAGTACTTTACGTTTGAGTGACACAGCTTGCAAACCGCCATACTTTTGTCTAAATCTTCGCTTTCCTTTTTCTTTTTCAACCCGAATTGCTCCCACACATCTACTTTTAAGCACGCAGGCGCTGGGTTTATACTCGCCGCCATCCTCCTGACTGGCTCTGCTCTAGCTGGAAGAGAAAGAAGATGCTTCTGGATAACCTGTTAGAAATGCTCCACAGCGACACTAGCGGCTGGAGGACTAAATGGCACTTTGCAGAAAGAGCACCCGTGCGAGACACGGGGCTTTTGAAGCTTAGAATATCGATACCCGCAGCTGAAATATCGATACTCTCTGGGAAATGAAATATCGATATATATCGCCGAATCGATAAAATTGCCCAGCCCTAAAAAGTAATGTAAAGGTCACTATTATTTAAATGTTCTGCTGCCATATGAACTAAAGTGTCATAACATTTGTTGTTCAAACACTTTTAACATCAGCACTTCTCAGTAACACACATTTAGTGTAAATCTCATCTTAAAAAGTGTAAAATAAAATAAAGCTTATTGCCACTGCCAGGGGATCAATGTCATCATGTTTTTATAAAAAATAAAAGAAAGTTTACAAATAAAATCCAACAAAATGATTGTGGCTCAGCACAATCAGAACATTAAAACAGGTAATTTCTGAGGTAACAGCAGAAACTTTTAACTCCCTGTTAAAAGTTTCTGCTGTTATATTTGTTTATATTTGTAACAACTTGGCAGTTGTTACAAATAACCTTGTTTATGACAAATCCTGCATCTGGGAGAACTTTAAAATGAAAATGTCCATGTTAAAGTTCAGTAACTTCCGTGTACACCAATCCGTGTATTATTCATTCTTTCTATTTTCAATTGTCAATCAAAAATTTAAAAAATAAAATAAAAGTGACATTTTATTACATTTTTCGTATTTTAATCTTACACAAAAAACGAAGAAAAAAAAATGCCAGTTTTTTAATATTTCAATTTTAGACTTGGATCAAAAATACAAAATTAAAAAACGGGCCACAGAACTTTCTGTTGTCATTACACATCTGTGCCACTAGATGGAGCCGCACTGCAGTAACCAGCTAGAGAACAGCAGGACAGTGAACACATGGAGCAGATCTGATGGAACATGGAGGAATGACGCTAAAGTTTAGTTGCAGTCCAGAATTTTATTTTCAGAAAGAATTGTTAATATTGCTACCTGAGTTGCTACCTGAACTGTAAAGTTTACAGATTTTTACTGTTCTCCATGTCCGTTTTAGATTTTCTGCATTGTTTACCTGCCAATTGTCTTCTAGTTCCGCAGCAGCCAGTAACAGACTTTTCAAAACAAAAGCATGTGAGCAACATGCGTTAACGTGGGATAAAATAAATGTCCACGTTAATAAATTAATGTGTTAATAATTGCGTTAACGCGTTAACTTGCCCAGCCGCATGGAGCACAACAAACAGCAGTTGTAGCGGACGTCGTGGCTAATGCTAATGCCGCTAGCATTGGCAATAAGCCTCCCGCGACATAGTGTTAAATGCTGTGGGAAGCTGTGTTTGTACTACGGTCGTCTTTCTCTTTTTGTAGCGATATTCACGCTGGGGTGGTTCCGTTTCAAAAAGACTTAGCGACAGGTCTAGACGTGTTTTCCAGGTGATTACCCGATCTCGGACTGGCAACAATGTCGGCAAACCGCACTTTGGTTTGATCAACTTCTTTTTGTCCCTGTTTATATTTCACCGGGGAGCCGAAGTGTCTTTCTAGCTCTCTCTTAAGACCCTAATGCACCCTAAACGCCCGGCTTCAAACACATGATAAAAGTAATTGAGCCCCTGATATCAATTACCTTCTCGTCCACATTTTAGCCAGAAAATCATACCGGGACTTTATGAAAAAATAAAAGATTTGTTTTTAAAGAAACAATCGGAGCCTTATTTATGTTATTTAATCTGACTAACAACTTGAAACTGTTCAGTGTTGGCAACTGTTCAATTTTGCACATCAGATGGATATTTTCTTTAAGAAAAAGTCTGAGCCAATATTTTTATTTGTTTTTTCAAAATATCTACATTTCAGAATATTGTATTTATATTTTTGAGCAAAATTCTAGCTTTGTATAGGCTATGTTCTTATTGTTTTTTTAAAAGCAAAAAAGCACAAAGTGTGTTATAAACAACTAGCACATTTATATTTTGCATTTATGTTTCTTACTGTACCGAAAATGAACCGAACCGTGACCTCAAAACCGAGGTACGTACCGAACCGAGAGTTTTGTGTACCGTTACACCCCTACCGTTTACACTAGGTTACTTTTCTTTTTCTTTTACTAGACAGGGTATTTTGAAATCCCTAATTTGTAAATTGTAAATTTGTAATTTTTTGTAGTTTTTTGTACATTGTGTAGTATTTAAAGTGTTAATTTACTTATTTTTTATGTAGAATATTGTTGTTTTAATAGGATGGAGCACTGCAACGAAAGAATTTCCCGCAAGGGATTAATAAAGTATTTTCAATTCAATTCAATTCAATACCTGGACTTTATGAAAGAATAAAAAGATTAGTTTTTAAAGAAACAGCCTGAGCCTTATTCATGTTATTTAATCTGACCAACAACTTGAAACTGTTCAGTGTTAAAACTGTTCATGTTGCACATCAGATGGATATTTTTTTAAGCAAAAGTCTGAGCCACTGTTATTTTTATTTGTTTTTAAAATATCTACATTTTAGAATATTGTATTTATATTTTTGAGCAAAATTCTAGCTTTGTATAGGCTAATGTTCCTATTGTTAAAAAGCACAAAAGTGTGTTATAAACAACTAGCACATTTATATTTTGCATTTATGTTTCTTACTGTACCGAAAATGAACCAAACCGTAACCTCAAAACCGAGGTATGTACCGAACCGACAGCTTTGTGTACCGTTACACCCCTAATATATATATATATATATATATATATATATATATATATATATATATATATATATATATATATATATATATATATATATATATATATATATATATACACACATACAGTGGAGGAAATATGTATTTGATCCCCCGCTGATTTTGGCAGTTGTCATACTAAGAAATAAATGAGCAGTCTCAGATTTTTACCAACCTTGACCAGTGATTGGCTCCCACAGACCACTGGCATACTCCCAATCTCACTGAAGTAATTACCTGCATGAGAGACACCTGTTCCAAATAGTCACCTGTATAAAAAGCCATCTGCCCACAGACTCAGTAATACTCCACCATCTCCACCATGGGCAAGACTAAAGAGCTGTCAAAAGATGTCAGGGACAAAGCTGTTGAACTCCACAAGACTGGAATGGGCTACAAAACCATAAGAAGCTGAATGAGAAGGTGACAACTGATGATGCAATTATTCAGAAGTGGAAGAAGTACAACATGACTGCTAATCAACCTCGGCTGGGGGCTCCATGGAAGATATCACCTGGTGGGGTCTCAATGATCATGAGAAAGGTTAGAGATCAGCTGAGAACTAGGAGGAGCTGGTTAATGATCTCAAGGCAGCTGGGACCACAGTCACCAAGAAAACTATTGGTAATACACTGAGACGCAATGGTTTAAAATCCTGCAGTGGTCCAAGGTGCCTCTACTCAAGAAGGCTCACGTCCAGGCCCAACTCAGGTTTGATAACGAACATATTTATGACTCAGAAAGAGACTGGGAGAAGGTGCTGTGGTCAGGTGAGACTAAAATTGAGCTCTTTGGCCTCAACTCAACTCGATGTGTTTGGAGGAAGAGAAATGCTGAATATGACCCCAAAATCACCATCTCTACTGTCAAGCATGGTGGTGGAAGCCTTATGCTTTGGGGGTGTTGCTCTTCTAAGGGGACAGGTCGACTTCACTGCATATATATATATATGTGTATATATATATATATATATGTATATATATATATATATATATATATATATATATATATATATATATATATATATACATATATATACGTTTTATGTATATCTGCAATTAAACTTAATTTATAGCTCATCTACTAGAATACGTCTACAGAACGTTTGTCCAACACTCGTCCACAGCTGTTCTGTCTCACGTGATCTGCTGTGACTGTTCTCTCTTTTCAGATGGTGAGCTCAACGTTCTGGAGGACTTGTTGACTGAAGCACCCGATCAGGACGACGAGCTCTACAACCCTGAGACAGAGCGGGAAATCACCGACAAGAAAGGTACAGATGCCAGCGGCTGCTTGAGCTTTCCGGTTGCATTCCAGGAGTGTCCAGCTTCCAGTCCTGGAGGGCCACTGTCCTGCACGTCTCACATGTCTCTGCTTCAAATAACGCATCACCATCAGATCCTCCTGGTGTGTTGGCCACCTGTTGGCTTGAATCAGCACCTATGAGCTGCACGGACAGCGGCCCTCCAGCCCTGTTGTGGAGGATCAGCTGACTGCTATGAATCTGCTGATCCATCTAGATCAATGCCTTTAATTAGAACTGTATTGATGAGTCACTGAGGCGATCAGCCAATGTTGGGGGGACACGGAGACGGAAAAGGATGGTGTTCTTGTTCAAATACAATTCATTAAAGCCTCATGTTGGTCTGTCAGGAACAAAGAGGAAGAGCGAGCGCTCCGACAGCCAGGATCTGAAGAGGATCCGCCCCTCGGGCCACACCCCCTCCAGATCCTCCTCCAATAAGAGAAGCTTGGGTTCATCTCTGTCCTCCTCCAAGAAGGCGTCCAGCCCTCGCGGCCGCCACGCTTCTAGCTACCGCCACGACTACTATGAGGAGCGAAAGGGGCGGCGAGGGGCCCGAGAAGCTCCCCGGAGCCGTGGCGGAGATGAAGGGCGACGCCGGGACGCCCACAGGAGCCTGGAGAGCCTAGGACAGGTATCACCACTGCTGTACACCAACACTAACCGCTGATCAAACCAGGGTTAGAATAGTTTTTCCATTAGTTTTAGTTTTTATTTAGTTTTAGTTTTGTTTTTCCAAATTCAGTTAGTTTAAATTCGTTTTAGAGTTGTAATTTGGTTGGAGTGAAGCACTGAACTTTTTGAAGGCTATCAAATCACATAGTCGTGTTTACATTCTGGTTTCAATAAACATATTTATTAATGCGTCTACCCTCTTGTGGTGTTCCTGCGTATTTACTGACCAGCAGCTAACTGGTCACCGGTGGAAACAGTCCATTATAGTTGCTGTTTTCTCCCGTTCCTTCCCAACGCTGACTGGCCTGCAGCTGCAGCTTCTCTTTCCAGGGGGCTAGCTTAGGCTAGCTTATCCAGGTAGTCTTGGTTAGCCCCCTTATATAAACTAGCTTAGGCTATCTTATCCAGGTAGTCTTGGTTAGCCTTTTTATGCAAGCTTTTCAAATGGACTTTCAGATTTGTGGGTTTTTTTCCCCTTAAGGAAGTATTCCACACATTGTATCACCTGCTCTACAACAAGGCACTTATTTTAATCGTTAACACAGTCATAGTCAAAGAAATCCCAAATAGGACTGTGCCGCTTTCTCCCAACTTTTGCCGCAGCCATCACTGCTGATCACTTTTTATTTATTAATTTTTTTTTTTTGCGGTTGTTGTTGTACGGCGGAGCGAAGTTAATAGATTTTAAATGTTTCTGAGGAAAAAAAATTACAAACACGAAAACGAAGGACGTTCTTGACATTGTTATAGTTGATTTTAGTTCGTTTTATAAACACATAATACAGTTTCAGTTAGTTATCGTTTTTTAAAAAACTTGTTTGTATTTTATTTCAGTTAAAGAAAATGTTTTTTCAATTCTAGTTTTCGTTATTTCGTTAGTTTCCATTAACGACGATAACCTTGGCTCAGACGTTCTGCCAGTCACAGCCATTTCCTGTTTGTCTTTCTAGAAGCTGCGGCGTGACGAGCGTCGGGGAAGTCCCGCCCCCCATGATGAGGACAACCAATCAGAGGAGGAGGCAGCAGCAGAGTACGGCTCAGAGCAGGCGTCTGGCAGCTCCTCCCCTGCTGGCTCCCACGTAGAGGAGGAGGAGGAGGAGGAGCAGGACGAAGAAGAGGAGGAGGAGGGCATGGAGGAGGAAGAAGAGGAGGAGGAGGAGGATGAGGAAGGAGAGAAGGAAGAAGAGGAGGAAGAGGAGGAGGAGGAATATGATGAGCGCCGTGACGGTGGTGATGGGAACGACTACGACACTCGCAGTGAGGCTGGCGACTCCCGTTCCACCTCCTCCGTCAGCTTCTCTGATGAAGGCGAGTCAGCGCACTCAGGCTCTGGGTCGGAGGCCTCAGGTAATCATGGCAGCGGCGGTTCAGTGAAACAGACGCACTTCTGTTCATTTTTAAGAAGATATAGACCTGAAACAGCTTTGTCTGGAAGCGCTGTGAAGTTCTCCATTGGTTCCAGTCCAGAAGACATCTGATCCTGTGCTTTTATCTTGAAAGGGTCTGAGAAGAAGAGGGAGAAGCTGTCATCGTCTGTTCGCGCTGTTCGTAAAGGGATGGAAAGTAAGAATTCTGCAAACATTTGTTGGTTTAACTGAGAAGCAAGTGGATCTGATTTAATTTTGCTCCTGTTTGTCCAGATCCCACCAGTAAACTGCGCTACATCCTGAGGGACGCTCGGTTCTTCCTCATCAAGAGCAACAACCATGAGAATGTTTCCCTGGCCAAAGCAAAGGTACACTGCCATCCCGTGTTGGTCCCATGTAGGTCCTGTGTTGTGGTTGTGTTCATGTGGTGGTTCCCTGTTGCCTTCTTTTGTTCTGTATTGTTCCCCTGTTGGTTCCCAGTTGGCCTTAAGTCCTGTTCTTGCTTGGTGGTGTTCCTCTTTTTCTGTTGTTCCCTTCTGGTATTCAAGTTCCTTCATGGTTGTTCTCATGGGGATTACACCCCCCCCACCCCCCCCAAGATATTTGTGCCTTCCTCCAGGATAGAGGACAGACAGAGGAGAGGTAAAAAGATATCTGCATTGTTGTATAGGAAAAAAGTATATTAATAGTAATTATCCATTAAGTGGAGAAATAATAATTCCATGTTCTTCTGTTCTGACTGGTTCATTGTTGGTACATGAATTACAGAGATGACTATATAAACAGATGTAGGCAGCAACACTGAGGAGGTCAGAGGATCAGACTGCAGGTCAGCATGTTAGTGGATATCCCAGAGACGTCTATATAGATGGGTGGAGGTCAATGCTGGGATGACATCTGCAGTGGAGGAAATAAATATTTGATCCCCCGCTGATTTTGGCAGTTGTCATACTAAGAAATAAATGAACTGTCTCAGACTTCTATGGCAGCTTTATTTGAACAGTTATAGAAAAAATATTGCTGGTAAATGCTGGGATGACATCTCTATAGACAGGTGGAGGTCAGCGCTGGGATGACGTCTATATAGACAGGTGGAGGTCGACGCTGGGATGACGTCTATATAGACAGGTGGAGGTCGACGCTGGGATGACGTCTATATAGACAGGTGGAGGTCAACGCTGGGATGACGTCTATATAGACGGGTGGAGGTCAACGCCGGGATGACGTCTATATAGACAGGGTGGAGGTCAACGCTGGGATGACGTCTATATAGACGGGTGGAGGTCAACGCTGGGATGACGTCTATATAGACGGGTGGAGGTCAACGCTGGGATGACGTCTATATAGACAGGTGGAGGTCAACGCTGGGATGACGTCTATATAGACAGGTGGAGGTCAACGCTGGGATGACGTCTATATAGGACAGGTGGAGGTCAACGCTGGGGATGACGTCTATATAGACAGGTGGAGGTCGAACGCTGGGATGACGTCTATATAGACAGGTGGAGGTCAACGCTGGGATGACGTTCTATATAGACAGGTGGAGGTCAACGCTGGGATGACGTCTATATAGACAGGTGGAGGTCAACGCTGGGGATGATGACGTCTATATAGACAGGTGGAGGTCAACGCTGGGATGACGTCTATATAGACAGGTGGAGGTCAACGCTGGGATGACGTCTATATAGACAGGTGGAGGTCAACGCTGGGATGACGTCTATATAGACAGGTGGAGGTCAACGGGGATGACATGGGGGAGGTCAACGCTGGGATGACGTTTATATAGACAGGTGGAGGTCAACGCTGGGATGACGTTTATATAGAGGGGTGGAGGTCGATGCTGGGACATCTATATAGATGAGTATAGATGAATTCAGAAATTCCCAGCTTAGTTTGCTGTGAGGAGTTTCAGGAGCTTGACCAGAAAACTGTCCCTTTGCAACAGTGGTGGTGTGAAATAAAACAATTTCTGTACTTCTGAACTGAACCTCTGCTTACACGCTTCAAATCTCTTTCAAACCGTTTGAATTGTTTCCAGAGCTGTAGCAGGTTAGCGTGATGTCCCTGTATGATCAGAGCTGCTGGTCCTTCAGAAAGTCCTCCAGATTCGTTCTGATGTCTGAATTCCTGCCACCTTCATCTGCTGTGTGGAAACTGACCTGGTTTATCTGCAATCCAGAACCATTGTAGTCTAAGCATGTATCTAATAGAGCAGAGCAGATGGCCGTTTCTGAACCTCTCCATGGTGGTTCTGTTGGGCCACCATCATTCCTTTTCCCCAACTTATTGTCTTGTTGTTGCCATGCTGCTCCTTCTTTGCTGTTACAGTGTTGTTCCCTCTTGTTCCCTTCTCTTTCCTCTGTTTCTCCTGTTGGCATTGGTTTGTTCTCTTCTCGGTCTCGTGTTCCTGTGTTGATGTAAAGGATTTTTCTGTCATGACTGACCTGCAGGGCGTTTGGTCAACGTTGCCGGTCAACGAGAAGAAGCTGAACGCGGCTTTCCGCTCGGCTCGGAGTGTCATCCTGGTTTTCTCCGTGAGGGAGAGCGGAAAGTTCCAAGGTATGGACAGAAAACATCCACATGATCTCATGCTGCTGGGAGGTGTGGTGCTCCTTCCTCATCTTCATGGTGTTATGTGGCCCGTTGTGTCTTGTCTGTCATCCTCAGGTTTTGCTCGACTAGCGTCAGAGTCTCACCACGGTGGTTCTCCGATCCACTGGGTTCTTCCTGCTGGCATGAATGCCAAGATGCTGGGAGGAGTCTTTAAGATCGACTGGCTGTGCAGGTAAATGGCTGTGACACCTGGCTGTGATGGAGTCTCCTCCAGCTTCTTCAGAAGGACCAGGAAGCTGCAGCTCTCCTGGATTAGACCCCCAGTTCTGGTCCTGATGATCTACCTCCTGCATGGCTGAGAGCTTTCCCTGCTCCAATGAATGGGTCATGAACAGACTTGTGCAGACCTGGAATAGATTCATTTGAATATTTTGTTAGACCAGAGAAACTTTCCAGACATGCAGGACGGTGGATCATGAAGACCTGGGCTGAAGAGCTGGCCATTAGATCATATTTCATCCAGTACAGTCCCAGTCTTTATTTCCCTCGACTTCTCCAAACTAAAAGAACCAGTCGAACTGTCAGTTACCATTTAGCTGCAGTTTAACTCATCCATTATCTTCAGCTTACCTGCAGTTAGGTTGGGGCGGCAGCAGCTTCAGCAGAGGTCCAGACCTCCCTCCCTCCAGCTGCCTCCACCAGCTCCTCTAAGGGGAACACCAAGGAGCTCCAGACCAGCTGAGAGATATCATCTCTCCAGTGTGTCCTGGTCTGTCTCCTGGTCTTCTCCCAGTTGGACATGTCTGAAACACCTCTCCAGGGAGGCGTCCAGGAGACATCCTGACCAGATGAACCTCCTCAACTGGCTCCTCTCCATGTGGAGGAGCAGCAGCTCTACTCTGAGTCTCTCCTGATGACTGAACTTCTCCTCCTATCTCTAAGGGAGAGTCCAGCCACCCTGGAGGAAACTCATTTCAGCTGCTGGTACCAGTGATCTCCTTCTTTCAGTCTCTACCTACAGTTCATGACCACAGGTGAGGGTTGGAACAAAGATCTACCAGGAAACAGAGTCTCAGCTCTCTGTTCACCACAACAGACCGGTACAGAGTCACCACCACAGCAGACGCTGAACCAATCCATCTGGAGATCTCCTGCTCCTTTCATCACTGGTGAACCAGACCCAGAGATACTGAAACTCCTCCACTGGAGGCAGAACCTCACTCCCAACCTGGAGAAGACCTTCTACCCTTTTCAGATTGAGGACCATGGTTTCAGATCTGGAGGTGCTGGTTCTGTTTGGGTCCACCACCTGTAGGGAAGGCCTTAAGGGTTGGTTGCACTGTGTTTTGGGCGGCAGATGAAAGGATGGGTCTTGGTGTGCCGACCCCCGGCTGACTAAACTGGCTACTGGGACATTAACGTCACTTCACAGGTGGAGGAGGAGCCTGAGCTGGTTCTCAGGTTGAGAGGTACCAGCTAGATATAGTTGGGCTCACCTCAACACACAGACTGGACTCTGGAACCAATCTCCTCCAGAGAGACTGGACTTGATTCTACTCTGGAGTTGTCCAAGGTGAGAGGTGATGGCTGGTGTGGTCTTATAGCCCCCCAGCTTGGAGCCTGTACGTTGGGGTTTTCTCCAGTAGATGAGAGGGCAGCTTCCCTGCTCCTTCAGGTCGGGGGAGGGGCTCTGACTGTCATCTGTGCTTATGTGAATGACAGTTCAGAGGACCCAGCATCCTTGGAGTCCTTGGTGGGGGTGATGGAAACCCCTAAACCCTTAATGGGGACTCCTTTATCCTGCTGGGGGACTTCAACGCTCACGTTGGCAATGACAGTGGTACCTGGAGGGGGGTGATTGGGAGGAACGGCCTCTGATCTGAACCACAGTGGTGTTTAGTTGTTGGACTTCTGTGCCATATGTTTTGGACCTGGTGGTGGGTTGGATCAGATGGAGGGAGGATGCTGGTCAGACCTGGTAGGC
This sequence comes from Hirundichthys speculiger, assembly GCA_018398805.1. NCBI lineage: Eukaryota > Metazoa > Chordata > Actinopteri > Beloniformes > Exocoetidae > Hirundichthys > Hirundichthys speculiger. The sequence goes on from JAGFBZ010000310.1 coordinate 332,642, forward strand.
CCAAACGTGTAGTGAGGGTTTGCTGGGAACGTCTGGCAGAGGAACCTGTCAGAAAGATCTTCAACTCACACCTCCATCAGAGCTTCAACCACATCCTGAGGGAGGCAGGGGACATTTAGTCCAGTATTTCCCACAGGTCAAGGATCTATTTGTGGAAAGGGGTGAACATAAGCAGAGCTGATGTATGTAGGGGACATTACGGCGCTACGGCAGCAGCTCAACAGGTGCCTGTCGGCTAATGTACATTAACAGCATGATAACACGTCTCTGCACATGTTGAGCATCTAGATCTGATACAGACAGTATGGTATAACATGATGAGGTAGAGTTTTTCTGACCCCTTTGGGCTTATTTTACCACTTTGTAACGGCACGTCTTACCTTCACATAGACCATGTCTTCGTTGCTTCTTTATCATCACGCCTCTTTCACCACGACTTCGAAGACTGCGTCTTCTCCATTTATAGCTGTTATGTATGCATGTCTGTTAACATGACCAATTGTGCTGCACTCGACTTTCGATTGGTTCTGCCTATTCATTCATTGGTGGTTGCTGCTCTCACTAGTGGAAGTAAAGTGAAGTTGCTGTGTGAAACGGTTTTTCTGCCTCCTCATTCACGGACATAATAATAGGCCCACCGTGAGGCCTTCTTCTGTGACAGCAGTTGTAAATGAAGCTAATGGCCCCAGAAATAACAGGACAATTTGAACAGGAGAGGAGAGTCACATGGGGAGAGGAGAAATCTCAAAGGAAGGTAGTGTCTGGAGTTGGTAAAAGAGTCCTTGCAGCTGAGCTTCTGTCTCCCAGGAGCAGATGGCTGGAACAAATCTCCAGCGCTCACCTGCAGCTGCAGGTTCAGGCTCATGGGTGAACATCAGGAGGGTTTAGTAGACCAGTTTCTTATTCTGATGCATGTAAATGTGAGTTGGAACACGTTTGCTTCGTCCCCACGTTTCTCATGTACCTCATTCAGAGGTCTGCTCCCTGCAGGAGTCCCTGTAATACCTGATAGGTTTTCAAAGTTCTGCCTTCTGTTTGTCTTCTTGTGGTTGGCAGGCGGGAGCTTCCTTTCATTAAGACGGCACACCTGTCCAACCCCTGGAATGAACACAAGCCCGTCAAGATCGGCCGCGACGGACAGGTGGGCTCAGCGTCAGCTTCCTGCAGCTCTGGTTTGTAGGGTCGTCTTTCAGGTGTCATCATTGAACATCACTGAACTTTGTCTTTCAGGAGATCCAGCCCGACATTGGCGCTCAGCTCTGTGCACTGTTCCCATTGGACGAGAGCGTGGACATCCACCAGGTGGCTCGCCGCATCCGTCACAAGCGTCGGACACCCTCGGAGCCGCGGCCCAGAGGCCGACCACCGCAGCGTGAACCGGGAAGGTTAGCCAATCATCAAGCTCCTCATCCCGCTTCCTGTTCTTCTTCTCCTGCTGCGACCACGGCGCACCCTGCTGCTGGACGATGGAGACGACCGTCGCCTGTAGCTGGCGGCTAGCCGTCCTGCAGCCACCATTGCTGGTTCTTGGTCGATGTTGGTCTTTTACCATCTTGGATTCTCCCGGAGTGACCCGTCTGGTTCTGTGTCTGGTTCCAGTCTTAAAGTGAGACAGGAAGTAGAATTCCTGCACAATGTGATCCGTTCCACAGCCGCCAGGTTCAGCTCTGCGCTTTATTTTTATTACAAATAGTTCAGCTTCTTTGTTTAACTTCAGCAGCAAGGTGCACGTTTTCCTCATCACTTAAAGATTTTTTTTTATTAATCTTAGGTTTTTTTTCATTTATTTTTTTTATTATTAATTCAGTTCAATTCCATAATACTTTATTTATCCCTGAACGGCAGTTATATAAATGGTCCTGACATCTAATAGTAAATAAGTTAATTTAATTTTCTTGTTTCTAAATTTCTCTTTTAAGCTCTTTGTCTTTACAGGATTTTGATACTGCGGAAATTAAGAGCACAAAATCTAAAGTTGGGCTTGTAGTTGGACTGTGGCCAACCCTGTCAGAATAAAAGCAGAGAGGACGAGCCACTGGCTTTCAAAATAAAAGCAGAGAGGTCGAGCCTCTGGCTTTCAGAATAAAAACAGAGAGGAGGACGAGCCACTGGCTTTCAGAATAAAAACAGAGAGGACGAGCCACTGCCTTTCAGAATAAAAGCAGAGAGGACAAGCCACTGCCTTTCAGAATAAAAACAGAAAGGACGAGTCACTGGCTTACAGAATAAAAGCAGAGAGGACGAGCCACTGCCTTTCAAAATAAAAACAGAAAGGACGAGTCACTGGCTTTCAGAATAAAAGCAGAGAGGACGAGCCACTGCCTTTCAGAAAAAAAGCAGAAAGGATGAGTCACTGGCTTTCAGAATAAAAGCAGAAAGGACAAGTCACTGGCTTTCAGAATAAAAGCAGAGAGGACGAGCATCTCTGGCTGGACTGATGGAGGATGGGTTGAGGGAAGGGGCGAGTGAGATAGAACAAAAATGGAAAGAGAAGTTGAGAGGGTGTGGTATCTGGGGTGGGCCTAAGGACTGTTCCACTGAGAGGGTGTGGTATTCAGGGGGTGGGCCTAAGGACTGTTCCACTGAGAGGGTGTGGTATTCAGGGGGGGGGGCCTAAGGACTGTTCCACTGAGAGGGTGTGGTATTGGGGGGGGCGGGCCTAAGGACTGTTCCACTGAGAGGGTGTGGTATTTGGGGGGGCGGGCCTAAGGACTGATCCATGGGAACATGTTAAAAAAGGTAATCGATTGAAATGATGGAGAAGGACTTATTGTAAAAGGATAATTTCCTCTGGCACCCCCCCAATATGAAAAATACCGTGTGCCCCCCACCCACTCACCCTTGCCCCCCCTCTTCCTCCCAGCGTACACACACTGAATCAGGATGGACTGGTGCTATTTGTTTGGGGGTGGGAGATGTCTCACCCACTGAAGGACTGAATATAACAGTGTGTGTTGGGAGGGTGGGGGGGTCAGGAAACAAGGTGGAGGAGGAGGGCAGTGAAAATAAGGAACTGAGCGACTTAAGTCGTTTTTCTTTTATGGACTGTGAGGGTGGGGCTGGGCTGAGAGGGGCAGGGTTTTATTTGATTGACAGGACTGCACCATCATCATCACCATCATCACCTCCCCCTCACCCTTTCAGAATAAGAGGGTTTATTAAAGCCTTTAAATGGACTGATGAGGAGAAAAACTGTTTTTTAATGAAAGTGTTGCCGCTCCCTCATAAACAACAGAAGCGGTATGTTATAACCTTCACAGGATTCTACTTCTACCTGTTTTCTTTCATGTTCTTATTGTTGTTCTTGTTGTGTGTGTGTGTGAAGCATCATCTGATGATGCTCTGATACCAGGAAATCTGATTACAGCATCAGTTCTATTCCTTCAGCCCAGAAGCACAAGAGAACCCCTCCCACCTGAGGGCCAGAGCACTAGATCACACCAATACAGACCAGTAGAGACCAGCAGTTCCACTTTCAGACCAGTACAGACCAGCAGTCCCACTATCAGACCAGTACAGACCAGCAGTACCACTATCAGACCAGTACAGACCAGCAGTTCCACTGTCAGACCAGTACAGACCAGCAGTCCCACTATCAGACTAGTACAGACCAGCAGTCCCACTATCAGACCAGTACAGACCAGCAGTCCCACTATCAGACTAGTACAGACCAGCAGTCCCACTATCAGACTAGTACAGACCAGCAGTACCACTATCAGACCAGTACAGACCAGAGACCTCAGTGTCAGACCAGTATGGAACAGTATGAGTGTGCAGCTGGACTCCAGGTGTCTGTTGGGAAGCAGGTTCAGAGTGTCAGCAGGTAACTTCAGCTTCAACTCTTGATTCTTCAGTGTCAGCAGTTATAACCAGGTGTTTCACCAGGTGACCTAACCTGCTCACAGAATGACCATGAACGTGGTGGGATAACCATGTGCTGCACGTAATCGGTCAGATCATTTAATTCAAATGAGTTGCTCTATATCATTAACTTTAATTGGTCATCTAATACTGACTCCATCTTCTTTTGCTGAAACCAGATTACCAGAAGTTAGCCTGATGAGTTGAACCTGGTTCAGACCCTCAGTGGGAGAGCTTTTATTTCTTCAGTTAAGATTTACCTGTACAAGTTTCTTGTGTGTTTGTGTGCGTGTGTGTGTGTGTGTGTGTGTGTGTGTGTGTGTGTGTGTGTGTGTGTGTGCGCCCGTGCATTCACATGCACGTGTGCGTGCGTGTCTCTTACCTTTGGACTTGTTTATAGGCGTCGCCCTGAAGAGTATGACATCCACAGCAGGAAGCGACCGCGAGCCGATGGTCCGCCGGACTTCAGCCAAAGAGCAGGTTGTTCACTTGAAGGTTTTATTTCACCTCTTCTAAACCAGAGCCCCCTTCACAAATATGAACTGTATTCAATGTTCAACTTGATCTTTCTTTAAAGCTTAGTAATTCTGACACCAGTGATCGCTTCAATACAAGTGTCATCAAGATAAACTACAAGTGAAGAGCAGCTCAGACATCTTATTGTGTGGAACTCTTTGGAAGAGAGGATATTTATGATCTGTTGAGCCTTTTACAGTTCACATTATTTGTTTATGGTTTAGGATTTAGCACCAGTTAACATAATAATCTCAAGACACAGAAGACGAGTTCATTAAAGTCCAGTTAAGGTCAATCCAGTTCAGTCCAGTTAAGGTCAGTCCAGTTAAAGTCAATCCAGTTCAGTCAAGTTGAGGTCAATCCAGTTTAGTCCAGATGAGGTCAATCCAGTTCAGTCCAGTTAAGGTCACTCCAGTTTAGTCCAATTAAAGGCATCCAATTCAGTTCAGTTAAAGAGAATCCAGTTCAGTCCAATTAAGGTCAGTCAAGTTCAGTCCAGTTAAGGTCAATCCAGTTCAGTCCAGTTGAAGTCAATCCAGTTCAGTCCAGTTGAAGTCAATCCAGTTCAGTCCAATTAAGGACAATCCAATTCAGTTCAATTCAGTTGAGGTCAATCCAGTTTAGCCCAGTTAGAGTTAATCCAGTTGAGTCCAATTAAGGTCAACCAAGTTCAGACCAGTTAAGGTCGATCCAATTAGGTCCAGTTAAGGTCGATCCAGTTCAGTCCAGTTAAGGTCAGTCCAGTTCAATCCAGTTGAAGTCAATCCAGTTCAGTCCAGTTAAAGTCAATCCAGTTCAGTCCAGTTAAGGTCAGTCCAGTTAAAGTCAATCAGTTCAGTCCAGTTAAGGTGAATCCAGTTTAGTCCAGTTGAGGTCAATCCAGTTCAGGCTATTTGAGCTCAATCCAGTTCAGTCCAGTTAAGGTCAGTCCAGTTCAATCCAGTTAAAGTTAGTCCAGTTCAATCCAGTTCAGTCCGGTTAAAGACAATCCAGTTCAGTGTAATTAAGGTCAGTCCAGTTCAGTCTAGTTGAGGTAAATCCAGTTCAGTCCAGTTAAAGTAAATCCAGTTTAGTTCAGTTAAAGTCAATCCAGTTTAGTCCAATTGAGGTCAATCCAGTTCAGTCCATTTGAGGTCAATCCAGTTCAGTCCAGTTAAGGTTAGTCCAGTTCAATCCAGTTAAAATTAGTCCAGTTCAATCCAGTTCAGTTGTAATTAAGGTCAGTCCAGTTCAGTCCAGTTGAGGTAAATCCAGTTCAGTCCAGTTAATTCAATCCAGTTCAATCCAGTTGATGTCAATCCAGTTCAGTTAAAGTCAATCCAGTTTAGTCCAATTGAGGTCAATCTAGTTCAGTCCAGTTGAGGTCAATCCAGTTCAGTCCAGTTGAGGTCAATCCAGTTCAGTCCAGTTAAGGTCAATCCAGTTCAGTCCAGTTAAGGCTACTCCAGTTTAGTCCAGTTAAGGTCAATCCAGTTTAGTCCAGTTAAAGTCAATCCAGTTCTGTCCAGTTAAAGTCAATCCAGTTCAGTCCAGTTAAAGTAAATCCAGTTCAGTCCAGTTAAAGTAAATCCATTTCAGTCCAGTTAAAGTAAATCCAATTCAGTTTAGTTAAAGAGAATCCAGTTCAGTCCAGTTGAGGTCAATCCAATTCGGTCCAGTTGAGGACAATCCAGTTCAGTCCAATTAAGGACAATCCATTTCAGTCAAATTGAGGACAATCCAGTTCAGTTCAGCCCAGTTAGAGTCAATCCAGTTAAATCCAGTTAAGGTTAACCAAGTTCAGCCCACTTCAGATCGATCCAGTTAGGTCCAGTTAAGGTCAGTCCAGTTAAAGTCTATCCAGTTCAGTCCAGTGAGTTAATCCAGTTCAGTCCAGTTAAGGGCAGTCCAGTTTAGTCCAGTTAAAGTAAATCCAGTTCAATCCAGTTCAGTCCAGTTGAGATCAATCCAGTTTAGTCCATTTAAAGTAAATCCAGTTCAGTCTAGTTAGAGTCAATCCAGTTCAGCCCAGTTAGAGTCAATCCAGTTCAGTCCAGTTAAGGTCGATCCAGTTCAGCCCAGTTAAGGTCGATCCCGTTCAGCCCAGTTAAGGTCGATCCCGTTCAGCCCAGTTAAGGTCGATCCCATTCAGCCCAGTTAAGGTCGATCTAGTTCAGTCCAATTAAAGTAAATCCAGTTTACTCCAGTTGAGCTAATTCCAGTTTCGTCCAGTTAAGGTCGATCCCCTTCAGCCCAGTTAAGGTCGATCCCGTTCAGCCCAGTTAAGGTCGATCTAGTTCAGTCCAATTAAAGTAAATCCAGTTTACTCCAGTTGAGCTAATTCCAGTTTAGTCCAGTTAAGGTCGATCCCGTTGAGCCCAGTTTAGTCCAGTTGAGATCAATCAAGTTCAATCCAATTTAGGTCAATCCAGTTTAGTCCATTTAAAGTAAATCCAGTTCAGTCCAGTTAGAGTCAATCCAGTTCTACCCAGTTAAGGTAGATCCCGTTCAGCCCAGTTAAGGTCGATCCAGTTCAGTCCAGTTAAGGTCAGTCCAATTCAGCCCAGTTAAGGTCGATCCAGTTCAGACCAGTTAAGGTCAGTCCAGTTCAATCCAGTTTAGTCCAGTTGATTTAGTCTCTTTTGGTTTTGGGTCAGTTCCGTCATCTCTGGAGGTTTTGGGTCGGTATCATCTTTTCTGGAGGCTTTGCGGTGTCAATACTGTCATCTCTGGAGGTTTTGGGTCTGTATAGTCATCTCTGGAGGTTTTGGGTCTGTACCGTCATCTCGGGAGATTTTGCGGTGTCAGGTACCATCATTTCTGAAGGTTTTGGGTCGTTACCGTAATTTCTGGAGGTTTTGCGGTGTCGGTGCCATCATCTCTGAAGGTTTTGGGTTAGCACTGTCATCTCTGGAGGTTTTGGGTCTGTACCATCATCTCTTAAGGTTTTGGGTGGTTACCATTATCTCTGGAGGTTTTGCGGTGTTTGTACCATCATCTTTGAAGATTTTGGGTCGTTACCGTCATCTCTGGAGGTTTTTGGTCTGTACCATCACCTCTAGAGGTTTTGGGTCTTTACCGTCATCTCTGGAGGTTTTGCAGTGTCGGTACCATCATCTCTGGAGGTTTTTGGTCGGTACCGTCATCTCTGAAGGTTTTGGGTCGTTACTGTCATCTCTGGAGGTTTTGCGGTGTCGGTGCCATCATCTCTGAAGATTTTGCGTCAGTACCGTCATCTCTGAAGGTTTTGGGTCATTACTGTCATCTCTGGAGGTTTTTGGTCTGTACTGTCATCTCTAGAGGTTTTGGGTCAGGTACCGTCATCTCTGAAGGGTCTTGGGTCGGTGCCGTCATCTCTGGAGGTTTTGGGTCGATACCGTCATTTCTGGAGGTTTGGGTCGGTACCATCATCTCTGGAGGTTTTGCGGCATCGGTACCGTCATTTCTGGAGGTCTTGGGTCGGTACAGTCATCTCCTTTGGTTTTGGTTCGGTACCGTCATCTCTGGAGGTCTTGGGTTGGTACCGTTATTTCTGGAGATTTTGGTTCGGTACCGTCATTTCTGGAGGTTTTGGGTCCGTACTGTTATCTCTGAAGGTTTTGGGTCGGTACCGTCATCTCTTTTGGTTTTGGGTCCGTACTGTAATCTCTGGAGGTTTTGGGTTGGTACCATCATCTCTGGAGCCTTTGCGGTGTCTGTACCATCATCTCTGGAGGTTCTTGGTCTGTACCGTCATCTCTGGAGGTCTAGGGTCGGCACCATCATCTCTGGAGGTCTTGGGTTGGTACTGTCATTTCTGGAGGTTTTGGGTCGGTACTGTTATCTCTGAAGGTTTTGGGTTGGTACCGTCATCCCTTTTGGTTTTGGGTCCGTACTGTAATCTCTGGAGGTTTTGGGTTGGTACTGTCATTTCTGGAGCTTTTGGAGCATCGGTACAATAATTTCTGGAGGTTTTGGGTTGGTACTGTTATCTCTTGAGGTTTTGTGTCGATACCATCATCTCTTTTGGTTTTGGGTCGGTACCATCACCTCTGGAGTTTTTGGGTCGCTACCATCATTTCTAGAGTTTTTGGGTCGGTACCGTCATTTCTGGAGCTTTTTCAGCATCTGTACCATCATTTCTGGAGGTTTTGAGTCATTACCGTATTCTCTGGAGCCTTTGCGATGTCTGTACCATCATCTCTGGAGGTTTTTGGTCTGTACCGTCATCTCTGGAGGTCTCGGGTAAGCACCGTCATCTCTTTTGGTTTTGGGTCGGTACCGTCATTTCTGGAGCTTTTGAAGCATCGGTACCGTCATTTCTGGAGGTTTTGGGGCAGTACCATCATCTCTGGAGGTTTTGGGTTGGTACCGTCATCTCTTTTGGTTTTGGGTCGGTACTGTCATCTCTGGAGGTTTTGGGTCGGTACCGTCATTTTTTAGAGCTTTTGGGTCTGTACCGTCTTTTCTGGAACTTTTGCAGCATCGGTACCATAATTTTTGGAGGTTTTGGGTCAGTACTGTTTTCTCTGGGGGTTTTGGGTTGGTACTGTCATCTCTTTTGGTTTTGGGTCGGTATCGTCATCTCTGGAGGTTTTGGGTCAGTACTGTAATTTCTGGAGCTTTTGCGGCGTCGGTACCATCATTTCTGGAGGTTTTGGGTCTGTACCGTCATCTCTGGAGGTTTTGGGTCTGTACCGTCATCTCTGGAAGTCTTGGGTCGGTACCGTCATCTCTGGAGGTCTTGGGTTGGTACCGTCATCTCTGGAGGTTTTGGGTTGGTACCGTCATCTCTGGAGGTTTTGGGTTGGTACCGTCATCTCTGGAAGTCTTGGGTCGGTACCGTCATCTCTGGAGGTCTTGGGTTGGTACCGTCATCTCTGGAGGTTTTAAAGTGAAATATTAGATTGTTGCTGTGACATGGCTCCTGATATTTGTAACCTTTATTATGAAAAAAACATTCTAGAAACAGTTTCCTTAGTTGCTCATATAGATTCACCTTAGTTATGAGATGTGATTTGAAGCAGGACACTGTTGAGGTTCTGGACAGGTGAGACACACTTGCTGCAGTGTGACAGTCCACACACCTACACCAACACTTGTCCTCAGATCCAGACCTGTCATATTCATTAACCCTTATCTCTGATTGTTAGGGTTCATCCAGGACCTACGGAACCAGCCTGTGGACAGGTGAGAAGCACCACATCACTCACCTGAAATGGGCGACCCCACTGGTCACATGTTGTTTTAGGCTGGGTTCACACGGTGACTTTAGCCGTCGGACATGGTAGATGTTCAGTTGTTGGATAAATGGTCCATCGTAGCCCAGAAATAGTGGTGGAATCTGACAGTGAGACAGGAACAAAGATGGAGGCAAGTTTATTTGTAGCACATTTTCTGTACAAGACAATTCAAGGTGCTTTACATAGAACATTTGAAGGATCACAGAGCATTAAAGAATATATTAAAACAGGAGGAATGTAAAAAGAAGATAAAATAATAAAATGCAAAAAGTTAATTAACAGTTGTTTTTGATTTAAAAAAAAAAAAAAAAAAGGAACAGAACGCTGGCTCTCCGTGTTTAGTTCTGACTCTGGAACAGAAAGTAGACTTGACCTTGATGACCTGAGGGATCTGGTGGGTTCAGAACCAACCAGAAGATCCTGAATGAACCATTCCGTGCTTTGTAAACTAACAGCAGGATTTTGAAGTCAATTCTTTTACAAACAGGAAGCCAGTGTAAAGATCTGAGGACTGGAGTTAAATGATCCAGTTTCCTGGTGTTAGTGAGGACTGGAGCAGCAGCGTTCTGGACTAACTGCAGCTGTCTGATGGTCTTTTTAGGGAGACCTGTCAGGACAGCGTTACAGTGGTCTAGTCTACTGAAGATAAATGCATGGACAAGTTTTTCTAGATCCTGCAGAGACATCAGTCCTTCAATCCTGGATATGTTCTTTAAGTGATAACAAGCTGACTTCACAACTGTCTTGATGCGACTACTGAAGTTCAGGTCTGAGTCCATAACAACACCCAGATTTCTGGCTTTTGTTTTTGGTTTCTAACTTAGCTCTTTAAGCTGAGTGATGACTTTTAATATTTCTTCCTTGGCTCCAAAAACTATTATTTCAGTTTTGTCTTCATTTAACTGATGGAAGTTCTGACACATCCAGTCTCTAATTTGATCAATGCATCTGGTCAGTGTTTGGACTGGACTGTAGTCTCCTGGTGAGATGGTTATGTAGATTTGTGTGTCATCAGCGTAGTTGTGGTAACATATTTTGTTGTTTTTCATAATTTGAGTGAGTGGGAGCATGTAGATGTTGAACAGCAGTGGCCCCAAGATGGAGCCTTGAGGAACTCCACAAGTTATTTTAGTTTGATCAGATTTATAGTTACCTATAGACACAAAGTAGTCCCTGTCTTTTAGATAGGACAGATCTCTGGTAGATCTGTCAGATGGATGGATCCATACCTTGTCCAGATGTGATTCAGAACTTCAGCTTTCGCCAGAACAGACAGGAAGACATGCAGAGAAGCAGTGGGTCCCACAGCACCGTAGCAACAGCAGCTCCAGAGACACTGAAGACGTGGAGAACAAACATGAAGAAGACTCCTCTGCTTCCTTCATATCTGTTGGCCATGGCAACGACCTGACTGCTAATGATGCTGCGCTTAGAGCCTGAAACATGTTCACTTTGGTCATCGTCAGGATGTTTTAGAGTGCTGTGCAATAGATCCCTGTTATTGATCCTGTTGGTGGTTAATGTGATCTGAAGCATCGTACAATGTGACCCTGGGTGTAGACGTCAGGGTTCAGTCAGAGTGAGCTGAGTTTAGGGTTTAAGGTTCAGGGTGAGCTTAGTTTTGGGTTCAGGGTGAGCTGAGTTTTGGGTTTAACGTTCAGGGTGAGCTGAGTTTAGAGTTTAGGGTTCAGGGTGAGCTCAGTTTTGGGTTTAGGGTTCAGGGTGAGCTGAGTTTTGGGTTTGGGGTTCAGGGTGAGCTCAGTTTTGGGTTTAGGGTTCAGGGTGAGCTGAGTTTAGAGGGTTCAGGGTGAGCTCAGTTTTGGGTTTGGGGTTCAGGGTGAGCTCAGTTTTGGGTTTAGGGTTCAGGGTGAGCTGAGTTTTGGGTTTAAGATTCAGGGTGAGCTGAGTTTAGGGTTCAGGGTGAGCTCAGTTTTGGGTTTAGGGTTCAGGGTGAGCTCAGTTTAGAGTTTAGGGTTCAGGGTGAGCTCAGTTTTGGGTTTAGGGTTCAGGGTGAGCTGGGTTAGGGTCAGTTTGGGTTTAGGGTTCAGGGTGAGCTCAGTTTTGGGTTTAGGGTTCAGGGTGAGCTGAGTTAGGGTTTAAGGTTCAGGGTGAGCGAGGGTTTGAGCTGAGTTTAGGGTTAAGGTTCAGGGGAGCTGAGTTTAGAGTTTAGGGTTCAGGGTGAGCTGAGTTTAGAGTTTAAGGTTCAGGGTGAGCTGAGTTTAGGGTTTAAGGTTCAGGGTGAGCTGAGTTTAGAGTTTAGGGTTCAGGGTGAGCTGAGTTTTGGGTTTAGGGTTCAGGGTGAGCTGAGTTTAGGGTTTAAGGTTTAGGGTAAGCTGAGTTTAGAGTTTAAGGTTCAGGGTGAGCTCAGTTTTGGGTTTAGGGTTCAGGGTGAGCTGAGTTTAGGGTTTAAAGTTCAGGGTGAGCTGAGTTTAGAGTTTAGGGTTCAGGGTGAGCTCAGTTTTGGGTTTAGGGTTCAGGGTGAGCTGAGTTTAGGGTTTAAGGTTCAGGGTGAGCTGAGTTTAGAGTTTAGGGTTCAGGGTGAGCTGAGTTTTGGGTTTAGGGTTCAGGGTGAGCTGAGTTTAGGGTTTAAGGTTCAGGGTGAGCTGAGTTTAGAGTTTAAGGTTCAGGGTGAGCTGAGTTTAGGGTTTACTGAGCTGGACTCATGGTCTGGTCTGAACCCTGCAGGAGATTCTCCAGCGTCAGACGGGATGTCTTCCTCAATGGGGTGAGTTCTCACCTGTGTGCATGTTGTTATCATGGTTTCATAGCAGTGTGCTCATCTGTTCATCATTTCCCTGTTTCAGTCCTACAACGACTACATGAGGGACTATCACCACAGCGTCGGGCCCCCGGCTCCCTGGCAGACTCTGGTACGACCCACCTGATCCACATGCACATGCCAGGGGCCTCATACTAAACCTCACATCAATCCATGTCCTCTGAGTACATCCCAGTCAGCTTCACACATGCAGAGCACAGCAGGGTTAGGGTTCAGAAATACAGTCCAGATCTCTGATGTTGGGCAAACTCCCATGATCCCTCCAGGACCCTAGTGAGGGTTAAGAGCTGGTCCAGTGGTCCAGGACCAGGACTGAACCCACATTGTTCCTCCTGAATCTGGGATTCAACCATCAATGGGACTCTGTTCTCCAGCAGACCTGCATAGACCTGACCAGGGAGGCTGAGGAGTCTGGTTCTCCTGTAACTGGAACACACCCTCCAGTCCTCCTTCTTAAAAAGGGGAACCACCACCCTGGTCTGCCAGTCCAGAGGTACTGGTCCTGATGTCCAGGTGATGTTGCAGAGACGTGTCAACCAGGACAGTCCTACAACTCCTCCCACACCTGAGTTTTCTCCTCAGAGACCACCAAAGCTGCAGCCTGGTTGGCCTGTTGATACCTGTCTGCTGATTCCAGAGTCCCACAAGCTAACCAAGCCCAGTAGGACTCCTTCTTCAGTCTGAGGGTCTCTCTTACCCGAGGTGTCCACCACCAGGTTTGAGGCCTGCCGCCACAGCAGGAACCGACAACCTTACACCCACAGCTCTGGTCGGCTGCTTCAGTAATGGAGGTGTAGAACATGGACCATTCAGACTCAATGTCCTCCACCTCCCTCAGGATGTGGTTGAAGCTCTGATGGAGGTGTGAGTTGAAGATCTTTCTGACAGGTTCCTCTGCCAGACAGCAAACCCTCACTACAGGGTGTGTACAGTCCAGGGTGGCTGGACTCTCCCTTAGAGATAGGAGGAGAAGTTCAGTCATCAGGAGAGACTCAGAGTAGAGCCGCTGCTCCTCCACATGGAGAGGAGCCAGTTGAGGAGGTTCATCTGGTCAGGATGTCTCCTGGACGCCTCCCTGGAGAGGTGTTTCAGACATGTCCAACTGGGAGAAGACCAGGAGACAGACCAGGACACACTGGAGAGATGATATCTCTCAGCTGGTCTGGAGCTCCTTGGTGTTCCCCTTAGAGGAGCTGGTGGAGGCAGCTGAGGGGAGGGAGGTCTGGACCTCTGCTGAAAGCTGCTGCCCCCCTGACCCGACTCCGGACCAAGCAGTACCTAATGGATGGATGGATCTCTGATGTAGACTGTCATCCAGTTCATGATAACTCTGAAAGGTTTCAATCAAGGCAGCTGGAAGCTCCTTCGGTTCAGACTGACTGGAGGGGAGTTTGGAGCTTCCATCAGTGACTCCTCTCCATCAGTGACTCCTCCTCTCCATCGGTGACTCCTCCCCATCAGTGACTCCTCCCCATCGGTCCTGTGGGTCCTCTGTCATTGGTTTACCTGGTATTGGTCACATGATTCCAGGTGTAAATGGTTGTGAAAGCATCTTGGGAGGTTCCAGGCTGCATTTCCTCCTCTTTTAACCCGTTTGTCTTCCCTAATCACGATCATAGCTCTACAACAGATATACGACCATGTAGATCAGCAGAACCTGTAGTGACACTGGAGCAGTGTTGGGCAAGTTCACATTCTCCACGAACTAGTTCAGTTCATAACTCATATTCAAAATTTGGAACAAGAGTTCACCATTTCAAAAAATGAACTAAACAGTTCATTTTTTAACTATTTAGTTCATTTTTAAATGTTGCTGCGAGCAATTATTTGTCAAAATGATTGCCACTGCAGCTGGTCTGCAGTTCTGGTTCAGGTAGAACCTGGTAAACCAGAAGGCTTCTGAAGAAAATGGAATTATTGATCAACTGGTCATGGACGGTCTGAACTGATGATGTCATCTGATTGACAGGCGGCGTACCCCGGAGTGGAACAGCAGCCCCCACACCACCCCCCCTACTACCACCACAGCCACCCCCCTCCCCCTCCCCATCAAGCCTACCACCACCACCACCACCCGCCTCTGCCCCCACACGATGCTCCACCCCCTCGCTTCAGAGACAAGCAGCGTGCACCCCCGCACCGCTCCTTCACCTCCAGCCCGGTAAGTTGTTTCTAGTGAGGTTCTACTGGGGGTCTGCTGAGGGTCTGCTGAGGTTCTACTGGGGGTCTACTGGGGTTCTACTGGGGATCTACTGAGGGTGTACTGAGGTTCTACTGGGGGTCTACTGGGAATCTACTGGGGTTCTACCGAGGGTCTACTGGGGTTCTACTGAGGTTTTATTGAGGGTCTCCTGAGGTTCTACTGGGGTACTACTGAGGGTCTACTGAGGCTCTATTGGGGTTCTACTGGGGGTCTACTGAAGTTCTACTGGGGTTCTACTGGGAGTCTACTGAGGTTCTACTGGGGGTCTACGGAGAGTCTACTGAGGCTCTACTGGGGTTCTACTGGGGGTCTACTGGGGTTCCACTGGGGTTCTACTGAGGGTCTACTGAGGCTCTACTGAGGTTCTATTGGGGGTCTACTGAGGCTCTTCTGGGATTCTACCGAGGTTCTACTGGGGTCTACTGGGGTTCTACTGAGGGTCTACTGAGGTTCTACAGGGGGTCTACTGAGGCTCTACTGGGATTCTACTGAGGTTCTATTGGGGGTCTACTGAGGCTCTTCTGGGATTCTACCGAGGTTCTACTGGGGTTCTACTGGGAGTCTACTGAGGTTCTACTGGGGGTCTACTGGGGTTCCACTGGGGTTCTACTGAACTTCTACTGGGGGTCTACTGAGGGTCTACTGGGATTCTACTGAGGTTCTATTGGGGGTTTACTGAGGCTCTTCTGGATTTCTACCGAGGTTCTACTGGGGTCTACTGGGGTTCTACTGAGGGTCTACTGAGGTTCTACAGGGGGTCTACTGAGGCTCTACTGGGATTCTACTGAGGTTCTATTGGGGGTCTACTGAGGCTCTTCTGGGATTCTACCGAGGTTCTACTGGGGTTCTACTGGGAGTCTACTGAGGTTCTACTGGGGGTCTACGGAGGGTCTACTGAGGCTCTACTGGGGTTCTACTAAGGTTCTACTGGGGTTCCACTGGGGTTCTACTGAACTTCTACTGGGGGTCTACTGAGGGTCTACTGAGGGTCTACTGAGGCTCTACTGGGATTCTACTGAGGTTCTATTGGGGGTCTACTGAGGCTCTTCTGGGATTCTACCGAGGTTCTACTGGGGTCTACTGGGGTTCTACTGAGGGTCTACTGAGGTTCTACTGGGGGTCTACTGAGGCTCTTACTGGGGGTCTACTTGGGGTCTACTGGGGTTCTACTAAGGTTCTGTGGTTCTACTGAAGTTCTACTGGGGATCTACTGAGGTTCTACTGAGCGTCTACTGGGGTCAGTGGAGAAGGAAACAGCTGCTTAACAGGGATAAAGGGCATCCATCAGAACCAGAACCAGAGGGGAGAACATCTGGCTCACCTCCATCAGAAACAGAAACAGAGGGGAGAACATCTGGCTCACCTCCATCAGAACCAGAACCAGAGGGGAGAACATCTGGCTCACCTCCATCAGAAACAGAAACAGAGGGGAGAACATCTGGCTCACCTCCATCAGAACCAGTACCAGGGGGGAGAACATCTGGTTCACCTCCATCAGAACCAGAGGGGGAAACATCTGGTTCACCTCCATCAGAACCAGGGAGGTGAACATCTGGCTCACCTCCATTAGAACCAGGGGGAGAACATCTGGCTCCCCTCCATCAGAACCAGGGGGGAGAATATCTGGTTCACCTCCATCAGAACCAGAACCAGGAAGGAGAACATCTGGGTCACCTCCATCAGAACCAGGGGGAGAACATCTGGCTCACCTCCATCAGAACCAGAACCAGGGGGGAGAACATCTGGCTCACCTCCATCAGAACCAGGGGGAGAACATCTGGCTCACCTCTATTAGAACCAGAACCAGGGAGGAGAACATCTGGCTCACCTCCATCAGAACCAGGGGGAGAACATCTGGCTCACCTCCATCAGAACCAGAACCAGGGGGAGAACATCTGGCTCACCTCCATCAGAACCAGGGGGAGAACATCTGGCTCACCTCTATTAGAACCAGAACCAGGGAGGAGAACATCTGGCTCACCTCCATCAGAACCAGGGAGGAGAACATCTGGCTCACCTCCATCAGAACCAGGGAGGAAAACATCTGGCTCACCTCCATCAGAACCAGGGGGAGAACATCTGGCTCACCTCCATCAGAACCAGAACCAGAACCAGAACCAGGGGGGAGAACATCTGGCTCACTTCCATCAGAACCAGAACCAGGATGAGAATTTTTTAATCTTATGGATCAATGTGTTGTGGATGTGTTGATGTCTTACACTTTGTTCCCATCATGCAGCACGACTATGACATGCGTGTGGATGACTTCCTGCGGCGGACGCAGGCAGTGGTGAGCAGCCGGCGTGAACGTGAGCGGCAGCGTGAGCGTGAGCGAGGTGGACCGCGGCGGGACCGGGAACGAGAGCGGCCGAGGGACCGGGACAGGGAGAGAGAGAGGGACAAGGAGAGGGGGCGGTACCGGCGGTGAAGTCAACAGGGACTTTTATTTTGACAGTGTTTCTGAAGAGTTTCCTGTTTCTGTTGACAGTTATGGAATAATGAAAAATAGCCCTGTGTTCACGTCATCAGCAGTTTTCAAATAAATAAAGTGTAAAATTCTCAGAATGTTTGGTCAAAACCTTTATTTTGAAGGTCTCGTCACGTGACATCACAGATCACACTTTTTTCCTCTGTCAGTCTGTTTTCTGGTGGTCCTGACATGTGGGTGGAGACTGAGGGCAAACATTTTTCATTTTATTGTGAAAGGGTGGACAGTGTTTTCTGTTAAGTCTTTGAAATTGTTTTTTTTTTTTTAATTTCAAATAAAACTTGTTCAGTAACTGTGTCCTGTTACATCACTTCCTGCTGGAATGATAGTTGTGCTTTGCTGCAAGTCTGAAGCGAGTTCACTGACAAGTCGTATTTTCATGTTAAATCCAGCTGAGACACCCAGACGTCTGCCTCTGTATCCCATGATGCAGTGTAGGTGGTCACAGCAGTCATGCGACCAGATTCCACTCATGTCATGGTGTTTTTTTGTTTTTTGTAGAATGAAGTTGTTACTTCCTGTCTGTGATGCAGCTCCTTCACAATAAAACGCTTTCTAAGTGCAGTGGGACCTGTTTATTTCCATGATGTTCAGCTTCAGTCCAGCTGCTGCTGCGGCTGAAAAAACTCAGCACTTTCTGTTTCTAACAATTATCAGTTATAATGTAAATCAATATAAAGAGGAATTTGTAATCTTTTACCAACAACACCTTATTTTATGTAACTCACTGGCTGCCATTGAGTCAATAGCAGAAAAAATTTTAGAAACTTTTGCAAAACTTATTTTCACACAATACAACTACATTCTTCTGGCTGTCAGTGAATGTGGACGCTTTCTCTCCTCCCACCAGACTGGATGTGGTCCCTGAGCTGGACCCAGACTGGATGTGGACCCTGGACCAAACCCAGACTGGATGTGGTCCCTAAACTGGACCCAGACTGGAAGTGGTCCCTGAGCTGAAACCAGACTGGATGTGGTCCCTGAGCTGTTCCATTCCAGATTTCCCACTGAGAAAAACCAGATAACCTTGAAGGTCGACGCCTGAGTTCTTTTTCAGTATGCTTCACCTAAAAAGTTCTGCTGGTTTCTGAATTGTCTTCCCAGAGCCTTGAAGGCTGGTATCTCACTTTCTCCTGGAAGGTCATGTTGATGGATGTCCCCTCCCCCCTATAACACCTGTGGCTGCACCAGAACATCTCCAAGGCTGAACAACATCTGGGAATGACTGGAGCAGAAGCTACTGGCTACTCCAGTAATGCACACATGCAGACACTCATGTGATCTGGATCAGATCATCTGGACTATGAGGATCAGAACACCTTGATCAGATCATCTGGATCAAATCAATCTGGATTAAATCATCTGGATCAGACCATCTGAACTATGAGGATTAGATCATCTGGATCAGATCATCTGGACTACGAGGATCAGATCATCGAGGTCAGATCATCTAGATCAGATTATCTGGATCAAATCATTCTAGATCAGATTATCTGGATCAGATCAGTCTGGAACAGATCATCTGTATCAGATCATCTAGATCAGATCATCTGGACTACAAGGATCAGATCATCTGGATCAAATCAATCAAAATCAGATTATCTGGATCAGATCAGTCTGGATAAGATCATCTGGATCAGATCATCTGGACTACGAGGATCAGATCATCTGGATCAGATCAATCTGGATCAGATCATCTGGATCAGATCAATCTGGACTACGAGGATCAGATCATCTGGATCAGATCAATCTGGACTATGAGGATCAGATCATCTGGATCAGATCATCTGGACTACGAGGATCAGATCATCTGGACTACGAGGATTAGATAATCTGGATCAGATTATCTGGACTACGAGGATCAGATCATCTGGATCAGATCATCTGGACTACGAGGATCAGATAATCTGGACTACGAGGATTAGATCATCTGGATCAGATTATCTGGACTACGAGGATCAGATCATTTAGATCAGATAATCTGGATCAGATTATCTGGACTACGAGGATCAGATCATCTGGATCAGATCAATCTGGATCAAATCAATCAAGATCAGATCAGTCTGGATCAGATCATCTGGATCAGATCATCTAGATCAGATCATCTGGACTATGAAGATCAGATCATCTGGATCAGATCAATCTGGACTACAAGGATCAGATCATCTGGACTATGAGGATCTGATCATCTGGATCAGATCATCTGGACTACAAGGATCAGATCATTTGGATCAGATTATCTGGATCGGATGATCTGGACTACAAGGATCAGATCATCTGGATCAAATCAATCTGGATCAGATCATCTGGACTATGAGGATCAGATCATCTGGACATGATGGTTGCACCATCACCACTCCCACTGACAAGCAGTGGGAGTGGCTCTGCACACCTGCTCCCATTCAACCATCAACACCGGTCTCTTCAAAAGCCCTGATTCAATCACACACATGGCTAACCATGTGTGTGATCTCGTGGCTAACAGCATCTTCCAGAAGATGACATTTCTGGAATATATGAGCCCCCTGAAAGGACTTTATCTCTGGATCCTGTCTGACTGCTCCAGTCCTGGAGACCAAAGGCCTCCCTGTCCATGAAATCTGGTCATTGGTGCTGATTTTTCCCCGAGGTTCAGGGTCAAGAGTTTTGACACACTTGATGAATAAGGCTACAGTTCTTATTCTGATTAAAGGCTTTCTCTCAGTACAATGATTTTTTTTAGATTTATTAGATCTGATGTTCTCTAGGTTCTTTCTGTGTTTATATGTTTTCATCTTCATTTTACTTAATACACTGAGGTCTATAAAGCACATGTCACTGTGTGGAATTTGTACTACTGTCAATGTATATTTTGTTCAAATACAATAAAAAAATGTTTCTGAAGAGCTTTTATTCTGAAATGCCTAACGGAAGTTGAGGGTGCGTAACCTCCGCTAAATTGACGCTGCGGTGCCGTGGAAACAGAGGCATCAGTTTCTCTGTAAAAACCGGGCTAATCCCGGTGTTCTATCCTCAAACGGTGGTCGATGGCTGGGACGAGGCGTTAACGGAGACCGGGGGACCGGCGGGGGCTGCAGAAGGTAACAATCAGCCGTTAACGGCCGCTTCTTTGGCAGTTTAACGGCACATCTCAGCTAACAGCAGCTAGCCGCCTCTCTGACTCTGAACCCGCAACATTCACGGTTCCGGTACCGGACAGTGGAAACACAGCAACAACGACCAGCGACAATCAACTGACAAACGTCAATAACGACAAAACAAGAACAACAAACATCTATGAGGGAATTATTCTGCAGTTCCTGAGCGAGGGGGGTCAAATCTCGCGAGACAAAAAGAGATGTAGAAGCTCCTCTGTTGAAGACGAGAGTTGACAGCCAATGATTGACAGCTGATCGGATCAGTGACTCTTGGTATTGATCAGTGGACATTCTGGTATTGATAAATAATACTGCCATTGATCAGTAACTGGTGCTGGGTGGCTTGTAGTTGGTAGAGAGCGAGGTCGTCCAGTCACTATAAGGCTTGGTGGTTCGATCCCGGCTCCAAGTGTCCACATGTCCAAGTGTCCCTGGGCAGGACACTGAACCCTAACTTGTCTCCAGTGGGTCTGACAGTGCCCCCACTGGTGGATGGATGAATGAATGAATGGGTGAATGAGAGGATGATGTGAAGCACTTTGATGGTGTGGAGAAAGACTATATGATCCACTTACTATTGATCAATAATTCTGGTATTGATAAATAATTCTGGTATTGATCAGGTATTGACCTAATCTCCCCCCTCTCTCTCTCTCTCTGTGAACAAGTCTTTGTGATGCTCTCTCGACCACTGATGCTGACTGAGACTGATGATGGGGGGCGTGGCCGGGCAGTGGTGTCTCCACCCCCTGTGGTCCCATTGGCTGGTGAGGAGGAGCCTCGTGCAGGTGCTGTTATTAGTGTCTCAAGTGTTCAGGTGCTAACAGCTGTTTCTCCCCCCATCTCCTCTCCCCTCCACCTCAGTTACTCCTCCCCCTAACCCACCCCATGCCCCTCCCTGCTGCTCCTGCGCCTCCCTCCTGCCCCGCCTCCTCTCTGCTCACCGAATGGAGGTGCGGCGCCTCTTGCGAGGAGCTCTGGCCTCCCTTGGCCGTCGCCTGGACTCTCTGGAGAGGAGTAACAGGAGGAAGAGGAGGAGGACAAACAGGAAGAGGCGGAGCTCAGGAGAAGGTGAGGCCACTCCTCCTAATCCATCTAAGGAAGCAGCAGATGATCATCATGCTGCAAGACTAGTTTCTGATTGGTCAGTTTTTATCTGATTGGAAAGATCCTTTCAGAGATTTAAACCACAGATGTCCAACTCCAGTCCTGGAGGACGCCTGTCCTGCAGGTCTTAGATGTTCCCTGTGTCCTGCAGGTCCTGCAGGTCTGAGATGTTCCCTCCTGTCCTGCAGGTCTTAGATGTTCCCTCCTGTCTCATATCTCAGACCTGCAGGACAGGACAGCCGTCCTCCAGGACTTAAACCTAAACCCTGACTCTGATCATTCAATTTTAAAGCTGGCGCCTGATTGGTTGCTTTAAGAGAAGAGTGTTGTCATGGTTACTTTTAGCTCGCTGCAGTGGTCTTCTCAGGTTTTTTCTGGCTTTGCAGACATTTGTGAGTCATCTTCCTTGATCTTTTAAACTATTTTTCATCCTGGTTTGGATGCTGTGCTGCTTGAAGGATGTCCTTTGTGACCATAGCAACATGAGAAACAAACAACCAAACCCAGACTGAGAGCTCAGATCCCTGCAGAGATGAAGAGGAGACCCTGTGGATGGATCCTGACTCCATCAACACCATCTCCATCAGAACAGAGAGGAGCTCCACCAGGAACAAACCTGGACCACCAGAGACCTGAAAGAGCTCCTCAACTAGAAAACAGAGCCTTCAGGGAGGAGACAGAGAATTACTGAGGTCAGGACGGAAACTACTGAAAGATCAGAGACAACAAGGAGGTGGACAGGAGAAAGATGGAGGACCAGCTCCAGCAGAACAACGGAGGAGACGTGGTCAGGATGAAGAAGATCACAGGCTCCAACGAGTTGAAGACTCCATCATCCACCTGCTTCAACCAACCAACAGTCATCTGGACAAAGCAGCAGCTCTGAGGACCAAGTTCTTCAGTTTCTCCAGAACATTCAACTCCATCCAGCTGGTCTACTAGCAAAGAACCTCCAGATGACTCAGGGGTGAATCAGTGGTGGACCAGAGACTGCGGACAGAGAACTGATGGACCAGAGACTGAGGACAGAGGACTGGTGGACCAGAGACTGAGGACAGAGGACTGGTGGACCAGAGACTGAGGATAGAGAACTACTGGACCAGAGACTGAGGACAGAGGACTGGTGGACCAGGGACTGAGGACAGAGGACTGGTGGACCAGAGACTGAGGATAGAGGACTGGTGGACAGAGGACAGAGGACTGATGGACCAGAGACTGAGGACAGAGGACTGGTGGACCAGAGACTGAGGATAGAGAACTACTGGACCAGAGACTGAGGACAGAGGACTGGTGGACCAGGGACTGAGGACAGAGGACTGGTGGACCAGAGACTGAGGATAGAGGACTGGTGGACAGAGGACAGAGGACTGATGGACCAGAGACTGAGGACAGAGGACTGGTGGACCAGAGACTGAGGATAGAGAACTACTGGACCAGAGACTGAGGACAGAGGACTGGTGGACCAGGGACTGAGGACAGAGGACTGGTGGACCAGAGACTGAGGACAGAGGACTGGTGGACCAGGAGACTGAGGACAGAGGACTGGTGGACCAGAGACTGAGGACAGAGGACTGGTGGACCAGGGACTGAGGACAGAGGACTGGTGGACCAGAGACTGAGGACAGAGGACTGGTGGACCAGGGACTGAGGACAGAGGACTGGTGGACCAGAGACTGAGGACAGAGGACTGGTGGACCAGAGACTGAGGACAGAGGACTGGTGGACCAGAGACTGAGGACAGAGGACTGGTGGACCAGAGACTGAGGACAGAGGACTGGTGGACCAGGGACTGAGGACAGAGGACTGGTGGACCAGGGACTGAGGACAGAGGACTGGTGGATCAGAGACTGAGGACAGAGGACTGGTGGACCAGAGACTGAGGACAGAGGACTGGTGGACCAGGGACTGAGGACAGAGGACTGGTGGACCAGGGACTGAGGACAGAGGACTGGTGGACCAGGGACTGAGGACAGAGGACTGGTGGACCAGGGACTGAGGACAGAGGACTGGTGGACCAGAGACTGAGGACAGAGGACTGGTGGACCAGAGACTGAGGACAGAGGACTGGTGGACCAGAGACTGAGGACAGAGGACTGGTGGATCAGAGACTGAGGACAGAGGACTGGTGGACCAGAGACTGAGGACAGAGGACTGATGGACCAGAGACTGAGGACAGAGGACTGATGGACCAGAGACTGAGGACAGAGGACTGGTGGACCAGAGAGAACATCATGGACAACCCTGACCATCCTCTAACAACACAGATTCAGCAACAGAGTGTCCTCAGTCAGAGGATCTTCAGATCTACAGGAGATCCTTCCTGAACCTCCTGGAACCTCTAGAACCTCTGAAGAGACTTGGACCAGGACAGTTACTGCAACTATTAATTTACCTTCAGGGATCAATAAAGTATTTTTGAATTGAACGTGACCACCTCTGTTTTTGTCACCTTTGCAGGTTCACCTGCCTTTATCTCCAGCTCCACCTCCTCTTCCACCCATAGACCTGCCCCCCTCACACACACACCCTCCTCTTCATCGTCATACTCCTCATCAGACAGCGTGGAGCTTCCTCCTACTTCCAGTTTCAGCCAATCAGAGGAGAGGAGGAAGAGCATAAGGGAGGAGGAGGTGAGACGGAGGAAGAGAAGGAGGAAGGACCGTGAAGAGTTAGCATTTCCTGAAAGCAATGAAGAAGAGGAAAAGGAGTGGAGGTTCGTAGGGAGGATGGAGGTCTTTGGAGGAGGACCAGGTGAAGAACTACCACTCACATTGTGCAACTATGACAGAAAACGCAGAAGAAGAGTGGACAGAGGAGATGACCAATCAAAGAACGGCGTCGGTGTTGTCATCAGGAAAAATGGATACAGGTGAGGTAGAGGGAAATGTCACCTGACAGAACTGGACACACCTGTGGCTGATGGGAGGGTTTAACCCTAACTCCCAGGTCTGACTCCACCCATCCCTGTTTCCTCTCGTTTACAGTGTTACACTAGATTACTAGTTGCTGTCGTTCCCAAACACTTCCATTTCCTGATAATCCAGCTGACAGTTGACTGTGGAATATTTAGGAGAGAGGAAACTTCACCAGTGGATTTGTTTCTCAGGTGTCCTCCTATCACAGTTCACCTGGAATTCACTGAGTTCCTGAGAGAGACCCATTCTTTCACAGATGCTTCTAGAAACAGTCTGCATGTCTAGGTGATTAATTTATACACCTGTGGACATGGAAGTGACTGGAACACCTGGTTCTGATCATTTAGATGGATGAGCAAATACTTTCGGAGATATAGTGTATAGTTGCCAGGCAAATTCTTTCCACCATAAAAACTAAAAGATAGTTATACATACGTAAGTGACGCTTGGCACACCACATCGTTATTAGATCACTGCATGTCGACTGCTGATGCTCACACTTCTTTATGGAGTTACATCCTCTGACCACATTCCCTTTGAGATGATTATTAAGTTAGACTGTATGCCTGTGTTTACAAAATATACAAGTAACTCAAATAATGAGTCCTGCGATTGGTCCACTCTTTCAGAGGATTATATTACTTCTTATTGTGCTCATACAGATCAGTTGTTGGGAGCCATTGAGCTGCCCAAGGATGCTGTTGCCTGTAGGGATGGTAACTGCACTAACACATTACACAGAATAGCTGTTTCCTCCCTCTACAGTAATATAGTTGGAGCATTATTAGTAGCAAGCAAACCTTATAATAGAAATAATAAGAGAAGGAAAATGAGGCCTGGCTGGAACACCTGTGTGGCTGAAACACCTGTGTGGCTGAAACACCTGTGTGGCTGAAACACCTGTGTGGCTGAAACACCTGTGTGGCTGGAACACCTGTGTGGCTGAAACACCTGTGTGGCTGGAACACCTGTGTGGCTGGAACACCTGGTGGCTGAAACACCTGTGTGGCTGAAACACCTGTGTGGCTGGAACACCTGTGTGGCTGAACTTCAAGCTGAAGTTTGTGAAGCTGCAAAATATTGGACCAGGGCAGGAAAACCCAGGCAGAGGCCTGTTTTTTAATATAAGAGACTTGCAAATGCAAGATATAAGTATGCAATATGTTTTATTAGTAAGAATGAAGAAACCATGAGGGCTGACTCTATGGCAACAAGCTTCTTTGCAACAATGCAAAAGAGTTTTGGAAAGAGGTGGAATATGCTAACAGTTGCAAACCTTCTCTGCCGTACACAGTGGATGGAGTCTCTGGTCCGATTAAGATTTCAGAGTTTTGGCAACAACACTATGGTAAAATATTCAACTGTGTCTATACAGAACCATTCACAGTAGACAACGTAGATGGTGTTGATACAATTAAATCACATGAGGCGTACTTAGCTATTAAAAATCTGTCCAAAAACAAAACAACTAGCAAGGACCTGATTTCCTCTGAACATCTTAAATTTGCTGGTATGAGGTTATCACCTCTTCTGTCTCTTTGTTTTACAGCTTTTCTTCTACATGGTTTTCTCCCAGAGTCTATGATGTCTGTTGTTTTAGTTCCTGTGATTAAGGACAAATTGTGCTCTACAAATAAGGATTTTATTTGCAGTTCCTCTACGGACCACTAGAGGCTGCAGTTCATCTACTGACCACTAGAGGCTGCAGTTCCTCTACCGACCACTAGAGGCTGCAGTTCCTCTACGGACCACTAGAGACTGCAGTTCCTCTACGGACCACTAGAGGCTGCAGTTCCTCTACCGACCACTAGAGGCTGCAGTTCCTCTACCGACCACTAGAGGCTGCAGTTCCTCTACGGACCACTAGAGGCTGCAGTTCCTCTACGGACCACTAGAGACTGCAGTTCCTCTACCGACCACTAGAGACTGCAGTTCCTCTTCTAACCACTAGAAGCTGCAGTTCCTCTACTGACCACTAGAGACTGCAGTTCCTCTTCTAACCACTAGAAGCTGCAGTTCCTCTACTGACCACTAGAGACTGCAGTTCCTCTTCTAACTACTAGAAGCTGCAGTTCCTCTACCGACCACTAGAGACTGCAGTTCCTCTTCTAACCATTAGAAGCTCCAGTTCCTCTACTGACCACTAGAGACTGCAGTTCCTCTTCTAACCACTAGAAGCTGCAGTTCCTCTACCGACCACTAGAGACTGCAGTTCCTCTTCTGACCACTAGAGACGGCAGTTCCTCTTCTGACCACTAGAGACGGCAGTTTCTCTACTGACCACTAGAGGCTGCAGTTCCTCTTCTGACCACTAGAGACGGCAGTTTCTCTACTGACCACTAGAGGCTGCAGTTCCTCTACAGACCACTAGAAGCTGCAGTTCCTCTACTGACCACTAGAGACTGCTGTTCCTCTACCGACCACTAGAAGCTGCAGTTCCTCTTCTGACCACTAGAGACTGCAGTTCCTCTTCTGACCACTAGAGACTGCAGTTCCTCTTCTGACCACTAGAGACTGCAGTTCCTCTTCTGACCTACTAGAGATGGCAGATCCTCTGATGACCACTAGAGACTGCAGTTCCTCTAATGACCACTAGAGGCTACAGTTCTTCTACTGACCACTAGAGGCTGCAGTTCTTCTGTTGACCTTAGTTGCAGTCGTGGAATTGTACATTTTGTTCTTTTGGAAAAAAGGAAAACCAGAAGTTGTCTCTGTAGTTTTATACATAAATTCTGTCTGTCTCTTTCTTCGTTTGCAGCTCCCACAATGCCTTGCATTTGCTCCAGTCAAATCATGGTGGTCAGGCCATCAGCCAATCAGAAGCCTTCACTGTTTCTTTTGTCCAGTGGCATTTTTCTGACACCACCCCTCCCCTCACCCTCTCCACCAATCCCAGTACTTTCCATCTGGGGCTAAGTCATGGCCCCTCCCCCCAGTTTAGACCTGCCCCTATGCTGCGCCTGTCACTTGTTGCTGTGGAGACGATGTTGGAATGGGTGAGAGGCAGAGCTAGTTGGAGTCCTCTGTGGCCCCTGAGAGACTGGACGGCCCCACCCAGTTTAGGCAGCGACCACTGGTATGTAAATGATTCTCATTAATATTCATAATCTTTGAAGTATTTCAGGTTTTTTTCTGTTTAAAAATTCAGACTGTAATTAATCAAGATACAGCCTATTCTTTTACACAAAATAACTGTCACGTTTTATCCTCACAGTTACGTACGAAGTCCAACACCCAGGTAACACTGACAAACCGCCTCACTACCAACATGTGTACATCTACATCCACAGATACCAGATTTTCTTCTGATAATCATTGACTACTAACACTTTGGTCACTTTTTGCATTGTGCCTGCTAGTAACAGTCTACTTGCATCAACACCTCCATCTTCTGAAGGTGTCATCATCAGCATCATCAACTGATAGCTGTGGAAGTGTATATGTTCCAGTTGTAGATTATTATTCACCCTGTTCATGATATCACATAATTAATCTATTATTTCTGGAGTCATCCCTAATGAATACAGCCTTAGGAAACAAAAACAGCCTGAACTGGAATATAAAAGTATTTATCAACTGGTGTATTTATTCACTTGGTATCAAACTATAGATAAGATCAGAGAAAAATAATCACATCAAGATCAACAAAACTCAGTAGAATAACAATATTCTAAAAAGCAAACACATACGCTGTTCACGAATACATGAGTATATATATAATATAGCATATTTATTAAATACACCCCTACCTTCTTCTTACCCACCGTGGTGGTGTCATCTCCTTCCAGCTCTGGTCCTCTACCAGAGGTCTGGGAGTCTAAAGGTTCTCCAGGATCTCAGCTGGTCCCAGTATTCCCTCTTCTGGACAGAGATCTGAGATGTTATTCCTGGTATCTGCTGGAGCCTCCAGTCCAGTTTGGAGGTTACAGGTTCCAGTGTCCTGGTCACTGTTGGCACCACTGCTGTCTTAACACTCCACATCTTCTCCAGCTCTTCCTTCAGTCCTTGATATTTGTTTCTGTGTTTCTGGAGCTCTGCTGTTTCCCCCTGGATAGTAGCTCAGATGTTCACTAGTCCTCGGCCTCTGTCCTTCTCTTAGTGTCCAGCCTCAGGATGCTGGTCTGAGGGTGAAACCCTCCATGCATGGTAAGGAGTTTCCTGGACTTTTTTTTGGCATTAAGTGGCCTTTATTCGAAAGTGAAGGAGAGACAAGAAACAGGGCAGAGGAAGACACACTGCAAAGGGTCATCCAGGCTGGGACTCGAACCCACGACCAGCCGCATGAGGACTGTAGCCTCTGTACATGGGCTACCTGCCCTAACCACTGCACCTCTGGGTGCCCCCGGAGTTTCCTGGTCTGAACATCAGCAGCTTCCATCTCCACCAGTTCCAGGATATTATTCCATCAGATATCTGATTCATAGGTGTTGATGGTCTGGGTTTGGTTTTTCTCCTTCAGCTGACTCTTCAGGACCTTCTCACCCTCTTTAGGTATTTGTCTGTGGTTGACCTTCCAGCTGTCTCCTCGTAATTGACATCTGGCTGTGGGATCCCCAGGTATCTGCAGTAGTCCTGAACATCTACTATGTTGTCTTCTGGTAGTTCAGCCCCATCAGTTCTGATCATCCTTCCTCTCCTAGCAACCATCCGTCCACAACCATCCCTCCACACTTATCTAGTCTGAAGGACATCTTGATGTCACTGCTGTAGATCCTGGTGAGGTGAATCAGAGAGTTGATGTCACGCTCATTCTTGGCGTACAGCTTGACATCATCCATGTAGAGGAGGTGGTTGATGGTACCTGCAGCCACTCTTGTTGATAATCTGACTGAGAGGGTTCAGGTCTATGCAGAACAGCAGGGGGACAGGACATCTCCTTGGTGTATACCACATTTGATGCTCACTGGTGCCACTGGCTTTGAGTTGACCTCCAGAGTTGTCTTCACAGCTTCATTAAATTCTGGAAGAAGGCCGTCAGTTTCCTGTTGATCTTCTACATCTTCAATCACTCCAGTATCTGCGTGCGTGGCATTGAGTCATAGTCTTTCTTGTAATCGATTCAGGCAGTGCTCAGGTTGGTGCTTCTTGTGTTGCAATCGTGGGTGACTGCTCTGTCAACCAGTAGCTGGTGCTTGATGCCTCCAGTGTTACTGCCAGTCCCCTTCTGTTCTCTGCTCGTGTATTGACCCACGTGCTTTCTCACCTCAGCTACTATGATGCCTGACAGCAGCTTCCATGTGGTGCTGGGACAGGTTCTAGGCTGTTAGTTGAATGGTATGGTTCCCTTCTGGAGGTCCTTCATGATCAGGACTGTCCAGCCCTGGGTTAGTCATTCTGGGTGGATCCCTGACTGTAGCAGCTGGTTCATTTGTGCTGCCAGGCGTTTATGGAGTGTAGTTAGCTTCTTGATCCAGATTGATTACAATTACATCCAAAAATGCTTCTCCTTCATTCACTTTTGTTGAATGTAGCCTTGGCCAGGAAGAGTTGATGTCATCAGGCGGTATCCAAAGATCATTGGGTGTTTCAACCCTGAACCGCAACACCCTCAACATTGGTAGGTCGACAGTAGTGGCCAAGTCACTGCCCATCAACTCCACCTGGATAATGCCATGTTCTCTGCTCCGTGAGTGACTTGTTTCCAGTGCCCAATTTCTCATCAGGGTGCACTGGTTCCTGACGTGGACCTTGCGAACATATATATGCAGGAACACAAGAAGCTTGAAAAATACCAAGGGCTGAAGGAAGAGCTGGAAAAAAAATGTGGAGTGTGAAGGCAGCAGTGGTTCCAATAGTCATCAGGAAATTGTAACCCCCAAGATGGATTGGTGGCTCCAGCAGATACCAGGAACAACCTCTGAGATCTCTGTCCAGAAGAGGGATACTGGGAACAGCTAAAATCCTGGAGAACCTTCAGACTCCCAGGTCTGTGGGGGAGGAGGGTTAGGGTTCCATCTATTTTGACATGTATATATATCTATATATATATACAGTAATCCACCACACTTCGCGGTTAATGGGGGCTGTGACCCCACCCCGAATGGTGAAAACCGCGATGTGGATGTACATGTACATGTATATACAGTATACATGTACGCGCGTACGCTAAATCTACGGAAGGTACACTCACTTTGACGATCTCTCCTCTGTGCGTAACTGATGAGACCAAGAGATGGGAGATGCGGGGAAGTGTGTCAGCCAATCAGCGTACAGACAACCGACGGCACAGTAATGCCTGTCACAGCAGCCAATCACAGGTCTCGTTATTCGTACATGGGGCTTCCTCTGTTGGCTCTTGTTGCTTCCCGAGACTCATTCTTGATGTGATGGGTTTCGCTTCAGCCTCGTGCGCTTCGTTTGAATCCTTTTCAATTTTTTTTTCGAATATTTTTTGTCTGTGAATATTTTTGAAACTTCCACGATGTACTGAGACTGCGATTGCTGAGACCACGAAGTGTGGGGGATTACTGTATACTGTTATACAGTCATGGAAAAAATTATTAGACCACCATTTTTTCTTCACTTTCTTGTTCATTTTAATACCTGGTACCACTAAACGTCATCATGTGACTAAAACAGACAGAAAAGAAAACACTGAATGCATAAAAGCAGTGTTTTTGGCAGTACAACGCCATAGCTATTGATGTAAAAACTTAAGTGATTTAGGTTATAATCAAGAAAACCATGGAAAATGGTAAGATATCAGCTCTTAAATAAAACTCTTATGAGCAATCTTTGTGGTTATCGTTATGTTTGTCCAAACAAATGTACCTTTAGTTGTTCCAGGCATTAAAATGAACAAGAAACTGCTGAAGAAAACAACAGTGGTCTAATAATTTTTTCCATGACTGTATATATGTATGTATGTATGTATGTGTGTATGTGTATGTATATATATATATATATATATATATATATATACACTGTTAGATATCCATGTTTAAACTGGAGGAACTGCAGATCTACTGTTAGATATCTACATTTCAACTGGAGGACCTGTAGATCTGGGCCGCGATCACACACTTCCCCTTACCCATTAACACTAGCCTCTACCCACTAGCCGCTACCCACAAATTGTGGGTTTAGGAACCTCAGCTAACCGCTAATGCAATCTTCCGCTCCCTAAAGCCGCTAGCTGTTATGCCGACTCCCTAACTCACTTTGTGGGTGTGGCAATGGGCGTGTCTTTTGCCCTTTCCACAAACTCTGTATCTTGCGATCGCGGGTTTAGGGTAGCGGGTAGCACGTGGTCAGACTACCCGCTACCCACATGTCGGTGCGTACAAGAGCATGTCCAAATGGCATCAATGTGCGTCCACCTCGTCACATGTGGACGTGCACAAACGGCTCTACCTCTCGAATTAACTCTTGTATAAAAAGCATGATTTGGCCTTAAGCCTGATTTATACTCGAATGTCAGGTCATCTGCGTCAGACCATGGCTGACCATGCAGAGATGCCCCCCCACCCTAGGCAGACACTACGCAGACACTCCGGTGCACCTCCCCAAAATTGTAGGTCGACGCAGACAGTGTCGCAGAGAGGAGAGAAAGGAGGCCTCTGACTGGTCAATTCTACATCCGCGTAGAAAAGAGTGTGTCATCGAAAAAATGAGGAAGTACCCACATCTGTACGATTCTCCTTCTCGAAACTACAAAGACAGCACATATTCTAGTAATTCATGGAGGGAGATTGCGATGAATGTGGATCTAGATACGGCCGAGACGGTGAGGAAGTGGAAAAACGCAAGAGATAAGTTTAGTAAGTTTAGCTAGTTCGTGATTGTCCCTCTTGGGTTGTGGCGTGGAATAACAGCGGAGACGCGCGAGTATAAATCAAAAGTATCTGCGGCATCTCTGCAACAAACTGACGGCGACACTGCCGCGAAAATATACACAGCCCTTTAGTTGAAACTCAGTTGAGAGGAGGAGGAGGAGGAGGAGGAAGGAAGAGGAGGAAGCTCTACAGCAGAGTCCCAGACGAGCTGCACACGAGAGCTGCTCCGATCTGGATGAAAAGACGTTCCATAGCGGTTTGTGGGTAGCGGCTTGCGGGTAGCACAACCTGCTCTTAAAGGCAATGGCTACTGACGCACTGATTGGTTTAAACAGGTGGAACGCCCTAACCTAACTCCTATGCATAATGTAGCGGGTAGTGCAGGTGGGATAGCGGGTTTAGCAAGGTGGAAGATTGTGTTCTTTGCGAGATAACGCTCCTCCCGCTACCCGCTATCCCTTAATAGCAGCTTTAGGAGATGTGGGGGAAGATCGGGGCCCTGGTCTCAGATATCTATGTGTATTTATGTGTGTGTGGAGAATGGTGTAACACATTTCTAGCATGACCGTAGCATGCGTGTGGCATGAACAGAATGTGGGCGTTGTGCATGTAGTGTGTCAAATACATGAAACATGTAATGTGTGTAAGGCGTGTTATTAACTGTTTTTAACATTGTGTTTTAGCATTGCTATTACCAGCCGGCGAATGCTGAAGCAGCGAGCCAATCACAGCATTCGAAGCTTGCATCTTCCCCGGCGACGAGCGCTCCCCCTCCCTGTGTGTTCAGCCAATAGGCTGTCAGCTCTGCTCCCTGCTGGCCAATCAGCAGCAAGCTCAGACTTTCTCAGCACAAATGGAGAGGTGCAGGTTTTTTTTTTTTGGGATTTTAACACTGAAATGTTTTGTCTTTTTCACATTGTGTTTTGCTTTGATTTCATGTCATAATTTCAGATCCCTTTTATATCAGACTCCTTTGATTTGAGAGCAGTTAATTTCAGATCTCTTTATTTTCACATCTTTGATTTAAGATGCATGTGAATTTATCAGTTTGACTTCAGGTCAGTTTGATTTCATATCCTTTTTGGTTCTAAGATCCGGTTTATTTAGATCAGCCTAACTTCAAATCAGTTGATTTCTGATGTGTTTCATGTCATATCAGTTTGATTTCAGATTCCTTTGGTACTAAGATCAATTTAATTTCATACCTCTTTCACTTCAAGTCATTTTTATTTGAGACCAGTTTAATCTCAGATCTCTTTGATTTCACATCCACTTGATTTCAGATTAGTTCAACTGCAGATCAATCTGATTTCATATCCTCTTTGGTTCTAAGAAATTAAGCTGATTTCAGATCAGCTTAATTTCAAATCCATTTGTTTGTTCAAATCCATGTGTTTCATGTCTTATCACTTTGATTTCAGATCTGTCTGATTTCAGATCAGTTTGGTACTAAGATCCGTTAAATTTCATGTCAGTGTGATTTCAGATCAGTTTGATTCCAGATCAGTGTGATTTCAGATCAGTTAGATTCCAGACCAGTGTGATTTCAGATCAGTTAGAGTCCAGCTCAGTGTGATTTCAGATCAGTTAGATTCCAGATCAGTGTGATTTCAGATCAGTTAGATTCCAGACCAGTGTGATTTCAGATCAGTTAGATTCCAGACCAGTGTGATTTCATATCAGTGTGATTTCAGATCAGTTAGATTCCAGATCAGTTAGATTACAGATCAGTATGATTTCAGATCAGTTAGATTACAGACTTGTAGACTGACTCAGTTCATTCTTAGTTGTTTATTTTCTCTCTGAACAAATCTAAACCATTAATTAGAATATTCTATTACTATTCTTGTGTGTGTGTTTGTGTGTGTTTGTCATCCCAGCTCGGTAAACGAGTATCTCAGATCAGAATACGCCGGGCGTCGCCACGGGAAACGCCCCTCACACCGATGGGACTGCCAAAGGCCAAAAGGTGAGAAGAGAGAAGCCAAACAAGCCAAATATTTCATGTGTGTTCGAGACATAAAAGACATGAAACCTGCTGTTCGTCAGCATGATGATGACATGAGATTCTGAAAGCTTCTGGGGTTTCTGAGGGGTTCTGATCAGTTTCTGAGGGGGTCCGATCAGTTTCAAAGGGGCTCTGATCAGTTTCTGAGGGGCTCTGATCAGTTTCTGAGAGGGTCCGATCAGTTCCTGAGGGGGTCCGATCAGTTTCTGAGGGGGTCCGATCAGTTCTGAGGGGGTCCGATCAGTTCCTGAGGGGGTCCGATCAGTTTGTGAGGAGCTCTGATCAGTTTCTGAGAAGCTCTGACCAGTTTCTGAGGGGTCTGGGTGGTTTCTGGGGGGTTCTGAGGAGATGTGGGTGCTTCCAGAGTGAAGGTTTAATTGTTTCATTGTAATGTCACCCTTAGATTGAAGAAGAAGGAGTTCAGTCTGGAGGAGATTTACACGAACAAGAACTTCAAATCCCCCACCTCAAACAGGTAACCACCTGACCCTCTTCCCCCAATCACACCTCAAACAGGTAACCACCTGACCCTCTTCCCCCAATCACACCTCAAACATGTAACCACCTGACCCTCTTCCCCCAATCACACCTCAAACATGTAACCACCTGACCCTCTTCCCCCAATCACACCTCAAACAGGTAACCACCTGACCCTCTTCCCCCAATCACACCTCAAACAGGTAACCACCTGACCCTCTTCCTCCAATCACAGCTCAAACAGGTAACCACCTGACCCTCTTCCTCCAATCACACCTCAAACAGGTAACCACCTGACCCTCTTTCTCCAATCACAGCTCAAACAGGTAACCACCTGACCCTCTTCCCCCAATCACAGCTCAAACAGGTAACCACCTGACCCTCTTCCCCCAGTCACACCTCAAACAGGTAACCACATGACCCTCTTCCCCCAGTCACACCTCAAACAGGTAACCACCTGACCCTCTTCCCCCAATCACACCTCAAACAGGTAACCACCTGACCCTCTTCCTCCAATCACAGCTCAAACAGGTAACCACCTGACCCTCTTCCCCCAATCACACCTCAAACAGGTAACCACCTGACCCTCTTCCCCCAATCACACCTCAAACAGGTAACCACCTGACCCTCTTCCTCCAATCACACCTCAAACAGGTAACCACCTGACCCTCTTCCCCCAATCACACCTCAAACAGGTAACCACCTGACCCTCTTCCCCCAATCACACCTCAAACAGGTAACCACCTGACCCTCTTCCTCCAATCACAGCTCAAACAGGTAACCACCTGACCCTCTTCCCCCAATCACACCTCAAACAGGTAACCACCTGACCCTCTTCCCCCAATCACACCTCAAACAGGTAACCACCTGACCCTCTTCCCCCAATCACACCTCAAACAGGTAACCACCTGACCCTCTTCCCCCAATCACACCTCAAACAGGTAACCACCTGACCCTCTTCCCCCAATCACACCTCAAACAGGTAACCACCTGACCCTCTTCCCCCAATCACACCTCAAACAGGTAACCACCTGACCCTCTTTCTCCAATCACAGCTCAAACAGGTAACCACCTGACCCTCTTCCCCCAATCACAGCTCAAACAGGTAACCACCTGACCCTCTTCCCCCAATCACAGCTCAAACAGGTAACCACCTGACCCTCTTCCCCCAATCACACCTCAAACAGGTAACCACCTGACCCTCTTCCTCCAATCACAGCTCAAACAGGTAACCACATGACCCTCTTCCCCCAGTCACACCTCAAACAGGTAACCACCTGACCCTCTTCCCCCAATCACACCTTAAACAGGTAACCACATGACCCTCTTCCCCCAGTCACACCTCAAACAGGTAACCACCTGACCCTCTTCCCCCAATCACACCTTAAACAGGTAACCACCTGACCCTCTTCCCCCAATCACACCTTAAACAGGTAACCACCTGACCCTCTTCCTCCAATCACAGCTCAAAGTGGAGACTGAAACTGGCTGGTCTGTTTGTGTTCTTCAGAAGGTTCTGAACTGAAGGTTCATCTGAGTGGAATATTCATACATTTATAGCATCTGTGCTTCCTTTATTGCTTCCTTCTTGATGGAAAGGAGGTAACTCCTCCCACAGAATGTGCAGCTATGATCATGTTAGCATGTTGATGAACTTATGAACCTTCAAATCAGAGTTGGACCATCTCAGCCTGTATGAGTCTGAGACAGGTCTACAGCCGCTTGGAGGAAGTCTAGAGTTGACTCCATCTCCCAACATGCTTTGCTCCTACTCTGCAGGAGCCTGGAGACCATCTTTGAGGAGCCACGAGAGAAGGATGGAGCGCTGCTCCTGATTGGCCAGCAGAAGAGACGCAGGCTCCTCCTCTTCCCTGACTTCACCCAGCCCAGGAAGAGGAAGAAGCTGCAAGGTACTGAGACGTGGTTGAATGAGGGCTGGGGCAGACGGCAGGATGTGGACTGTTTCCTGAGCTCCAGGCCCAGTTCTGGTTCCTGGACTGGTTCTGGTTCCTGTGGATCAGCACCAGGATCAGTTCTGGTTCCTGTGGATCTGTTCTGGTTCACGTGGATCAGCACCAGGATCAGTTCTGGTTCCTGGAACCCATAGAGACTTCAGAGCTCGTTGTAAACAGTGTTCAATAATCTGAACTGATAAACAAAGTCCAGTTCCATCTGTTACTGTGGTGAAATAGAATGAATGTTGGTTATTGATCATTTGTCCAAGTTTAAATGACTTATTGATTGTTGGTTTATTGATTGTTTGTCCAGATGTAAGTGTCTTATTGATTGTTGGTTATTGATCATTTGTCCAGGTGTAAGTTACTTATTGATTATTGGTTACTGATCATTTGTCCAGATGTAATTGACTTATTGATTGTTTGTCCAGGTGTGACTGACTAGATTGTTGGTTATTGCTCGTTTGTCCAGGTGTAATCGACTTATTGATTGTTGGTTATTGATCGTTTGTCCAGGTGTAAGTGACTAATTGATTGTTGGTTATTGATCCTTTTTCCAGGTGTAAGTGACTTATTGATTGTTGGTTTATTGATTGTTTGTTTAGATGTGTCTTATTGATTGTTGGTTATTGACTGTTTGTCCTGGTGTAAGTGACTTATTGATTATTGGTTACTGATCGTTTTTCCAGGTGTCAGTGACTTATTGATTATTGGTTATTGATTGCTTGTCCAGGTTTAAGTGACTTAATGATTATTGGTTACTGACCGTTTGTCCAGGTGTCAGTGACTTATTGATTATTGGTTATTGATCGTTTGTCCAGGTGTAAGCTAATTATTGATTATTGGTTATTGATCTGTCTTGTCTGTCTGTCTGTTAGGAGTGGGACTTCCTGTTGCTACAGTTCCCAGGAAACGAGCAGCAGCACGAAGGCATCTCCATGGCAACGGCCTGGATGATGACAGCGACATGGATGTGATGCTGGTGGAGCGACTGAGTGCACTTGAAGATTTTCTGATGCAGCAGGGCCTGGACGTGTGAACTGTGACATCACTTCCTTACAGCTGACTCAAGGCCAACTGTGTGTTGCTGCTCACGGGCCTGCTGACGTTGCCATGGTAGCACAGCAACCACACGGTCTGTTGTGGTGGTTTGACTGTTTGGTTTTTTGTTTTTTAGGTGAACTTGATGTTTGGAAGTTTTTTTTTAATGGATAATGAAACATGAACTTGGAATATTTAAGACTTATTTTACTGAGTGAATGATGTCATCCAAACCAGACCACACCCCCCCAGTGAATGCCCCTCAGTGACACATGGCTCCGCCCCTCAGTAACAGATGGCGCCGCCCCTCAGTGACACATGGCTCCACCCCTCAGTGACACATGGCTCCACCCCTCAGTGACACATGGCGCCACCCCTCAGTAACACATGGCGCCGCCCCTCAGTAACACATTGCTCCACCCCTCAGTGACACATGGCTCCACCCCTCAGTAACACATTGCTCCACCCCTCAGTGACACATGGCGACGCCCTTCACCAGCATGCTTTAGTTTTTAATCCTCCTCAAAAATAGACTCATCTGCTGCACTGTCCTTGTAGTACTATATAGTACTGTAGTACTTTGTAATACATTGCAGACCACCTGGTGAGTATCTGGAGATTTGAAACTGTGACATTATATATTTCTGAAGAAAATGTGTCTATTTTTGGAACGAATAAAGTTTGTTTCTGACCAGAGTTTCTGACTTTCTCGTCAGTCGAGTCTCACTGGTGCAGAGTTCTTCTAACGATCCTGTTATTAATGTTATTACTAATGTTGATGCTATCATTATTATTATTAGTGTCAGTGCCATTCATCATTAGTAGTAATATTATGATAATTCACAGTTCACAGTTGATGATGTTTATGAGCTACAGTCGTTACAGCCTTCTGGACATGTGGAACAAGACAAAATAACTCAACGCTGATCAGGAAGTCATGGCTAGATCAGGCCTTTCTATGGGAAGATCTGGAGACGAGTCTGGTTGAATGCAGGGCCGTTGAAGGCTGTCGTGTTGATGACTGAATAGGTACAGGTGTGCAGTGCCACACCTGGGCTGCTCATCAGATGGGAAGGGGAAACATAGGTGGATCTGAGTGTCTATGTAGAGGATTGAAGGTGGCGCAGTGGGTTGTGCGCAGGAGCCCCAGAGGTGGAAAGTCGCGGTCCACAACCCAGCTTGAGACCGTAACACGCGCTGAATGGGGCTGGAAATTTTGTTTCTCAGTATCTTCGTTAATTATTGATCACAACTCATGAAATTTCACTCAGATACTGACAATGAAAACCTCTATAAAATTTCAGAGGCTGATCCGGATCTGATCCAGAAGGTTGATTTTATCGCAATCTGTAAATCTCTATATGGGAGAACTGTTGTGCTTGGCGGAGGTCTGCGCTCTCTGAGTGCTTTTCTAGTTTAGAAATGCTTTCCTGGAAGTTCACTGGCTCTATTTTTTTCTGAGC
This sequence comes from Hirundichthys speculiger, assembly GCA_018398805.1. Classification (NCBI taxonomy): domain Eukaryota; kingdom Metazoa; phylum Chordata; class Actinopteri; order Beloniformes; family Exocoetidae; genus Hirundichthys; species Hirundichthys speculiger. Next base: position 371,568 of record JAGFBZ010000310.1, read on the forward strand.
AGTTTGTTGGAACTTCTTGGAGTACAAAAGAAATGATTAAATCATTTGCTCCACATGAGTTAGAGCTAGTTATGTATATATCAGTGCAGAGGAGGAGGAGGAGGAAAGAAGAGGAAGAAGCTCTACAGCAGAGTCCCAGAGGAGCTGGAGCAGAGGAGCCATATCTTGGCAATATTTCGGAGATGAAAAAAGGCAGTCTTGCAAACCTGATTAATATGCTGCTTAAATGACATATCCTGATCAAAAATGACTCCAAGGTTTTTTACAGCTGTGCTGGAAGCCAGCGTAAACCCAGTTAATTCATACCTCAGGTGTTTGGGAGGGACAATCACGACCTAGCTTAAAGCACTAAACTTATCTCTTGCGTTTTTCCACGTCCTCACCGTCTCGGCTGTATCCAGACCCACATTCATCGCAATCTTCCTCCATGAATTACTAGAATATGTGCTGTCTTTGTAGTGTGGAGAACCAGAATCGTACAGATGTGGGTACTTCCTCACTTCTTTGATGACGCGCTCTTTTCTACGCCGACGTAGAATTGACCAATCAGAGGCCTCCTTTCTCTCCTCTCTGCGACACTATCTGGGGAGGTGCACCAGGGTGTCTGCGGAGGGTGGGGGGTAGTGATGGGAGAGCTGGCTCTTTTGGCTCGGCTCCCTTTCGGCTCTTAAGTGGCTCCTCAGATTTTTTGTTACTTAAATTAATTTATTACCAAATTATGTGTAAAATGAATAACTAATGTTAAAAAAAACATAAAATATAACATATGCATAGTATTTATATGGCTTTATTAATAAACTTAACATATACATCAATAAATTCTAAATTAAAAAAAGACCCATTTTAATTTGTGAAAAAACTAAATCAACTAAGCATCACTCAACAAAATATAAATTAAAATGTATAAATCAAAATTTACAGTTAAAAAGCTTCATTAGAGTCCCTTGCTGGTCGTTTCTCCAACTCTGTTAATTGCACTGTTGGGTGATTAGTTTGAATATGACTGTGCAGGTTGTTTGTGGAGCCTGCTCCATATGGAATTTGTATTTTACAAAGTGTACACTTTGCCTTAACGGAGTCTAACACTTTAAAATGTGTCGGCTTTAAAAGACAATTAGAAATAAAAAATAAAAAATAATCGCTCTCGATCGCGAGCCGGCTCCCGTCGATCACTTCAAAGAGCCGGCTCTTTTCCAGCTCTCGTTCGCGACCGACCCATCACTACTAACTTCCGCTTCAGCGTCTCTAATACGTCACTTCCGCACAAACAACATGGCGCTGCTGCGGATGTTGGTGGGGACGCGGAGCGTCAGCGGCAGGTAAACACTCACCTGGGCGGCGTCCTGCCGTATCTTGGGTCAGCGTCAGGTGACCGCTCACTTGAGGCCCTGGGTCGCGCGCGTGTATGATTGTGACGCCGCGTTTGAACCAGACTCCATTCTCTCTTTTACTATTTTAACTTTTCACCGCGTTTCACTCGCGGACGGCGCGCTCGCTGTGACGTCAGATCGGAGGAAGGTGGGCGTGTGAGAGTGGGGGGCTGTTCGGCTCAGGTGTTTAATTGTGACTCTTCCAGGTGATGTTGAAAGGAGCAGTAAACATTTATGTGGTGTAGTCTCATTTATCTGGCAACCCATGTGGGTGACGTTATACACTGGTGCGGGGAGGACACGCTAGCTCTCTATGAAGCCAAGCTGATATCAACCCGTTGTTGTTCATTGTTATTTCGATACAGTTCAGTAAAGTCATCCATTGCAAGCTCTAGTAGTTTTCCTTGCCTCTAAGTGACAACACGACAATTTATTTGACCGTTCACAGGCTGGAACTGGGTTCATGAAGGAGCTCTACCGTAGATGTATTAGGGTTAGGGTTAGTATTCCAGGAGCCACTCTGGAGGACTAAACACTTTCTGTACATAAAACCCTTCCAAGTCCTCCCTCCAACCCAGCATAAGCTCAGACAGAGAAAGAAGCATTAAATATTAACGGTCCATGCTTTAATCACCATCATCTCCACCTGGTAACTCCGTCCCAGCTGAAGATGTTGTAGTAAAAACCCCACAACGCTGATATCCAGCTCCTCCAGGGGGACACCACGGAGCTCCCAGCCAGCTGAGAGATGTCCTGTCTCCTGTGTGTCCTGGACCTACCTGATGGTCTGCTCCTGGTTGGACCTAAACATGTCCCCAGGAGCAGACCATCAGGTAGGTCTGCTCCTGGGGACGTGTTTGGAGTCCAGCTCTCACTGGAAACCAGTCTGACTACAACCAGCAATGTGGACCAGACTCTGGCTCTGTTTGTTCAGGGACTGGACAGCCCGTAACAGATTCCAGTTCCCCAGTTAAGATCATTACAAAAGGAACAATTAAGCACATGAGAAGGGAATAAGTAAAATATATATTTACCTACTATTACTACTTCTAGCAATAAAGATGCATTAGTTAATTGGATCATGAGTTAGAATTAACTGGATGATTGTTTGGATGAAATAACTGGGTTACAGTCAATTAGGTCTAGATTGTGTTGAACTTTGTAAACTTAGAATGATTTTTATATAAGTCATCTTGAGCTCACTGTTAGTTAACCGAGTAGCACGACATTCAACGGTAGGCCAGTTAGAAACAATTAAATGAGTATGTAGAGTACATGGAAATGCAACTATATATAAATAAATATATATATATATATATATATATATATATATATATATATATATATATATACAGACAAGTTAAGCATTCATTAAAGATGGAGCAAATAAATAAAGTTAATTATTTGTCCATTGAAATATGTGATGTGGTGGGAAAACTACACAACGGACAGGACAACAGGCACATCCAGATGTGTGTGTGATGGTGTGGTGTATTGTTTTGAATGGATAATTGACAGGTGGGTTATCCAGATGTTTTTCTCTGGTAAATGAGCATCTTGTTACAGTGATCAGGTGTCGCTCAGGTGTCATCTCTAGCAGGGTGAAGGTAACGTTTAATGAGGATGGATCTGTGTTTCAGAGTTTGGTCGCTGAGCTACAGCCAACAGCAGCGCTGCCTGAGCACAGGTAAGTCCCTGTCCCCTGCTCTCCTTCTGTGTTGATGATGTCATCAGCTCTCTGGACCAATCCTCTCCCTCGGTGTCTTCAGGCCGTGGCCTCATTCCCCGCCCCCGGCCCCTGCCCTTGCTGTTGGTAACGGGAGGTGGCTACCTTGGTTACCAGCGCTACAGGAGGAAGGACCCACAGGATGATGATGAGATACCCCATTTGGCCACGCCCACACAGGTAGGCGGAATCACCTGCTGCTGTCGTCCGTCTTCTTTAGCTGCCCATTTCCTGTCCCTCTTTGACGCCCTCCTGCCCTTCATTTGCTCATGGGGGTGGGGTTAGCAGAGAGGGAGGAACTCTTAAATGGGAAGAAGCTCTGGGTGGGTTGAGGAGGCGGAGCTTAGGCCATGTGGCTTTTCCAGAGCTTTGATTGACAGGTTGAATCAGATTTAAGAGTTCTGCAGAATGGAAACAGCAGGAGTTCAAGGATCCATCGATCGTTTCAATGATAAAGGGCCCAGTGGTATCAATACCTAATGGAAGTTAGTCACATCAGTGCATGTGGTCAGGTGGCCTTTTTATCCAATTTTATTAAAGAAACAGATCAGTTAACTGTCTAGTTGAACCGAGAAATTCAATTATAGTTTCTAACTGAGGTTTGATGTGAACAACAGTGACTTTGTTCATCCATCACATATCGTCTCATATTGATCACTTACTGCTGAATGAATTGGACTGTGGACTTTGTGGACTCCGGTTAATATTATATTCTAAATGTAGAAGGCACAGAAACAGCTCCCCTCTGATGTAGGAGCTGGTCTCCTCATCAATACAGTCCTCAGGGTTCATTTCCACCAACTAAAACTACTACTTCATATCAGATCACCACCTCCTGGAAAACGTGGGTTGGTTTGGTCTGGCTGGTTCTGTTTGGTTGGTCCTGTCAGGTTTGATTGGTTCTGTCTGGTTTGGTTGGTTCTGTTTGATTGGTCCTGTCAGGTTTGGTCCTGTGTGGTTGGTCCTGTCAGGTTTGGTTGGTCCTGTCAGGTTTGATTGGTCCTGTCTGGTTTGGTTGGTTCTGTTTGATTGGTCCTGTCTGGTTTGATTGGTTCTGTCTGGTTTGATTGGTTCTGTCTGATTGGTCCTGTCAGGTTTGGTCCTGTGTGGTTGGTCCTGTCAGGTTTGATTGGTCCTGTCATGTTTGATTGGTCCTGTCTGGTTTGGTTGGTCCTGTCTGGTTTGGTTGGTCCTGTCTGGTTTGGTTGGTTCTGTTTGATTGGTCCTGTCAGGTTTGGTCCTGTGTGGTTGGTCCTGTCAGGTTTGATTGGTCCTGTCATGTTTGATTGGTCCTGTCTGGTTTGGTTGGTTCTGTTTGATTGGTCCTGTCTGGTTTGGTTGGTTCTGTTTGATTGGTCCTGTCAGGTTTGGTTGGTTCTGTTTGATTGGTCCTGTCTGATTTGGTTGGTCCTGTCAGGTTTGGTCCTGTGTGGTTGGTCCTGTCAGGTTTGATTGGTCCTGTCATGTTTGATTGGTCCTGTCTGGTTTGGTTGGTCCTGTCTGGTTTGGTTGGTTCTGTTTGATTGGTCCTGTCAGGTTTGGTTGGTTCTGTTTGATTGGTCCTGTCTGATTTGGTTGGTTCTGTCTGGTTTGGTCCTTAGTGGGACATCAGGGCTTAAAGTATTCCGGCACCCTGCTGGATCTCCAGTGTTTGACTCTGATTCAGTCAAATCAGGAAAAAAAAAAAACACACATAAGCACGTTATCTCTGAGTGGTCTTGAACGCAGCATCCGAGGTGAGCCGGTGGTTGGTTCAGAGCCCGGTGGTTGGTTCAGAGCCGGTGCTTGGTTCAGAGCCCGGTGGTTGGTTCAGAGCCGGTGCTTGGTTCAGAGCAGGTGCTTGGTTCAGAGCCCGGTGGTTGGTTCAGAGCCGGAGCAACAGCCACAGCGGACGTAGCGGCCCCGATGACTCATCTGTTTGTGACTTGTGTCGTGGAAAATTATCTGAAGAAGAATCCAGTAGAATGACAAATATAACAACTGCGTTCACAATGTTTTTATTAAGTCAAGTCAGAAGAAAATCATGCGCATGGAGAGAGAAGAATTCTCTCTGACAAAGGCAGAGAGACACAGATTTTTTAAAGTAGCAGGACCAGAAGTCCATATATGGTCATGTTGTATTACTGATAGTCAGGGAGTAGGATTTAACAAAGAGTGTCTTATTCTATGTTTTGTTAGTTTCATATCTAGTATTTGACCTTGCAGGTGCCTGCGAGAACAGAGTGCTCTTTTCAGTTGCAAAAAAATACAATAGCACACGAACATAAGACGAGTATCAAACGGTTATATGAGGTTAGCTGCATTTATGAAATAAGAGCCTAAATTTCATTTACACTTGAAAATACATTTGTGCTCATTTATTGCAGAACATTATTTATCATTTACGATCGGTCAACCGCTCGTACATCTGTGTAAAAAAAAAGTAGCCGTTGATAAAAACGCTTTAAAAGACTGTCTGTTTCCAATCAGCAGCCAGTTATCTGAACACACCTGACACAGCACCAGAATTCTAGAAACGTCCGTGTTTTATGTAAAGCACCTTGAACTGTCTTGTACACGAAATGTGCTCTACAAATAAACTTGCCTTGTCTGTCTGATCAGCTCCAAGGATGGATGTTTTCTCTGAATGTTGATGAAGCAACCACCCAAAACATGGAAAAATACTGAATGGAATGGTTCACTTTTTAATGATGATCCACCCAGAGTTATAACATCTAATAACATAAGTGCCTCTGCAAATATGTTGGAGAGGACACGACCCAATGGAATGTGTTTTCTATAACTAAATTTACCATTGTTTTGAACAAAAATGATAGAAAAGTTGTAATTTATGTTTTTTTTTTGTACAAATTGGCCTTTACTGAATTAAACAGTTGTTAAGTCAATTGATCTGATTCATTTGACTCAGTTTCACATGTTTTCACTTATAACTTAATAACCTTTACTTTCTAAAATTCACATTTAAATTGTCGGTCATCTTGTATATTACCAAGCACAATGACAAAAAGTTGCCAATAACCTGTATGTTGGATCCACTGCACCCCCGTAAAAAAGTTCAGGCTCAGGATTTTTTCTAACTTTAAGCCCTGGGACATCCAGAATATTAATAAATCAGATATTATGAGGTGATGCACTCTTATCAGGTTATCATAGACATGAATGCAGTCTTCATCTACATAAAGAAAGGACGAAACATGTATGTATCATTGTCAGCACATGTTTGTTAATATACTTGATTTGGGTAACTGCAATGATCTTCAGGGTTAGGGTTAGTTAGGGTTGGTAAGGGTTAGTTAGGGTTAGTCCACCACTGGTCCAGAGCTGTTCTGCATAAAAACATCAGCCTTCAGCTTCTGAGCTGTTTCCAGTCTCCCTCACTGATGGATCCAAACTCTCCTCATTTATAGACTTCCAATCATGTAAATGTCACCTTCAGCCAACCTAAAACGCTTTTCAGAAGGAAGACGAGAGACGGTTGTTATATTTTACTCTCAAAAAGAACTGTCAGAGAGAGTTCAGTTACAGTCTCCAACCCGCTGAGTTACTTCTGCCCAAACCCTCTTTTTATTCTCTTATCTAAGTACATTAATCAGTACATAACTGTCCAGAGCCCAGTGTTCCCTCGTGCAGTTCCAGTTCCTGGTTCCTCTTCTGTTCGCATGATAATTCTCACTCTCACACGGCATGTTATCCAGCGATTACACAAGCCATTTAAAGGTCAGTAGTTTTTCACTCTGCAGTGTACAGTTGAATGTCAAATGTGTGATAACTAGATATAATTATTCCAACAGTATCACCATTAACTAACATGGTGTTCTAGTTTGGTCCATGCTGCTCCTGTGGAGGGGACTAACTTCTTCAACACCTGTTGTCCATGATGACGACAGGTGAGGTGGTCCCTCTGATGTCAACGTCAGTCCTCCAGTCAGCTGCTAGATCTGGACCTCCAACCCTCCCGCTGCTTCAGATTCACCTGCCGCTGCTTTGACACGCTTTACTATTCCAGCAATCGAGAAAAGAAAAAGCACAAATGAGAAATACGGTTCAAAAATGGAAATGTTTCTAGAACTGATAGAAGAAAAGAAAGATGACTGTGCTCTGTCCCAGAATTGGGTTTCTTGGTGACAGGTTCAGAGTTTTGGTTCTCAGATTTTGATTTTGATCCCCAAAATATATGTGATGCTGAATTGACGACATACAGTTGAGAAGAAGAGAAGAATTCTTCAGAATTCAGTCCAGGGTTTGACCTCTGACCTTCACCATCAAAACAAGCTGGTAACTTTCACCAGAGGATCTTTATCACCACCAGATGGGTTTCCAGATGATTGAACTAGAACTACTGGTGGCGTTTCCAGATGATTGAACTGGAACTACTGGTGGCGTTTCCAGATGATTGAACTGGAACTACTGGTGGCGTTTCCAGATGATTGAACTGGAACTACTGGTGGCGTTTCCAGATGATTGAACTGGAACTACTGGTGGCGTTTCCAGATGATTGAACTGGAACTACTGGTGGCGTTTCCAGATGATTGAACTAGAACTACTGGTGGCGTTTCCAGATGATTAAACTACTGGTGGCGTTTCCAGATGATTGAACTAGAACTACTGGTGGCGTTTCCAGATGATTGAACTGGAACTACTGGTGGCGTTTCCAGATGATTGAACTGGAACTACTGGTGGCGTTTCCAGATGATTGAACTGGAACTGCTGGTGGCGTTTCCAGATGATTAAACTAGAACTACTGGTGGTGTTTCCAGATGATTAAACTACTGGTGGCGTTTCCAGATGATTGAACTGGAACTACTGGTGGCGTTTCCAGATGATTGAACTGGAACTACTGGTGGCGTTTCCAGATGATTGAACTGGAACTACTGGTGGCGTTTCCAGATGATTGAACTGGAACTACTGGTGGCGTTTCCAGATGATTAAACTAGAACTACTGGTGGTGTTTCCAGATGATTAAACTACTGGTGGCGTTTCCAGATGATTGAACTGGAACTACTGGTGGCGTTTCCAGATGATTGAACTGGAACTACTGGTGGCGTTTCCAGATGATTAAACTAGAACTACTGGTGGCGTTTCCAGATGATTAAACTACTGGTGGCGTTTCCAGATGATTGAACTGGAACTACTGGTGGCGTTTCCAGATGATTGAACTGGAACTACTGGTGGCGTTCCAGATGATTAACTAGAACTACTGGTGGCGTTTCCAGATAAACTACTGGTGGCGTTTCCAGATTATTGAACTAGAACTACTGGTGGCGTTTCCAGATGATTGAACTGAAACTACTGGTGGCGTTTCCAGATGATTAAACTACTGGTGGCGTTTCCAGATGATTGAACTAGAACTACTGGTGGCGTTTCCAGATGATTGAACTGGAACTACTGGTGGCGTTTCCAGATGATTAAACTGGAACTACTGGTGGCGTTTCCAGATGATTAAACTAGAACTACTGGTGGCGTTTCCAGATGATTAAACTAGAACTACTGGTGGCGTTTCCAGATGATTGAAACTAGAACTACTGGTGGCGTTTCCAGATGATTGAACTGGAACTACTGGTGGCGTTTTCCAGATGATTGAACTGGAACTACTGGTGGCGTTTCCAGATGATTGAACTAGAACTACTGGTGGCGTTTCCAGATGATTAAACTACTGGTGGCGTTTCCAGATGATTGAACTAGAACTACTGGTGGCGTTTCCAGATGATTGAACTGGAACTACTGGTGGCGTTTCCAGATGATTAAACTAGAACTACTGGTGGCGTTTCCAGATGATTAAACTAGAACTACTGGTGGCGTTTCCAGATGATTGAACTAGAACTACTGATGGCGTTTCCAGATGATTGAACTGGAACTACTGGTGGCGTTTCCAGATGATTGAACTGGAACTACTGGTGGCGTTTCCAGATGATTGAACTGGAACTACTGGTGGCGTTTCCAGATGATTGAACTGGAACTACTGGTGGCGTTTCCAGATGATTGAACTGGAACTACTGGTGGCGTTTCCAGATGATTGAACTAGAACTACTGGTGGCGTTTCCAGATGATTAAACTAGAACGACTGGTGGCGTTTCCAGACGATTGAACTAGAACTACTGGTGGCGTTTCCAGATGATTAAACTAGAACTACTGGTGGGCGTTTCCAGATGATTAACTACTGGAACTACTACTGGTGGCGTTTCCAGATGATTAACTAGAACTACTGGTGGCGTTTCCAGATGATTGAACTGGAACTACTGGTGGCGTTTCCAGATGATTGAACTGGAACTACTGGTGGCGTTTCCAGATGATTGAACTGGAACTACTGGTGGCGTTTCCAGATGATTGAACTGGAACTACTGGTGGCGTTTCCAGATGATTGAACTGGAACTACTGGTGGCGTTTCCAGATGATTAAACTAGAACTACTGGTGGCGTTTCCAGATGATTAAACTACTGGTGGCGTTTCCAGATGATTGAACTAGAACTACTGGTGGCGTTTCCAGATGATTGAACTGGAACTACTGGTGGCGTTTCCAGATGATTAAACTAGAACTACTGGTGGCGTTTCCAGATGATTAAACTAGAACTACTGGTGGCGTTTCCAGATGATTGAACTAGAACTACTGCTGGCGTTTCCAGATGATTGAACTGGAACTACTGGTGGCGTTTCCAGATGATTGAACTGGAACTACTGGTGGCGTTTCCAGATGATTGAACTGGAACTACTGGTGGCGTTTCCAGATGATTGAACTGGAACTACTGGTGGCGTTTCCAGATGATTGAACTGGAACTACTGGTGGCGTTTCCAGATGATTGAACTAGAACTACTGGTGGCGTTTCCAGATGATTAAACTAGAACGACTGGTGGCGTTTCCAGACGATTGAACTAGAACTACTGGTGGCGTTTCCAGATGATTAAACTAGAACTAATGGTGGCGTTTCCAGATGATTAAACTGGAACTACTGGTGGCGTTTCCAGATGATTAAACTAGAACTACTGGTGGCGTTTCCAGATGATTGAACTGGAACTACTGGTGGCATTTCCAGATGATTGAACTGGAACTACTGGTGGCGTTTCCAGATGATTGAACTAGAACTACTGGTGGCGTTTCCAGATGATTGAACTAGAACTACTGGTGGCGTTTCCAATGATCTAGAACTACTGTGGCGTTTCCAGATGATTAAACTAGAACTACTGGTGGCGTTTCCAGATGATTAAACTAGAACTACTGGTGGCGTTTCCAGATGATTGAACTAGAACTACTGGTGACGTTTCCAGATAATTAAACTAGAACTACTGGTGACGTTTCCAGATGATTGAACTAGAACTACTGGTGACGTTTCCAGATGATTGAACTAGAACTACTGGTGGCGTTTCCAGATGATTGAACTAGAACTACTGGTGGCGTTTCCAGATGATTAAACTAGAACTACTGGTGGCGTTTCCAGATGATTGAACTAGAACTACTGGTGGCGTTTCCAGATGATTAAACTACTGGTGGCGTTTCCAAATAATTAAACTAGAACTACTGGTGGCGTTTCCAGATGATTAAACTACTGGTGGCGTTTCCAAATAATTAAACTAGAACTACTGGTGACGTTTCCAGATGATTGAACTAGAACTACTGGTGGCGTTTCCAGATGATTAAACTACTGGTGGCGTTTCCAAATAATTAAACTAGAACTACTGGTGGCGTTTCCAAATAATTAAACCAGAACTACTGGTGGCGTTTCCAGATGATTAAACCAGAACTACTGGTGGTGTTTCCAGATGATTAAACTAGAACTACTGGTGGCGTTTCCAGATGATTGAACTGCAACCGCTGGTGGCGTTTCCAGATAATTAAACTACTGGTGGTGTTTCCAGATGATGAAAGTGGAACGACTGGTGGCGTTTCTAGATGATTAAACTGCAACCGCTGGTGGCGTTTCTAGATAATTAAAGTAGAGCTACTTGTGGTGTTTCTAGATGATTAAACTAGAACTACTGGTGGCGTTTCCAGATGATTAAACTAGAACTACTGGTGGCGTTTCCAGATGATTGAACTGGAACTACTGGTGGCATTTCCAGATGATTAAACTAGAACTACTGGTGGCGTTTCCAGATGATTGAACTAGAACTACTGGTGGCGTTTCCAGATGATTGAACTAGAACTACTGGTGGCGTTTCCAGATGATTAAACTAGAACTACTGGTGACGTTTCCAGATAATTAAACTACTGGTGGCATTTCCAGATAATTAAACTAGAACTACTGGTGACGTTTCCAGATGATTGAACTAGAACTACTGGTGACGTTTCCAGATGATTGAACTAGAACTACTGGTGGCGTTTCCAGATGATTAAACTAGAACGACTGGTGGCGTTTCCAGATGATTGAACTGGAACTACTGGTGGCGTTTCCAGATGATTGAACTGGAACTACTGGTGGCGTTTCCAGATGATTGAACTGGAACTACTGGTGGGGTTTCCAGATGATTAAACTGGAACTACTGGTGGCGTTTCCAGATGATTAAACTGGAACTACTGGTGGCGTTTCCAGATGATTGAACTAGAACTACTGGTGGCGTTTCCAGATGATGGAACTGGAACTACTGGTGGCGTTTCCAGATGATTGAACTGGAACTACTGGTGGCGTTTCCAGATGATTGAACTGGAACTACTGGTGGCGTTTCCAGATGATTGAACTGGAACTACTGGTGGCGTTTCCAGATGATTGAACTGGAACTACTGGTGGCGTTTCCAGATGATTGAACTAGAACTACTGGTGGCGTTTCCAGATGATTAAACTAGAACTAATGGTGGCGTTTCCAGATGATTAAACTAGAACTACTGGTGGCGTTTCCAGATGATTGAACTGGAACTACTGGTGGCGTTTCCAGATGATTAAACTAGAACTACTGGTGGCGTTTCCAGATGATTAAACTAGAACTACTGGTGGCGTTTCCAGATGATTGAACTGGAACTACTGGTGGCGTTTCCAGATGATTAAACTAGAACTACTGGTGGCGTTTCCAGATGATTGAACTGGAACTACTGGTGGCATTTCCAGATGATTGAACTAGAACTACTGGTGGCGTTTCCAGATGATTGAACTAGAACTACTGGTGGCGTTTCCAGATGATTAAACTAGAACTACTGGTGGCGTTTGCAGATGATTAAACTAGAACTACTGGTGACGTTTCCAGATAATTAAACTACTGGTGGCATTTCCAGATAATTAAACTAGAACTACTGGTGACGTTTCCAGATGATTGAACTAGAACTACTGGTGACGTTTCCAGATGATTGAACTAGAACTACTGGTGGCGTTTCCAGATGATTGAACTAGAACTACTGGTGGCGTTTCCAGATGATTAAACTAGAACTACTGGTGGCGTTTCCAAATAATTAAACTAGAACTACTGGTGGCGTTTCCAGATGATTAAACTACTGGTGGCGTTTCCAAATAATTAAACTAGAACTACTGGTGGCGTTTCCAGATGATTAAACTACTGGTGGCGTTTCCAAATAATTAAACTAGAACTACTGGTGACGTTTCCAGATGATTGAACTAGAACTACTGGTGGCGTTTCCAGATGATTAAACTACTGGTGGCGTTTCCAGATAATTAAACTAGAACTACTGGTGGCGTTTCCAAATAATTAAACCAGAACTACTGGTGGTGTTTCCAGATGATTAAACTAGAACTACTGGTGGCGTTTCCAGATGATTGAACTGCAACCGCTGGTGGCGTTTCCAGATAATTAAACTACTGGTGGTGTTTCCAGATGATGAAAGTGGAACGACTGGTGGCGTTTCTAGATGATTAAACTGCAACCGCTGGTGGCGTTTCCAGATAATTAAACTACCAACCGCTGGTGGCGTTTCTAGATAATTAAACTAGAGCTACTTGTGGTGTTTCTAGATAATTAAAGTGGAACTACTGTTAGTGTTTCCAGATGATTAACCTGCAACCGCTGGTGGTGTTTCCAGATGATTAAAGTTAGGGGTGCTCTGATCAGGGTTTTTGGGGCCGATCACCGATCACTGAAATCAATATCGGCCGATCCGATACCGATCACCGATTGTATTTATTTCCCTTTGTTTCTTGCTGTCTTAGACCTTTTCGACTTAAAAATTGTGGACATGCGCCCCCTAGTGGCCCCGCCATAACTGGAGTGTGCGGTGCTCCACCAACTAACCCAAACACAGCAACGTGGAGCATCTGTTACTGATAACGCAGACATGTCTTGGATTGATGATGTTAGGCAGTGGCCTCCAGTTACAGATGAAGGTAGTTTATCGCTGTTTTTAATGATTGGTTATGGAAATAGCATGATCTATTCCCATAATCAAACACTAAAAACTGTGGAACGCTGCAACGCTGGCTATAACTAACGTCAACAAGCCATAAAGATTATGTTACTGTAACATTAACGCTAGCGGTAAATTAGGCTATGTGTTAATGTTATATTTAATTTATCATTCTCCTAATTCATTCATTCATTCATTCATTCATTCATTTATAGGCTTGTGCTAGTGCCGAGGGCTACAGTAGCCTCATACTGCTGTTCTTTCGGCCAGAATCGTCCGGGACTCTCAGCGAGACTATAAGTAGTACGAGACTGAATGTTAAAGAAAACTCACCCGGCTGTATTCATTTGGAACAAAGTCCTTTCTGTTGATATTTTTCACCCACGTCTTCCTAACTTCTTGTTCTGCAAACAAGGCAGTCTTCGTGCAGTAAAGGCTTGTGTATTTCACATACTTTCTTCTTCCATTATTGAATTTTCACGCCATTGTTGGCACAGTTTATAATGGAACATGTATTCCCACTCGACCGACTTGACATTATAAAAATATCTATTTGTAGAAAGAGAAAAACACTGGTTAATCTGCGAGCTGGTGAAAGTGTCGCTCTGTAGCACAACCCAGCAATGGTGGACGGGACGGGGAAAAGGTCTATACACAGTGTATGCGCACGAGAATAGAGCTCTTTTGATCGGCTTTAATGACAATTCTGACCGATCCTGATTATATGCATATCGGCCGATCCGATCAGGTCACCGATCGATCGGAGCACCCCTAATTAAACTGAAACTACTGGTGGTGTTTCCAGATGAATAAAGTGGAACTACTGTTAGCGTTTCCAGATGATTAACCTGCAACCGCTGGTGGTGTTTCCAGATGATTAATCTACTAGTAGCTCCAGTGCAGCTCCTTCTGTTCTGAGACGACTGCTGATGTTTTTCCTTCTTGGCATTGTGTTGAGTTATGGTATAGTCCTCACCCTGGTTAGTTTTCATCCACATAGTCCTGACTTCATCCAGTCATGGAGGCATGGACCCACTGAGCATGTGCAGATACTTAAGGTCTTGTGTTACTGCTGCTGTGATGTGATTGGTTCGTGAGGGAGCAGTAGGACAGATGGGGGCTCTCATTGGTCAAATTTCTGCAGACATCACAGGTTTCTCCTTAACCCACCTACTTTCTGCTCGTTGATCACAGTATTGATTGATTAAAGTGTTCCAGATAGCATTGGTGTGATTGCTGAGATTAACTACACCTGATCAGCAGTTTCCCAGCAGCCTCTCTGCTCCACATTGTTTTTCTATTTGTGGACACAGCGAGGGTGGGGCTGGAGGTGTGGCCTCTGAGCATTAAGGCCTGATCCTCCCCTCCATCTGCCATTACTCCTTCTTTGCTCTGAGGAAACACACTCCCGTGTCCTCTCTGATGAGTCTCCATCCTGCTCCGCCGCCCATCACCTGCCCATGGTGAAGTTCCATCGCCAAAGCCACGGCGGCGCCGAGCGGCGGGGGCGAGACGTGCTGCGGCAGGTGAGGCGGCGGCGTCAGACAGCTGAGGGAGAGAAGGAGAACGATAGAGATGGAAGAGGAAGAGGAGTGAGGATGAAGAGAACAGCAGGCTTCAGGTGGGAGACGGTTTAACACCAGCTTAAAACTGCAGACACACCTGAGGAGGTGTGTCTGCAGTTTTAAGGTGGAATGACCTTTTACTAGAAGCAACCTGAACAACTATCTAAGCAGTTTGCTTCAGATAGGTTGAGCAGAAAGGCTGTACCCTCGTTTACACTTGGCACAAGACTGTAGACCCCCGAGACCCCCGAGACCCCACTGAAGATGCTGCTGTGTGCCGACCAGAACCACTGACTTGGTGGCAGCTTCTTTATGATGATGATGGAGGAGGAAAAAGGTTAAAACTCTCGGTGTCCTCTTCAGATGGTCTCCATCTGAGATTATTCAGGACAGCAGCTCATCTGTAGAAGCTTTAAGATGTCTGTTGTCATGGCAACGCTTGATGTGATCGTAGTTTCCTGTCTTTTCCCATCATCAGAGTTTGGTCAGGGAGTAAATACTTTCTCTTCTGTGCGTCCAGTAAACACTCTGAAAAAGCCCTGCTGACCCAGAGGTCACATGTATTGATGAGATTAACTTGCACTGATCAGATTTTCTCTCTGTATCAATGCTTTTGCCTCATTGATCATTAAACTGGTGCAGATTGATGGACTGTTGCAGCCCATCAGTCATTTTGAAAACCAATCAAATGTGAGTTTGAGGCATCAGAAAGCTCCAAACTCCAGCTGGTCCTCCAGACCTGCAGTTCACCTGAAGGTCTCGCGCTGTGGTCTGCTGGTTCACAGACCTGCGTCTCACACTTTTACCTGTAAATATTTGGTTTTACAAAGCTGCAACATTCTGACATCAAATTCAGACTGTCCTTAAATCAGAAACTTTTATTGTAAAATCCTGAATTCCTGGTGAAGCAGTGGTGGTGGTGTCCTACCAGGTATCAGAGACAGGTGTTGGACCCAACGGTGTGGATCATCATCATCACTGCTGTTGCTAAGCTACAGAGACAACAACCCAGCTGGTTCCTGGATGTTCCTGGATGTTCCTGCTGGTTTCAACCACGTCTCTCTGAAAACATCTCCAACCTTTCAACAGTTCAACTGCTCCACCAGAGAGAAGAAAACGTTGGAGATGCATTCAGCTCCTCTGGTCCAGATAGATCATAGTCTGGTTCATCTCCTCCAGCTATAAACCATCATCCAGAGGAAACCTGAGACCAGAAGGACTGTGAGGAGGAGGTCCTAGGAAGCTGGAGAACCTCTAGAGGTGTTTGAGGCTCCAGACTGAGCTGAGCTCTGGGAGCCACATGGAGATGACATCACTGCCATGACTGAGTGATCCTGACTCCATCAACACCATCTCCACCAGAACAGAGAGGAGCTCCACCAGGAACAAACCTGGACCACCAGAGACCTGAAAGAGCTCCTCAACTAGAAAACAGAGCCTTCAGGGAGGAGACAGAGAATTACTGAGGTCAGGACGGAAACTACTGAAAGATCAGAGACAACAAGGAGGTGGACAGGAGAAAGATGGAGGACCAGTTCCAGCAGAACAATGGAGGAGACATGGTCAGGATGAAGAAGATCACAGGCTCCAACGAGTTGAAGACTCCATCAACCACCTGCTTCAACCAACCAACAGTCATCTGGACAAAGCAGCAGCTCTGAGGACCAAGTTCTTCAGTTTCTCCAGAACATTCAACTCCATCCAGCTGGTCTACTAGCAACAAACCTCCAGAAGACTCAGGGGTGAATCCGTGGTGGACCAGAGACTGAGGACAGAGAACTGATGGACCAGAGACTGAGGACAGAGGACTGATGGACCAGAGACTGAGGACAGAGAACTCATGGACCTGTTTGTGATGTGGAGACAATCATCTCATCTTTAATGTCAACAAGACAAAGGAGATGATTGTGGATTTCAGGAGGACCAGGAACAAGTCCAACAGCATCTCCATCATGGAGAAGAAGTGGAAGTGTTGGAGTCATCATCACCATGGTGACCATCAGAGGTTCTTCTAGTGTTGTCAGATTTCCCGCTGGTACCTGGATTCGGTCTATGATGGTGTTTCTGAGGTTCTGACGCTAAGATCCTGTGTCTGGTCACAACAAACCTGCTCATATTTCCTTCAAGTCAATTGTGAAAGACTCCTGGAGTCTTGGGACGTGGACTTCATGGAGGGTTAGGGTTAGAATTACGGGTTAGAGCTGGGCTACGCTACCAATGTACCAACCTTTGTCCCCTAAAAATCAAATTTTTTTGTTGTAAAATGGCTTACTTTGAAAATGTGTTTCTGAAAAACTGTTTACTAAAGAAGTGTTGACCTCCACCCGTCTATATAACGTCATCCCAGCGTTGACCTCCACCTGTCTATATAGATGTCATCCCAGCGTTGACCTCCACCTGTCTATATAGACGTCATCCCAGCATTGACCTCCACCCGTCTATATAGACGTCATCCCAGCGTTGACCTCCACCTGTCTATATAGACGTCATCCCAGCGTTGACCTCCACCCGTCTATATAGACGTCATCCCAGCGTTGACCTCCACCTGTCTATATAGACGTCATCCCAGCGTTGACCTCCACCTGTCTATATAGACGTCATCCCAGCGTTGACCTCCACCTGTCTATATAGACGTCATCCCAGCGTTGACCTCCACCTGTCTATATAGACGTCATCCCCATCCCAGTTTGACCTCCACCTGTCTATATAGACGTCATCCCAGCGTTGACCTCCACCTGTCTATATAGACGTCATCCCAGCGTTGACCTCCACCATCCTCTATATAGACGTCATCCCATTGACCTCCACCCGTCTATATCCACGTCATCCCAGCAGATTAGAAAAAAAATTCCCGCATGACGATCTCTGATTTGCTTGGTTTTTTTTTTCTTTTGAACTTTGACTCTAATGTAGTAACTTTGTGCAATATTAGCCTGGTACTAGCAATAACTTCGGATTTATAAATTTTTGAAAAAGTGCCCGTACGGCCATTTTCGTGACATTCTTAACGCTTTTAAAATTATTACCATTTTTGTATCTTTGAAACCGTACAAGCTAAAGAGCTGATTTTTTTAATGCTGTTAGTCCTGTATGTGCACTCTGTATGGGGTCAGTTTCAGGTGTCTATTCATTGCTGTTTGTTTTTTAAAATAAATTTCAAAACATCCAAAATAAATTTCACTCGCTTGTGCGGTTCACATTTCAAGTCCCCATTTGAACCCCTTGTAATAGTAGCTGAGACTACTTTTTTTTGTTGAACATCTCCTTCTCCTATAGAATAAAAAATACATAAAGAATTTGCAGAAACAATTGTATTTTAGTTCTCATACCCCAGCAAAAAACGAATTTCGCATTTTATTGTCGATATTCAATTGGCAATTGACAAAATATGACAAGATGTACCAAAAAACTAAAATATACTGCCAGAAAGGTAATGACAATATCTGTTTATATACAAAGTTTCAAGTTGGTACTAAGTCTCTAAGTTACCTAGAAAAAATTCTTAAATCGAGCATTTTTGCCGTTTTTCGAATTATTGAGAACTTGTAGAAAAGCACCAGAGAAAGTTTTCAATGTACATTTCAGTATACAGGCTGTACTTCTGCATTGTATTGTCTTGTCTGGACATGTTTGCTGATCTCAAATGGACAAGGCCTTTCAAACAAAATAGTTTGCTGCATGTTTTATTCCTCCCTGTCCGTGCTGTGTGAAAGTTTGGTGAATGACTCAAGCAAAAGTGCTTTGTTATTTATACTAGATAAACATGATCAATTGTGAAGCAAAATTACCAGTACTGGTAGTGCTATGCTGAATTGGCACAGCTGAGGTTTTAACATATTAATAAATGTGTAAATATAGAACTTATAGTAACACAAGTGCCTTGGCATTCAGTGCATGACATCATGCTTATGTCATTAGAAAATTCAGTGAGCAGTTCAGTTGATCAATAGCCATTGTAGACCAAGCTTCAAAATCAAATGCAGTGAATGTGAAATCTTTGAAGATGGCAGAGAACTTGGATACTTGTACAATTGGGAAAAAAAAAACTTTGTTCAGAACAGGATTGCTATAAACTGGACTTTGTCCAAAGTCTGAAACGGTCAGTATAATTTTGGTCTTATTATGTGCCAGCTTGATGTTCATTCCTTTATTCATATAATTAAGTGATGCAGGAGTAGTGTACAATACCTCATATTATCATAATTATTTTCTAACAGTTCAAAGGAGTTGATCAATGTACAGGATTTATCTGAACATGACCGAGAAATGCTGCTTCACAGGTGTGGATTTGATGGACTCCCATCAGAAGCAAACATCTGTCTGCATCACAAGAAAAAAAATGCCCAGTTTTTGCACTTATTGTAACCAATTTTTTTTTTTCTGCAATTCAATTTGCAACCCTTAAAGTTGATTTGGAATGGTCTCTACAGCACTCCTTGGAGACTTGCAGGTGAGCCTATGCTTGTACTTGGGTCTACAAAAAGAAGTGCTGCCGAGACTTTTGAACTTGTCACTCTCGATTATTATCAACCATCACTTTCTGCAGCTAAATGTTTTTCTTCACTGATCCTCATTCCATATCAAGATTCCATATCAAGATATTTGCCATTTGTGAAATTTAAAGTTCTGCACACAAAACAAGCATATTCTTGAAATTTCAGAAAAATGGCAAAAATGCTTGATTTAAGAATTTTTTCTAGGTAACTTAGAGTCTTAGTACCAACTTGAAACTTTGTATATAAACAGATATTGTCATTACCTTTCTGGTAGTATATTTAGTGTTTTGGTACATCTTGTCATATTTTGTCAATTGCCAATTGAATATCGACAATAAAATGCGAAATTCGTTTTTTGCTGGGTCATATGAGAACTAAAATACAATTGTTTCTGCAAATTCTTTATGTATTTTTATTCTATCAGAGAAGGAGATTGTTCAACAAAAAAAGTAAGTCTCAGCTACTATTACAAGGGGTCCAAATATGGACTTGAAATGTGAACCGCACAAAGCGAGTGAAATTTATTTTGGATGTTTGAAATTTATTTTAAAACAAACAGCAATGAATAGACACCTGAAACTGACCCCATACAGAGTGCACATACAGGACTAACAGTATTAAAAAAAAATCAGCTCTTTAGCTTGTACGGTTTCAAAGATACAGCCCCTCAAAAATGGTAATAATTTTAAAAGCGTTGGGAATGTCACAAAAATGGCCGTATGGGCACTTTTTCAAAAATGTATAAATCCAAAGTTATTGCTAGTACCAGGCTAATATTGCACCTACATTATAGTCAAAGTTCATAAGAAAAAAATATCAAGCAATCAGAGATGGTCATGCCCTCTATATAGACGTCATCCCAGCGTTGACCTCCACCTGTCTATATAGATGTCATCCCAGCGTTGACCTCCACCTGTCTATATAGACGTCATCCCAGCGTTGACCTCCACCCGTCTATATAGACGTCATCCCAGCGTTGACCTCCACCTGTCTATATACGTCATCCCAGCGTTGACCTCCACCTGTCTATATACGTCATCCCAGCGTTGACCTCCACCTGTCTATATAGACGTCATCCCACCCAGCGTTGACCTCCACCTGTCTATATAGACGTCATCCCAGCGTTGACCTCCACCTGTCTATATAGACGTCATCCCAGCGTTGACCTCCACCTGTCTATATAGACGTCATCCCAGCGTTTGACCTCCACCTGTCTATATAGACGTCATCCCAGCGTTGACCTCCACCTGTCTATAGACGTCATCCCAGCGTTGACCTCCACCTCTATATATACGTCATCCCAGCGTTGACCTCCACCCGTCTATATAGATGTCATCCCAGCGTTGACCTCCACCTGTCTATATAGACGTCATCCCATCCCCAGCGTTGACCTCCACCTGTCTATATAGACGTCATCCCAGCGTTGACCTCCACCTGTCTATATAGACGTCATCCCAGCGTTGACCTCCACCTGTCTATATAGACGTCATCCCAGCGTTTGACCTCCACCTGTCTATATAGACGTCATCCCAGCGTTGACCTCCACCTGTCTATATAGACGTCATCCCAGCGTTGACCTCCACCTGTCTATATAGACGTCATCCCAGCGTTGACCTCCACCTGTCTATATAGACGTCATCCCAGCGTTGACCTCCACCCTGTCTATATAGACGTCATCCCAGCGTTGACCTCCACCTGTCTATATAGACGTCATCCCAGCGTTGACCTCCACCTGTCTATATAGACGTCATCCCAGCGTTGACCTCCACCTGTCCTATATAGTCATCCCAGCGTTGACCTCCACCTGTCTATATAGACGTCATCCCAGCGTTGACCTCCACCCGTCTATATAGATGTCACCCATCCCCCAGCGTTGACCTCCACCTGTCTATATAGACGTCATCCCAGCGTTGACCTCCACCTGTCTATAGACGTCATCCCAGCGTTGACCTCCACCTGTCTATATAGACGTCATCCCAGCGTTGACCTCCACCTGTCTATATAGACGTCATCCCAGCGTTGACCTCCACCTGTCTATATACGTCATCCCCAGCGTTGACCTCCACCTGTCTATATAGACGTCATCCCAGCGTTGACCTCCACCTGTCTCTATATAGACGTCATCCCAGCGTTGACCTCCACCCGTCTATATAGACGTCATCCCAGCGTTGACCTCCACCTGTCTATATAGACGTCATCCCAGCGTTGACCTCCACCTGTCTATATAGAATAGACGTCATCCCAGCGTTGACCTCCACCTGTCTATATAGACGTCATCCCAGCGTTGACCTCCACCTGTCTATAGACGTCATCCCAGCGTTGACCTCCACCTGTCTATATAGACGTCATCCCAGCGTTGACCTCCACCGTCTATATAGACGTCATCCCAGCGTTGACCTCCACCTGTCTATATAGAAGTCATCCCAGCGTTGACCTCCACCCGTCTACATAGATGTCATCCCAGCGTTGACCTCCACCTGTCTATATAGACGTCATCCCAGCGTTGACCTCCACCTGTCTACATAGACGTCATCCCAGCGTTTACCTCCACCTGTCTATATAGACGTCATCCCAGCGTTTACCTCCACCCGTCTATATAGACGTCATCCCAGCGTTGACCTCCACCTGTCTATACAGAAGTCATCCCAGCGTTGACCTCCACCCGTCTATATAGACGTCATCCCAGCGTTGACCTCCACTTGTCTTCCTCTTAAAGGGGAGTTTTTTTCTTGCCACTGTTTGGCTTAAAGGTTTTTTTCTCTTATCAGTTTTTTTACTTGCTGTTTTTCTTTGATTATGATTTAATATTATAACTTATTTCATGATATTTGCTCAGGGGTAATGATCTGTTTCTCTAAAGCGCCTGGAGACAGTTTCCATTGAAATGAATTGAATTGAGAGAGAGACGTGGGTCTCAGACCTCAGACCTCAGTGAGAGAGCTGTCAGCAGGTTTTGGGTCAAGAGACCTTAGTGTGAGAGAGAGAGTAGTGGAGGATTAGGGGGGTGGGGTAACCAGGTCACAGGAGATTAGTGCGTATGTGTGTGTTTGTTGTCTCCATGGCTACAGCCGCCTGGGAGGTCAGCTGCTTTAGCCTTAGCCTAGCTTAGTGGTGGTTAGCCTCTTTCCAGCTGATCCGGTGCTAACCTGCTAACCCAGTTAGTTAGCTGATCCCCCAAACGGAGACAGAATCTGATGGACTGATCAGTTCTGGCTTCTCATTGGAGGACCATTGACGGTGTCACCTCCATCAGCTGGAGCACAACGTTGTCCTTTCTGGTTCAGTAGTGTTCGTTATGTCTTCTGTTTCTGACCAGTGGTCGCCTTCTTCCTTTTTCACTGACGTGTATCTTCCATACCTTCTGGACATGTTTCAGAGGGAAATTCCTTCTTCCTCAGAAGTGTCACTTGATGTCAGTGTGACGTGTCTTCATCAGCTGGTGTTATGGAGACGTCTCCTGGGAGGAGCTTTGATACTGAGAAGAAAGAACATCAAAGGAATGTGAGGAGGAGAAGAAAAAAAGATCAATAAAGGGAAAGGCACAGCAGGAAAACTACAGGTCAGCCATTACGGACCAAAATCATCAGTTGACTGGGATAAGACCAGTGTCGTCCACACCAAGGACAACGAGCACCAGTGCTGGATCAGGGAGGATGGAGAGAGATATGGGGACGTACATGCTCTCCCACATCTGGAGCAGTGTCCTGGAGAGACGATCAGCATCCTGGAGAGACGAGCAGCGTCCTGGAGAGACGAGCAGCGTCCTGGAGAGACAATCAGCGTCCTGGAAAGACGATCAGCGTCCTGGAGAGACGATCAGCATCCTGGAGAGACGAGCAGCGTCCTGGAGAGACGAGCAGCGTCCCGGACAGACGAGCAGCGTCCCGGAGAGACGAGCAGCGTCCCGGAGAGACGAGCAGCGTCCCGGAGAGACGATCAGCGTCCCGGAGAGACGATCAGCATCCTGGAGAGACGAGCAGCGTCCTGGAGAGACGATCAGCGTCCCGGAGAGACGAGCAGCGTCCCGGACAGACGAGCAGCGTCCCGGAGAGACGAGCAGCGTCCTGGAGAGACCAGCAGACATCAGCCTCCATAACACCAGCTGATGAAGACACGTCACACCTGACATCAGGTGACACTTCTGAGGAAGGAGGAAGTTTCTGCTGAAGCAGGTACGGAAGATACACATCTGTGACTAAGGAAGAAGGTGACCACTGTCCTCTCTGCTGCAGCATCTGCTCATCCCTGCTCAGCTCTGATGAAGTCCAGCAGAAAACCCTCTGGTTGTCAGGAAACTAAACCATCATGAAACCATTTTCTGGTGTTTAAACTGCTTGTGTCCCAGCTTCATTTGTGTTTTTTTTTTTTGCGCACATTTAAGCCCCGCCCACTTCTCACCTTTCTGTTCCAACTACCAGCCCCGCGCCTCCACCTCTACCTGTGTCCTTATGTCAGTTCTGTTTCAGTTGGTCTTCGTCCCCGTTCTGATTTAAGTCACATGGTGCAAACGTGGGTCACAACAGTTTGAGTCACATGACCACAAACGAGTCACATGACATAAACGTGGGTCACATGACTTCACCACAGGTCACATGACATCAATGAATTCTTTTCATTTTTGTTTCTGTTTCAAACATGACTTTCCCATCAGTTCAGTTCTCATAGTTTCTTATTGTGGTGTTTTGATTCTTTTCTACTGGTTTATCCATCATTCAGTCATTTATTTATTTTATTATTTTCTTTCATCTATTTATTTTACTTGTCATGTGTGTTAGGGTTGATCTTTTCTCTCGCTCCTCTCCCTCTCTGCGCCGCCGCCGCCTCAACATTTTGGATAAATCTCGTTATCAGACTACAGGTGCCTCGTTGGCCTCTCCGTCACCGTCTGAGCGCGCTCAGTAATGCCGTCTGTCGCCCTGCCCCTTGGCGACGTCGGCCAATTGCCTTCCTTGGCTTCATCCTGTCAGTTAAAGCTCTGCAGCCGCTGGCCAATCAGGTAAGAACAGCTGTGGAACGGCTTCTGATTGGACGATGGGAGACTCAAAGGGCGGGCAGTGACCGTCTCTGTCCTCTTCCTGCCTACTCCTTTTCCTCTTCCTGTCTCCAGTAAAGATGGTGGTTTGTGTTCTCCTGCAGGTGGCGTTGTACCGCTCCTTCCCGACTCGCCTCGTCTCTCGTGCCTGGGGTCGACTCAACAAGCTGGACCTGCCCACCTGGCTCAGAAAACCCATCTACTCCCTCTACATCTGGACCTTCGGAGTGAACATGCAGGTCCGACCCAGAACCAGACTCCGGTTCTTCTGTTGCTGTGTCGTTGTTTCATGTGAACTCTGTTCTCTCGCTGGTTCCTCTGTTTGTCCACCAGGAGGCAGCAGTGGAGGATTTACACCACTACAGAAACCTGGGAGAGTTCTTCAGACGACGCCTCAAACCTGCAGTCCGACCCGTCTGTTCCTCCTCCTGCCTGGTAACCTCATCCTCCCAACACCTGAGACTGGTTTAACTGGACCTGAGACGGGTTTCACTGGAGCTGAGACGGGTTTAACTGGAGCTGAGACGGGTTTAACTGGACCTGAGACGGGTTTAACTGGAGCTGAGACGGGTTTAACTGGACCCGAGACGGGTTTAACTGGACCTGAGACTGGTTTAACTGGACCTGAGACTGGTTTAACTGGACCTGAGACTGGTTTCACTGGACCTGAGATGGGTTTAACTTGAGCTGAGACTGGTTTAACTGGACCTGAGATGGGTTTAACTGGACCTGAGATGGGTTTAACTGGAGCTGAGATGGGTTTAACTGGACCTGAGACGGGTTTAACTGGACCTCAGACGGGTTTAACTGGAGCTGAGACGGGTTTGACTGGGGCTGAGACTTGTTTAACTGGAGCTGAGATGGGTTTAACTTGAGCTGAGACTGGTTTAACTGGACCTGAGACGGGTTTAACTGGACCTGAGATGGGTTTAACTGGAGCTGAGACGGGTTTAACTGGACCTCAGATGGGTTTAACTGGAGCTGAGACGGGTTTAACTGGGGCTGAGATGGGTTAAACTGGGGCTGAGACTTGTTTAACTGGAGCTGAGATGGGTTTAACTGGGGCTGAGACTGGTTTAACTGGGGCTGAGACGGGTTTAACTGGAGCTGAGACGGGTTTAACTGGGGCTGAGATGGGTTTAACTGGACCTGAGACTGGTTTACTGGAGCTGAGATGGGTTTAACTGGGGCTGAGACGGGTTTAACTGGGACTGAGACGGGTTTAACTGGGGCTGAGACGGGTTTAACTGGGGCTGAGATGGGTTTAACTGGACCTGAGACTGGTTTAACTGGAGCTGAGACGGGTTTAACTGGAGCTGAGACGGGTTTAACTGGAGCTCAGACGGGTTTAAATGGAGCTGAGACGGGTTTAACTGGAGCTGAGACGGGTTTCACTGGGGCTGAGACGGGTTTAACTGGACCTGAGACGGGTTTAACTGGACCTGAGACGGGTTTAACTGGACCTGAGACGGGTTTAACTGGACCTGAGACGGGTTTAACTAGAGCTCAGACGGGTTTAACTTGAGCTGAGACTGCTTTAACTTGAGCTGAGACTGCTTTAACTGGAGCTGAGACGGGTTTAACTGGAGCTGAGACGGGTTTAACTGGACCTGAGAAGGGTTTAACTGGACCTGAGACGGGTTTAACTGGACCTGAGACGGGTTTCACTGGAGCTGAGACGGGTTTAACTGGAGCTGAGACGGGTTTAACTGGAGCTGAGATGGGTTTAACTTGAGCTGTGACTGGTTTAACTGGGGCTGAGACGGGTTTCACTGGACCTGAGACGGGTTTAACTGGACCTGAGACGGGTTTAACTGGACCTGAGACGGGTTTCACTGGAGCTGAGACGGGTTTAACTGGAGCTGAGACGGGTTTAACTGGAGCTGAGATGGGTTTAACTGGAGCTGAGACTGGTTTAACTGGAGCTGAGACGGGTTTAACTGAACCTGAGACGGGTTTCACTGGACCTGAGATGGGTTTAACTGGACCTGAGATGGGTTTAACTGGACCTGAGACGGGTTTCACTGGACCTGAGACGGGTTTCACGGGAGCTGAGACGGGTTTAACTGGAGCTGAGACGGGTTTAACTGGAGCTGAGACGGGTTTAACTGGAGCTGAGACGGGTTTAACTGGACCTGAGACGGGTTTAACTGGAGCTGAGACGGGTTTAACTGGAGCTGAGACGGGTTTAACTGGAGCTGAGACGGGTTTAACTGGACCTGAGACGGGTTTAACTGGACCTGAGACGGGTTTAACTGGAGCTGAGACGGGTTTAACTGGAGCTGAGAAGGGTTTAACTGGAGCTGAGACGGGTTTAACTGGAGCTGAGACGGGTTTAACTGGGGCTGAGATGGGTTTAACTGGACCTGAGACGGGTTTCACTGGACCTGAGGCGGGTTTAACTGGACCTGAGACGGGTTTAACTGCAGCTGAGACGGGTTTAACTGGAGCTGAGACGGGTTTAACTGGAGCTGAGACGGGTTTAACTGGAGCTGAGACGGGTTTAACTGGAGCTGAGACGGGTTTAACTGGAGCTGAGACGGGTTTAACTGGAGCTGAGACGGGTTTAACTGGAGCTGAGACGGGTTTAACTGGAGCTGAGATGGGTTTAACTGGAGCTGAGACTGGTTTAACTGGAGCTGAGACGGGTTTAACTGGACCTGAGACAGGTTTAACTGGACCTGAGACGGGTTTAACTGGACCTGAGACGGGTTTAACTGGACCTGAGACGGGTTTAACTGGACCTGAGACGGGTTTAACTGGAGCTCAGACGGGTTTAACTTGAGCTGAGACTGGTTTAACTTGAGCTGAGACTGGTTTAACTGGAGCTGAGACGGGTTTAACTGGAGCTGAGACGGGTTTAACTGGACCTGAGAAGGGTTTAACTGGACCTGAGACGGGTTTAACTGGACCTGAGACTGGTTTCACTGGAGCTGAGATGGGTTTAACTGGAGCTGAGACGGGTTTAACTGGAGCTGAGATGGGTTTAACTTGAGCTGTGACTGGTTTAACTGGGGCTGAGACGGGTTTCACTGGACCTGAGACGGGTTTAACTGGACCTGAGACGGGTTTCACTGGAGCTGAGACGGGTTTCACTGGAGCTGAGACGGGTTTAACTGGAGCTGAGACGGGTTTAACTGGAGCTGAGACGGGTTTAACTGGAGCTGAGATGGGTTTAACTGGAGCTGAGACTGGTTTAACTGGAGCTGAGATGGGTTTAACTGAACCTGAGACGGGTTTCACTGGACCTGAGATGGGTTTAACTGGACCTGAGATGGGTTTAACTGGACCTGAGACGGGTTTCACTGGACCTGAGATGGGTTTAACTGGACCTGAGATGGGTTTAACTGGACCTGAGACGGGTTTCACTGGACCTGAGACGGGTTTCACTGGACCTGAGACGGGTTTCACGGGAGCTGAGATGGGTTTAACTGGAGCTGAGACGGGTTTAACTGGAGCTGAGACGGGTTTAACTGGAGCTGAGACGGGTTTAACTGGACCTGAGACGGGTTTAACTGGAGCTGAGACGGGTTTAACTGGAGCTGAGAAGGGTTTAACTGGAGCTGAGACGGGTTTAACTGGAGCTGAGACGGGTTTAACTGGGGCTGAGACGGGTTTAACTGGGGCTGAGATGGGTTTAACTGGACCTGAGACGGGTTTCACTGGACCTGAGACGGGTTTAACTGGACCTGAGACGGGTTTAACTGCAGCTGAGACGGGTTTAACTGGAGCTGAGACGGGTTTAACTGCAGCTGAGACGGGTTTAACTGGAGCTGAGACGGGTTTCACTGGAGCTGAGACGGGTTTAACTGGAGCTGAGACGGGTTTAACTGGAGCTGAGATGGGTTTAACTGGAGCTGAGGCTGGTTTAACTGGAGCTGAGATGGGTTTAACTGGACCTGAGACGGGTTTCACTGGACCTGAGATGGGTTTAACTGGACCTGAGATGGGTTTAACTGGACCTGAGACGGGTTTCACTGGACCTGAGACGGGTTTCACTGGACCTGAGACGGGTTTCACGGGAGCTGAGATGGGTTTAACGGGAGCTGAGACGGGTTTAACTGGAGCTGAGACGGGTTTAACTGGAGCTGAGATGGGTTTAACTGGACCTGAGACGGGTTTAACTGGAGCTGAGACGGGTTTAACTGGAGCTTTAAGGGTTTAAACTGGAGCTGAGACGGGTTTAACTGGAGCTGAGACGGGTTTTAACTGGAGCTGAGACGGGTTTAAAACTGGGGCTGAGATGGGTTTAACTGGACCTGAGACGGGTTTCACTGGACCTGAGACGGGTTTAACTGGACCTGAGACGGGTTTAACTGCAGCTGAGACGGGTTTAACTGGAGCTGAGACGGGTTTAACTGGAGCTGAGACGGGTTTAACTGGAGCTGAGACGGGTTTAACTGGACCTGAGACGGGTTTAACTGGAGCTGAGACGGGTTTAACTGGAGCTGAGACGGGTTTAACTGGAGCTGAGACGGGTTTAACTGGAGCTGAGACGGGTTTAACTGGAGCTGAGAGTGGTTTAACTGGAGCTGAGAGTTGTTTAACTGGAGTTGAGGCTGGCTTAACCGCGTGTTAGACTGGTTTAACCGGGTCTGAGGTTGGTTTAACTGGGTCTTGGACCGGTTTAACTGGGTCTGAGGTTTGTTTAACTGGGTCTTAGACTGGTTTAACTGGGTCTGGAGCTTGTTTAACCGGGTCTTAGACTGGTTTAACTGGGTCTGGAGCTTGTTTAACTGGGTCTTAGACTGGTTTAACTGGGTCTGAGGATTGTTTAACTGGGTCTGAGGCTTGTTTAACTGGGTCTTAGACTGGTTTAACCGGGTCTTAGACTGGTTTAACTGGGTCTGAGGCTGGTGTAACTGGAAAACAGGTGTAAACTGGTCCTGACACTGAGAAACTGGTGTAAACTGGCTTTCAGACTGGGTGTCATGTATAGTGCTGGTTAAGACGGTTTGCGGCAGGAATTTAAACTGTCCATCTTTACTGGGACTAGATGTTGTGGGTCATCTGGTCTGTTTTTTGTCCCAGACCTCTCCAGCTGATGGGAAGATCCTCCATTTTGGTCGCGTGAAGAACTCACAGGTGGAGCAGGTCAAGGGGGTCACCTACAGTCTGGAGAACTTCCTGGGTCCTCAGATGAGAGGGGGCACTGGTAAGACCACCAGAGTCCAGAAAATAGTCATGTGAAACTGATCGGAGACGGAACACAGACGTCATTACTATCGTTAGCATTGTTTGTGTGTGGTTAACAGCCATTTCTCCATAGACCCGTCTTCGTCCTATCAGGACCTCCTGGTGTCGTCTCCTGACAGCGAGCTCTTCCACATCGTGGTCTACCTGGCTCCAGGTGACTACCACTGCTTTCACTCGCCCACTGATTGGACGGTGGAGCTTCGTCGTCACTTCCCAGGTGAGTTCTAAGCTTTCAGACCCGTCAGACCTGTTCTCCGCCACCGTCCTCACCTGTCTCCCTCTCCTTGTCAGGCTCGTTGATGTCCGTCAACCCGGGCGTGGCCCGTTGGGTTAAGGAGCTGTTCTGCCTCAATGAGCGCGTGGTTCTGACTGGCCAATGGCAGCACGGCTTCTTCTCGTTAACGGCGGTGGGCGCCACCAACGTGGGCTCCATCCGACTCTACTTTGACCAGGTGAGAAGATGACCTGCCGGATTATCTAAAGAGGCCTGACTGGTCGCTACTATAGGAACCTGGTCCAAACTGGTCTAATTATTCTATACTAGTTTAAGCTTAACTGGTCTAAACTGGTTTAACTAATCAAAAACTAGTTTAAACTGGTCTAACTAGTCCACATAGTCTACACTGGTCTAAACTACTATAAACTGGTCTTAATGGGTGTAAACTGGTCCAACTGATCTAAACCAGTCTAACTAGTCCAACAGTTCTGACCTGTCTAGACCGGTCTAACTGTCTTAAATGGCTTCACTGGTGTGAACTGCTGTATACTGGTCTGAACTGGTCTAACAGGGGTCACTGTCTCCTCAGGAGCTCCACACCAACACCCCCCGCTACAGTAAGGGCTCCTTCCACGACCGCAGTTACGTCTCCGTAAGCGACCAGGCACTGAAAGTGGCCAGTGAGGGGGGCGTGGCCTTACAGAAGGGGGAGGCGCTGGGGGAGTTCAACCTGGGCTCCACCATTGTCCTGCTGTTCGAGGCCCCCAGAGACTTCACCTTCAACCTGCAGCCCGGACAGCGAATCAGAGTGGGCGAGGGACTCGGTAGCCGCTGATTGGCTGCAGACTTGAGGGTTTGGGGGGGACACAACATCACTAATTCAGACTGTTGAGGGCAGTTCAAGGCATTGTGGGTAATTTTTTCTGTGGGAGTCACAAGGAGGACGTTTGACGCAAGAACTCCAACTCCCGGAATGCTTTGTGCCTCATTCTGCCAACGGATGTCTGTTTGAATGTTGAAGCTTTATTGGCCACCTGTTTCAGCCACAGGTTTCTGTGTAAACCTGAAGCAGCTGATTGGCTGATGGACGGGAGGCCCTGGCTGATTGGCTGAGGACCAGAACTTCATTCAGATCCTTCCAGAGCACCTCCAGGTTCCTGTCAGCTCCTCACTGATCTGGACGTTGACCTGCTCTTTAAGCCTGTCATTTTTATAACACACTTGTGAGTTTTATTGTGAGTTGTTGTGTTCATGCTTCTGTCTATAAACAGACTCTGAGCGAGTCCCAGATGTGTTATTCTGTGTGGGGGAGGGAGGGTCAGTTTGTCCATCTACATATCATACAACTAATACTGAAATAAACGCTCATCCAGGACTTCTGGACAACAACGGAGACTGAGTCCTCTGTTTGTTCCACCTGGATGTTCACGTAGATGCAGTAGGTCACCACCAGGTTACCACGGCAACGTAGTGATGCAGCAGAGCTGCTGTTGAACTGTGAAGTAAAAGAAGAACCTGAAAGATCCTCCAGTTCTGGTCTACCTCGCTACAGAAAATAATGTGTCCTTCCAAAGCAGAAGTTAAAGATGTGGAGCTGAAAACCAGGAGGAGACACACGGCCAGGAGACTCAAATAAAACCATCTTTGGAATAAAAGTAGAGGATCTCTGATGGTGAATCCTGCCACTGGTTGGAGGATGACCAGACGAGCCGTTCTGTTGGGCGTAGCGCCACCACGCTGCAGAATCAAAGAAAACAACTTTATTGTTGGAACAAAGACGCTACAACTGGAAGCATCATCCCAGGTCCACGTCCACGTTGAGACAACGGTCCAGGGAGCGTCAGCGGCCGAGGAGACGGCTGACATGAAGACAGTCAGGAGTCTGAAGACAGAAGACGGACGTTCCTCCTGCTGAACTGTCATCTTCAGAAGAGGAATGTTGAGGAAGATGCAGCAGAATCCTCCAATCAGACTCTGACTCTGAGACAGAGAGCTTCATTAGGGATGGAGGGGTGGCTGATGGAGCTTCTGTTGGGATGATGTTCATCTGACATCAGTTTACAGAGACACTGTTGACTCTGAAGGAAGTTTCCTTTATTTGATCAAATAAAAACCATCTAATTTGACTAACCAACTGATTAATAGTGTAATTTACGTCGATCACTTGATGCTCCTAAAAACTGTTGAATTTTAAAAGCTGCCATGTTGGCAGAGGAGCTGGACCACGCCCACCTTCACCTCAGTCAGTTAGCTGTTTTACTCAGCTTACCTTTGCTGCTAATTAATGTTAATTTACATTCATTCTGGTCAAATCTGTCCAAACATCCTCATTTCAAGTGTCACAGAAACCACATCTGGAACCAGGACTAGCAGATTTCTGCTGGAGCCACCGCTCCATCAGTCTGCTGCTGCTGGAGGTAGAAGGTCGATCAGTCTGCTCCAGCTGGAGGCTGGATTCTCTTTGAATGATGGTGATCTGAGGTCTTCTTCTGAAGCTAGCTGCAGCATCAAATGGTTGGTAGAAGAAGAGCTGTTGGTGCTGGGAGGTACCAGCTGCTGGAGGTTGGTTGCTGGGGAGGTAGAAGGTCATCACTCAGCTGGAGAGGATTCTCTTTGAATGATGGTGATCTGAGGTCTTCAGAAGCTTCTCATAGTTGTCTAGGAGCTGCAGCATCAAATGATTGGTAGAAGAAGTTTAGATGTTGGTGCTTGGAGGTTCCAGGCTGGAGGTCCAGGAGGACACACAAGGAACATGGTTGGACCTGGATGACGGAGCTCTGAGGCTGCAGCAGGTAGCAGCGCTGCCTTTCATTAGATCAGGAGATGAGGTCACACAGGTGGAGGTGGAGAGCATCCGTCACCGCTGGGACGGTGGTGTCTCTGATGCCGTGGACAGCTGCTGCTCCACATCTGTCGCTCAGACGATGGTTGGAAACATCAGGGCATCTCCATAAGGGTTTGTATCACAGAAGTGTCACATGTTTTATCTTCACGTTGCAACTTTATGGAGTAAAATTACTTGTGCTGCAAAATTTCCAATTTCATGTAAGTGCAGTTCCAGAGTCACATTTTGTCATAAATTCAAGAATCTAATTTTTTTGGTATAAAATTACGTCTTTAAACATCAGCTTTTCTGCAGTTAGAACTTAATGTCCTACATTTTGTCATTTTGACATTTTGTCCTCAAATCATGAATTTCCAACTTTTTATTGTAAAAAGCACTATTACATTTATGATTAAAATAAAAATGTAAACTAAATATCAAAGGATTTCAAATTTCATACAACTAACTTTATAAGTCGACAGGTCCAAATTAAAACTATAACATTTTGTTGTAAAAAATTATTTTTCTTAATTGAAACTTTTTTCACAATATTACAACTTTTAATCATGAAATATGGATTTTGGAGGGATGAACAAATGTTTTATTCTATTATTTATTAATCACTATTTGGCAACGTTGAAAGTTATTAGCATAAAACTTTGTTATAAGATTGTAAATTTAGTATAAATGCAATTTTGTCATAAAAACACATTTTTAATGTCAAACCAGAAATTTCACATCACAGCCTTTTCTCATAAAAATCAAATTTCACAATGTCATGATTTCTTGACAAAAAGTTATTTTTGAAAATTAAAATCAAATATCGCTTGGACAAAAAAAAAAAAAACATCCTTATTTGTTATAAAATGGTAACTACACTTTTTATAAAATAAATACTTATCAGAGCTCACAAATCACAACTTTGTGTCAAACATCTACTTCTGATGGTAAAACAGCTGCTAAACAGTCTTCTGCTGAAAGGACACCTGTCAGGTTGGTACTCTGCTACAGGAGAAGCTCTCCCAGCTGAGCGTGCCTGACTCCACCTGCAGGTGGATCACAGACTTCCTGTCTGACAGGAAACAGTATGTGAAGCTGGGAAAACACATCTGGAACCACAGACCATCAGTACTGGATCCCCCCAGGGCTGTGTTCTTTCTCCTCTGGTCTTCTCCCTGTACACGAACAGCTGCACCTCCAGTCACCAGTCCGTCAAGCTCCTGAAGTTTGCAGATGACACCACCCTCATCGGACTCATCTCTGATGGTGACGAGTCCACCTACAGGTGGGAGGTTTACCACCTGGTGACCTGGTGCAGCCAGAACAGCCTTGAGCTCAACGCTCTAAAGACAGTGGAGATGGTTGTGGACTACAGGAAGAACTCAGCCCCACCTGCCCCCATCACCCTCTGTGACTCCATTAATGACACTGTGGAGTCTTTCCGCTTCCTGGGAACTGTCATCTCCCAGGACCTTCAAGTGGGAGCTGAACATCAGCTCCCTCATCAAGAAAGCACAGCAGAGGATGTATCTTCCTGAGGCAGCTGCAGAAATTCAGTCTGCCGAAGACAATGATGGTGCAGTTCTACACAGCCATCATTGAGTCCATCCTCACCTCCTCCATCACCATCTGGTACGCTGCCAAGGACAAAGGACAGCTGGCTTAGCAGCTGGACTTGATCCTGACCTGGAGGACTCTCTCAGGACCCTGAGGGACCTGGACTCCTCCAGGACCCTGAACCTGACCTGGACCTGGACCTGGACCTGACCTCCAGGACCCTGAGACCTGGACCAGGACCTGGACCTGACCTGACTGACCTGGACCTGGACCTGGACCTGGACCTGACCCTCCAGGACCCTGAGACCTGGACCTGGACCCTGGACTCCTGGACCCTGGACCTGGACCTGGACTCCTCCAGGACCCTGACCTGGACTCCTCCAGGACCCTGAGACCTGGACCTGACTCCTCCAGGACCTGAGACCTGGACCTGGACTCCTCCAGACCCTGAGACCTGGACCTGGACTCCTCCAGGACCCTGAGACCTGACCTGGACTCCTGAGACCTGGACCTGGACCTGACTCCTGGACCAGGACCCTGGACCTGGACCTGGACTGTACCTCAGGACCCTGAGACCTGGACCTGTACTCCTCCAGGACCCTGAGACCTGGACTGGACTCCAGGACCCTGAGACCTGGACCTGGACTCCTCCAGGGACCCTGACCTGGACCTGGACTCCTCCAGGACCCTGAGGCCTGGACCTGGACTCCTCCAGGACCCTGAGACCCTGGACCTGAGGACCTCCTCCAGGACCCTGAGACCTGGACCTGGACCTCCTGGAGGACCCCTCCAGGACCCTGAGACCTGGACCTGGACTCCTCCAGGACCCTGAGACCTGGACCTGGACCTCCTCCAGACCCTGAGACCTGGACCTGGACTCCTCCAGGACCCTGAGGCCTGGACCTGACTGGACCTGGACCCTCCAGACCCTGAGACCTGGACCTGGACTCCTCCAGGACCCTGAAACCTGGACCTGACCCTCCAGGACCCTGAGACCTGGACCTGGACTCCTCCAGGACCCTGAGACCTGACCTGGACGGACCTGGACCTGGACCTGGACCCTCCAGGACCCTGAGACCTGGACCTGGACTCCTCCAGACCCTGAGGACCTGGACCTGGACCCTGACCTGGACCTGTACTCCTCCAGGACCCTGAGACCTGGACCTGGACTCCTCCAGACCCTGAGACTGACCTGGACTCCTCCAGGACCCTGAGACCTGGACCTGGACTCCTCCAGGACCCTGAGACCTGGACCTGGACCTGACCTGGACCTCCTTCCAGGACCCTGAGACCTGGACCTGGACTCCTCCAGGACCCTGAGACCTGGACCTGGACTCCTGGACCCTGAGACCTGGACCTGTGACTCCTCCAGGACCCTGAGACCTGGACCTGGACTCCTCCAGGACCCTGAGACCTGGACCTGGACTCCTCCGGACCCTGAGACCTGGACCTGGATCCTCCAGGACCCTGAGACCTGGACCTGGACTCCTCCAGGACCCTGAGGACCTGGACCCTGGACTCCTCCAGGACCCTGAGACTGGACCTGGACTCCTCCAGGACCCTGAGACCTGGACTCCTGGAGGACCCTCCCTGGACCTGGACTCCTCCAGACCCTGAGACCTTGGACTCCTCCAGGACCCTGAGGCCTGGACCTGAGACCTGGACCTGTACTCCTCCAGGACCCTGAGACCTGACCTGGACATCCTCCAGGACCCTGAGGCCTGGACCTGGACTCCTCCAGGACCCTGAGACCTGGACCTGGGCTCCTCCAGGACCCTGAGACCTGGACTCCTCCAGGACCCTGAGGCCTGGACCTGGACTCCTCCAGGACCCTGAGACCTGGACCTGGGCTCCTCCAGGACCCTGAGACCTGGGCACCTCCAGGACCCTGAGACCTGGACTCCTCCAGGACCCTGAGACCTGGACCTGGACTCCTCCAGGACCCTGAGACCTGGACCTGGACTCCTCCAGGACCCTCCTCCTGATCCCCCCCCCCCCCCGACACCAACTCTTTGAGTCACTCTCCTCTGGCAGGAGGCTGCAGTCCATCAAGACCAAAACCTCACGCCACAAGAACAGTTTTTTCCCGTCTGCTGTCAGCCTTATCAATAAGACCCAGAACCCCCCGACACCCCCCCACTCTCCACCTCTGACTCTGACACTATACGTTACATTAACGCTCAGTCTGGACTACCTGTTCATTTGCACATTTCATGGCACATCACTCTTGGTCACTCTGCCCTTAATGCAAAAAACAGTTTGTGTATATATATTTATATTGCAATATTTTTAGTTTACATTGTTTGTTATATTTTTTCCTTAATTGCATGCACCATCATCGCCACAACAAATTCCTCGTATGTGTAAAATCGTACCTGGCAATAAAGTTGATTCTGATTCTGATAAGAACAGACACAATCCAATATTCTGCATGGCATATTGATTCTTTGTATTAATCATTGTATATTAAATCTTTAATTGGTCTTTGTTTTTGTCTCTTCAATGGCACCAGATAAAAGAACATGGAGAATTACTCTCACTGACCTCAGAGCTGGTAGGTTTTTCCAGGGAACTGTCTCTACTTCGTTTGGACGGAGTAGGTTTGACTTTCTCCATTTCACTTACTGTGTCGATATCAACTGTAACGCAGAATGGGTTAAAGTAGGTAATCCTCCAAATCTTCCAGGGTGGTATGTTTAGCTGTTGGATAATGATGTGTTAAAAATCTGGATTTTTTTTTCTCCACAAAATAGTTAAGATTATTTAGCCTTGCGTCTATTTTCTAGCAGCAAGCTGCCATCTTGGATTCCTGCACTGGCGGTCTCGCAATCACAGGTGCATCACCCCAAGATCCAATAATTGATAGTAACTGACGGTAATTGATTTTTATTAGTTAACATGTTTGAATTTCCCTATGGATTGATAAAGTATCAATCAATCTATCTCACAAATAAAATTGGTTAGTTGTGGAAATGTATATTTAGCCTGAGACATGGACATGTAGTGTTATCTAATTAAAAATTAACCCTCTTCTCATGGTTCAGTTACGTCTCCTTGGAAAACTCATATTCCCTGAGTTCAGGTTCAACCGACAGAGTTCCTACTGAACCTGCTTTCAGACTAACAGACTGATATACTGTCATGGCTGAAAGTTTTGGCACCCTTGCACATAAAGACCCAATAAGATAAGATAAGATAGCACTTTATTGATCCCACGACAGGGAAATTTGTGCGTTACCACAGCTCAATTACAGAAAATAAAAATAACAATATATAAACAGAAGACTGTGAGTGTGAGAATTGTCCGAGTGACTCAGCGTCATGATGCGTTGTAGAGTCTAACTGCAGTTGGTATAAAAGACCTGCTCAGCACTCCTTCCTGCAGCGAGGGTGTTTCAGTCTCTGACTGAAGGAGCTGCTCAGCCCCCCCATGGTATCATGCAGAGGGTGATGGGGGTTGTCCATGATGGATGTCAGCTTCGCTAACATCCTCCTCTCACCCACCACAACCACAGACTCTAGGGGACATCCCAGCACAGATCTCCACCTCCGCACTAATTTGTCAATCCTGTTCCTGTCTCTGTCGGAGCAACCGCCCCCCCAGCAGGCTACTGCGTAGAAGATGGCAGATACCACAACAGAGTCATAAAAAGTTTTTAACAGTCCTGCAGACTCCGAAGGACCTCAGTCTCCTCAGTAGGTGGAGTCGACTCTGGCCCCTCTTGTACAGGACATCTGTGTTGGTTGACCAGTCCAGTTTGTTATTGAGATGAACACCCAGGTACTTGTATGAGTCCACTGTCTCAACATCCTTTCCCTGGATGTCCACCAGTGTGGTAGGGGGTGACTTCCTCCTGAAGTCTATCACCATCTCCTTTGTCTTACTGACGTTGATCTGTAGAGCACTGATCTCACACCAGTCGACAAAGTCCCTGATGACCCCCCTGTTGGGATTGAGCTTGTGATAAGCAGGTATCAGGGAGATGGATAAGTGGCTGATTTCCGGAAATGTTTGTGACATCAGAATGTTGTAGGACATATCAAACTAAAATGAACCAGATAGGGGTAACATCGTGGCACCGGAAAGTCCAAGACAGAAAGTTCTGAATAGTCAGCGTGATAGGGAGATATGACGCAGGTTATGGGGTGTGTTGTGTTCTATATAATGCTGTGACTTCAATAAACTGGAGTCCTTCCTGTTCTCAAAGCCTGTTGAGTTCTTTCAGACACAACAGCCCCTGTATTCCTGGTCATTCCTGTCCGATACGCATCCGATGATGGCTGTATCATCCGAGAACTTCTGTAGGTGGCAGTGGTCCGAGTTGTACATGAAGTCAGAAGTGTACAGGCTGAACAGGAAGGGTGAGAGGACTGTGCCCTGCGGTGCACCCGTGCTGCAGACTATCACGTCCAACACACAGTTCTGGAGCCTCCCGTACTGTGGTCTGTCGGTGAGGTAGTAAATGGTCCATGTAGTCAGCTGCTGGTCCACTCCAGCTGCCTCCAGCTTCCCTCTCAGCAGTGCAGGCTGGATGGTGTTGAAAGCACTGGAGAAGTCAAGGAACATGACCCTCACAGTGCTCCCTATCTGCTCCAGGTGAGAGAGGGATCGATGTAGGAGGTAGATAACAGCGTCATCCACCCCAATGCCGGGCTGGTAGGCAAACTGCAGGGGGTCCAGTGCTGAGCTCACCAGTGGGCGGAGGTGGTGCAGGATGAGCCTCTCCATGGCCTTCACTAGGTGTGAAGTCAGGGCAACAGGTCTGAAGTGGTTGGGCTTCCAGCGGTGTGCAATCTTTGGCACTGGAACCACACAGGAAGTCTTCCACAGTTCAGGAACCCTCTTCAGACTCAGACTCAGGTTGAAGATATGCAGGACCACCTGACAGAGCTGGTCTGCACAATCCCTGAGCAGTCTGGGGCTGATTCCATCCGGACCCGCTGCCTTCCTAACAACTCCAAATGTCTGCAAAATAAGTTGAAATTGACGAAAGTATTTGGTGTCTCAAATTCTTTATTAAACTAATAATAGTACAGGAACTTTGTTTTTAAATCAAAACTTAATATTAAATTCAAAATAATAGATTACACAGAAAATGCTGTGACAAAAGTTTTGATGCCCTTTTAGATTTACAAAGAATAAATGAATTTCAAGCAGGTCATTCACCTTGAACTCACCTGTGGTGAGTTTACAGGTGACAGCAATCTAGTAATCAATCATCCAACCAGTTTAAAAGGAGCAACCCCCTCATTCTGCTGTTGTGAGTCACTGCATGACCGTACTGAGCATGGATGAAAGAAAGAAAAGCAGAGAATTGTCTGAGGAAGTCAAAGAAAAGATTGTAGCAAAGCATAGACAATCTGAAGGCTACAAGTCCATCTCCAGAGACCTTCATGTTCCTGTATCCACTGTGCCAAATGTTATAAGAAGTTTAAGGCTCATGGTACGGTAGCCAACCTTCCAAGAAGTGGCCACAAGAGAATTATGGACGAAAGAATGCAGCGAAGGATTGTTCGAATGGTGGCAGAAGAACCTCGGACAACTGCTAAACAGATTCAAGCTGACCTTCAGACACAAGCTACAATTATTTCAACGCGTACCATCCGTCGCCAGCTCAATGAAAGAGGCTCTATGGTAGGAGACCCAGAAGGAAGCCTCTACTGAAAGACAGACACAAGAAAGCCTGGCTAGAGTTTGCCAAAACACACCTGAACAAGCCAAAATCCTTCTGGGAAAATGTCCTGTGGACAGATGAGACCAAATTGGAGCTTTATGGTAAATCACGTAGACTCTGTTTACAGGAAAAGAGATGAAGCCTTCAAGCAAAAGAACAGCCTCCCTACAGTCAAACATGGAGGAGGTTCACTAATGTTTTGGGGTTGTTTTGCAGCCTCTGGTGCTGGGTGCCTTGAATGTGTGCGTGGCATTATGAAATCTGGTGATTACCAAGATATTTTGGAGAGAAATGTTTCACCAAGTGTCATGAAGCTGGGTCTTCGTCGAACATCATGGGTGTTCCAGCAGGACAATGACCCAAAACACACATCAAAAAGCACCCAGGAATGGTTCAACAGAAAACGCTGGACGGTTCTAAAGTGGCCAGCAATGAGTCCAGATCTCAGTCCCATTGAACACCTGTGGAGGGATCTGAAAATGGCAGTTGGAAGAAGGCACCCTTCTAATCTGGGTCAACTGGAGCTGTTTGCAAAAGAAGAGTGGTCCAAACTGCCCGTAGAGAGGTGGAGGCATCTCACTGGAACCTATAGGAAGAGTTTGACAGCAGTCATTTTCTCCAAAGGATGTGCTACCAAATATTGAATTCAAGGTGTCAATACTTTTGCCACAGCAATTTCTGTGTAATATATTATTTAAAATGAAATATTAAGTTATGATTAAAAAACAAAGTTTCTGTGTTGTTATTATTAGTTTAATAAAGACTTTGAGACACCAAATACTTTTGTCAATTTCAACTTATTTTACAGACATTTGGAGATGTTTGGTCTTTATGTGCAAGGGTGCCAAAACTTTCAGCCATGACGGTACCTAAAAACACCTAGAGCATGCTGGGAAACTACACCCGACAGCAGCCAGTGAGCTGCTAGTTCTTGGGTTCGTCTGAAAACCAGAGAAAACCAGTGACAGCAACAGAAAAGACCACGCTCTCATTCATGGAGTTGGATCCTGGGTTTTGTAGAGTCTCAGCTCAGGTTCTCAGCTTTTCTCATATTAACAGATCTGATGTAAACACTGCACTAGTATCTTCCCCCAGTTCTTCCAGAAGAACCAGACAGAACCAGGACTGGTGCAGCCGTCATCGCTGATCTGTTGCTGGTAGAAATGAGACGGTGTGTTGGAGCATATATATACTTTATCATCATCAGTATCAACAGATCAGCAGCATCCGTCAGCCATGATCCACAGTGTTAGACAATACATCATTCTCAGAAACGTCTTCACACATTAAGATTGTTAAAGAAAACTACAGGGAAACAGTTGTTGTTGTTTTCCCATCTGATTGGGCTGCTATGACAGCTGTTATTCCAACAGGGGGCGCTGCTACTGCAGCAACACAGCAAACGGCTCTGGATGGGTCATTTCCTCACACAGGATTTGTTTGAATATCTGGGGCCCCAGTGGCCCTCAGGGACCCTCAGTGGCCCCCAGGGGTCTTTGGTTGCCCTCAGTGGCCCCCAGGGCCCCCAGGGGTCCTCAGTGGCCCCCGGTGGCCCCCAGGGGCCCCCAGTGGCCCCACTCTGGTCAGAAATCCATCAGTAGTTTAACTCATCAGAACATTTTCACCTTTAATTTGTCCTCTCATGGTTTATGAACATTTGAACACTTTCCTTTAACATGAAGAAGATGTGAATGACTCTGATTCGTCCGGTCTCTCCTAGCCACGCCCCCTACAGCAAAACCAGCAGCACAGCCAGTAGGATGGGGGCGGGCAGCAGTTGCCATAACGATGGAAGCGCGGCTGAGCCAGTCCTCCGTGTGACCAGCCGTCGTCCGGCGCCTCCTTCCCCACCCACAGCTTGGCATCCCCTGCTGCCGCCACCGCCGCCACCGCCTCCCTCCGACTGGAGCTCCAGGACGATGAGGAGCAGGAGGAGGTGCAGGTCTGCTGGGCCTTCACTCCCAAGAAGGATGCCAAGTCCAGGTCCAGACCCGCCGCTCCTCCTCTAGGGCGGGGTGTGTTCTGCCGGCACTGAGGACATGGGATCCACACCTGAGGGAGGAGGAGTCATATCAGCTGACTGCATCAGGTGACGTGACCAGAAGCAGATCAGGTTCTGGTTCAGGTGATGCACCTCATGATTAAAACCACCAAACTGGAGTTAACCCTGGAAGCCCAGCGTTAGGGTGAGGGTTAGGGTGTGGACCTGTGCTGCAGGTGCCAGCCTTGGTAAAGTCCAGAGGGATCATACTTACAGTCACGGCTCCTCATGAGGACGTCCTGGATTCAAAGGTCACGTGTTCCTGCGTTGGGAAATTCATCCTTCTTCTGTTAAGGTTAAGATTCATTTTAAATCACATCTTTCATAAAAAGCCAGAAGGAGCGATAGATTTTCTTTTCTTTTTCTCCAGAAAAACCAGCCCAGTGAACTTTGAACTGTGATGTACAACGTGAATTCCAGAAAAGTTGGGACATTGAATGAAATAAAACTAAAATATTTTCAAATCACATGAACCAATATTTTATTTCCAGCAGAACATCGATGACATAAACGTTTAAACTGGGAAATGTTCCACTTTTCTCCAGTAAATGAGCTCATTCCAGATGTGATGCAGGTCTCTGAATAGTTGACAGGATATAAATAAAGACATTTTAACCCTTTTTCTCAGGTGTGTTTGTATACATTTATACATTTCCCTGGGGATGAATAAAGTGAATCTAATATAGTCTAACATAACATAACATAACATAACATAACATAACATAACATAACATAACATTCTAATCTAATCTATAATGTTCATCGTCCACGTTGCAAACATTTAGTTTTGCTGATGTTCTTCACATCTTTATGGTCTCTGGATAAATGTTCTGGAAAAAAAACTGCCTAAGTGCTCCGGGCTCTAAGGGTTAAACTGAACCAGAACTGGGCTTAATCTAAACCAGAACTGGTCTTAATCTAAACCAGAACTGGGTTCAAACTAAACCAGAACTGGGCTTCAACTAAACCAGAACTGGGTTTAAACTAAACCAGAACTGGGCTTCAACTAAACCAGAACTGGGCTTAAACTAAACCAGAACTGGGTTTAAACTAAACCAGAACTGGGCTTCAACTAAACCAGAACTGGGCTTATAATGAACCAGAATTGGGTTTAAACTAAACCAGAATTGGGCTTAAACTAAAACAGAACTGGGCTTAAACTGGGTTAAACTGGGGTTCCTGATCTGGTTTCTGTCCAGCTCCAGATCTGGTTCTGTTCCAGCTCCAGATCTGGTTCTGTTCCAACTCCTGATCTGGTTTTGTTCCAGCTCTTGATCTGGTTTCAGTCCAGCTCCAG
The DNA here is from genome assembly GCA_018398805.1 of Hirundichthys speculiger. Taxonomy (NCBI): domain Eukaryota; kingdom Metazoa; phylum Chordata; class Actinopteri; order Beloniformes; family Exocoetidae; genus Hirundichthys; species Hirundichthys speculiger. The sequence goes on from JAGFBZ010000310.1 coordinate 414,840, forward strand.
ATCCTGTTTTGTTCCAGCTCCTGATCTGGTTTCAGTCCAGCTCCAGATCCTGTTTTGTTCCAACTCCTGATCTGGTTTTGTTCCAGCTCTTGATCTGGTTTTGGTCCAGCTCCAGACCTGGTTCTGTTCCAGCTCCAGATATGGTTCTGTTCCAGCTCCTGATCTGGTTTTGTTCCAGCTCTTGATCTGGTTTTGGTCCAGCTCCAGATCTGGTTTCGGTCCAGCTCCAGATCTGGTTCTGTTCCAGCTCCAGATCTGGTCCTGTTCCAGCTCTTGATCTGGTTTCGGTCCAGCTCCAGATATGGTTCTGTTCCAGCTCCAGATCTGGTTCTGTTCCAGCTCCTGATCTGGTTTTGTTCCAGCTCTTGATCTGGTTTTGGTCCAGCTCCAGATCTGGTTTCGGTCCAGCTCCAGATCTGGTTCTGTTCCAGCTCCAGATCTGGTCCTGTTCCAGCTCTTGATCTGGTTTCGGTCCAGCTCCAGATATGGTTCTGTTCCAGCTCCAGATCTGGTTCTGTTCCAGCTCCTGATCTGGTTTCGGTCGAACTCTAGATCAGAACAAACCCAGTTTTAAATCCAGTTCAACCCTGGTTCAAAACCAGTTCTGCTTCAGTTTAACTCCAGTTGTGGTGGCGTTAATGTTGTGAGAGAACCAGAACCAGGTCTGGAAGCAGACCAGACTTCTTCTGCTCTGTCCTTGTACTCAGGTGAGGAACGATGGTACCACTCACCTGCTCATTGATGACCGTGTCCAGTCTCTTCAGACACGCCTGGCAGAAGGCGTGACCACAGTGGAGTCGCCTCGGTAACCGTGTCACCAGGTCGTAGCTGCCAAAGCAAACGATGCAGACGAGGTCCTGCCTCTTCACTGACATCATTGTTTCTATAGCAACAGAGCAGGGCAAAGGCGGGAACGACTGACCAGACACTTCCTCCTCATCCTCCAATTCTTTCTGGTCCTGGGACATTCTTCACTCTGATTGGACAGGAGAAACCAGACTGGAGTTAAACTGGACCTGATAGCAGACTGGGACTAAACTGGACCTGATAGCAGACTGGGACTAAACTGGACCTGATAGCAGACTGGGACTAAACTGGACCTGATAGCAGAATGGGAGTAAACTGGACCTGATAACAGACTGGAGTTAAACTGGACCTGATACCAGACTGGAGTTAAACTGTACCTAAAACCAGACTGAGACTAAACTGGACCTGATACCAGACTGGAGTTAAACTGACCTGATACCAGACTGTGACTAAACTGACCTGATACCAGACTGTGACTAAACTGGACCTGATAGCAGACTGGGACTAAACTGACCTGATACCAGACTGTGACTAAACTGGACCTGATAGCAGACTGGGACTAAACTGGACCTGATACCAGACTGGAGTTAAACTGGACCTGATACCAGACTGGAGTTAAACTGTACCTAAAACCAGACTGAGTCTAAACTGGACCTGATACCAGACTGGGACTAAACTGGAACTGATAGCAGAATGGGAGTAAACTGGACCTGATAGCAGAATGGGACTAAACTGGACCTGATACCAGACTGAGTCTAAACTGGACCTGATACCAGACTGGGACTAAACTGGACCTGATAGCAGAATGGGAGTAAACTGGACCTGATAGCAGAATGGGACTAAACTGACCTGATACCAGACTGAGTCTAAACTGGACCTGATACCAGACTGGGACTAAACTGGACCTGATAGCAGACTGAGTCTAAACTGGACCTGATACCAGACTGGGACTAAACTGGACCTGATAGCAGACTGAGACTAAACTGGACCTGATAGCAGAATGGGACTAAACTGGACCTGATACCAGACTGGAGTTAAACTGGACCTAAAACCAGACTGAGTCTAAACTGGACCTGATACCAGACTGGGACTAAACTGGACCTGATAGCAGACTGAGACTAAACTGGACCTGATACCAGACTGGAGTTAAACTGGACCTGATACCAGACTGGAGTTAAACTGGACCTAAAACCAGACTGGGACTAAACTGGACCTGATACGAGACTGGAGTTAAACTGGACCTGATACCAGACTGGAGATAAAATGGACCTAAAACCAGACTGGAGTTACACTGGAGCTGATACCAGACTGGGACTAAACTGGACCTGATACCAGACTGGAGTCTAAAATGACCTGACACCAGACTGGGACTAAATTGGAACTAAAACCAGACTGGCACTAAACTGGACCTGATACCAGACTGGGTCTAAACTGGACCTGATACCAGACTGGGTCTAAACTGGACCTGATACCAGACTGGGTCTAAACTGGACCCAATACCAGACTGGAGTCTAAAATGACCTGACACCAGACTGGGACTAAATTGGAACTGAAACCAGACTGGGACTAAACTGGACCTGATACCATACTGGGACTGAACATGATCTGATACCAGACTGGGACTAAACTGGACCCAATACCAGACTGGAGTTAAACTGACCTGATACCAGACTGGGACTAAACTGGACCTGATAACATACTGGGACTAAACTGGACCCGATACCAGACTGAGACTAAAATGGACCTAATACCAGACTGGAGTTAAACTGACCTGATACCAGACTGGGACTAGACTGGACCTGATACCAGACTGGAGTTAAACTGACCTGATACCAGACTGGGACTTAACTGGACCTAATACCATACTGGGATTCATCTGGACCTGATACCAGACTGTAGTTAAACTGACCTGATACCACACCTGAGTTAAACTGGACCTGATACCAGACTAGAGTTAAACTGACCTGATACCAGACTGGAGTTAAACTGGACCTGATACCAGACTGGAGTTAAATTGGACCTGATACCAGACTGAGTCTAAACTGACCTGATACCAGACTGAGTCTAAACTGACCTGATACCAGACTGGGACTAAATTGGAACTGAAACCAGACTGGGACTAAATTGGAACTGAAACCAGACTGTGACTAAACTGGACCTAATACCATACTGGGACTCATCTGGACCTGATACCAGACTGGAGTTAAACTGGACCTGATACCAGACTGGAGTTAAACTGACCTGATACCACACCTGAGTTAAATTGGACCTGATACCAGACTAGAGTTAAACTGACCTGATACCAGACTGGAGTTAAACTGGACCTGATACCAGACTGGAGTTAAACTGGACCTGATACCAGACTGGAGTTAAACTGGACCTGATACCAGACTGAGTCTAAACTGACCTGATACCAGACTGGAGTCTAAAATGACCTGACACCAGACTGGGACTAAATTGGAACTAAAACCAGACTGGCACTAAACTGGACCTGATACCAGACTGGGTCTAAACTGGACCTGATACCAGACTGGGTCTAAACTGGACCTGATACCAGACTGGGTCTAAACTGGACCCAATACCAGACTGGAGTCTAAAATGACCTGACACCAGACTGGGACTAAATTGGAACTGAAACCAGACTGGGACTAAATTGGAACTGAAACCAGACTGTGACTAAACTGGACCTGATACCATACTGGGACTAAACTGGACCTGATACCGGACTGGAGTTAAATTGGACCTGATACTAGACTGGAGTTAAACTGGACCTAAAACCAGACTGGGACTAAACTGGACCTGATACGAGACTGGAGTTAAACTGGACCTGATACCAGACTGGAGATAAAATGGACCTAAAACCAGACTGGAGTTACACTGGAGCTGATACCAGACTGGGACTAAACTGGACCTGATACCAGACTGGAGTCTAAAATGACCTGACACCAGACTGGGACTAAATTGGAACTAAAACCAGACTGGCACTAAACTGGACCTGATACCAGACTGGGTCTAAACTGGACCTGATACCAGACTGGGTCTAAACTGGACCTGATACCAGACTGGGTCTAAACTGGACCCAATACCAGACTGGAGTCTAAAATGACCTGACACCAGACTGGGACTAAATTGGAACTGAAACCAGACTGGGACTAAACTGGACCTGATACCATACTGGGACTGAACATGATCTGATACCAGACTGGGACTAAACTGGACCCAATACCAGACTGGAGTTAAACTGACCTGATACCAGACTGGGACTAAACTGGACCTGATAACATACTGGGACTAAACTGGACCTGATACCAGACTGGAGTTAAATTGGACCTGATACCAGACTGGAGATAAAATGGACCTAAAACCAGACTGGAGTTACACTGGAGCTGATACCAGACTGGGACTAAACTGGACCTGATACCAGACTGGAGTCTAAAATGACCTGACACCAGACTGGGACTAAATTGGAACTGAAACCAGACTGGGACTAAACTGGACCTGATACCATACTGGGACTGAACATGATCTGATACCAGACTGGGACTAAACTGGACCTGATACCAGACTGGAGTTAAACTGACCTGATACCAGACTGGGACTAAACTGGACCTGATAACATACTGGGACTAAACTGGACCCGATACCAGACTGAGACTAAAATGGACCTAATACCAGACTGGAGTTAAACTGACCTGATACCAGACTGGGACTAGACTGGACCTGATACCAGACTGGGACTTAACTGGACCTAATACCATACTGGGACTCATCTGGACCTGATACCAGACTGGAGTTAAACTGGACCTGATACCAGACTGGAGTTAAACTGGACCTGATACTAGACTAAAACTAAAATGGACCTGATACCAGACTGTAGTTAAACTGACCTGATACCACACCTGAGTTAAACTGGACCTGATACCAGACTAGAGTTAAACTGACCTGATACCAGACTGGAGTTAAACTGGACCTGATACCAGACTGGAGTTAAACTGGACCTGATACCAGACTGAGTCTAAACTGACCTGATACCAGACTGAGTCTAAACTGACCTGATACCAGACTGGGACTAAATTGGAACTGAAACCAGACTGGGACTAAATTGGAACTGAAACCAGACTGTGACTAAACTGGACCTAATACCATACTGGGACTCATCTGGACCTGATACCAGACTGGAGTTAAACTGGACCTGATACCAGACTGGAGTTAAACTGACCTGATACCACACCTGAGTTAAATTGGACCTGATACCAGACTAGAGTTAAACTGACCTGATACCAGACTGGAGTTAAACTGGACCTGATACCAGACTGGAGTTAAACTGGACCTGATACCAGACTGAGTCTAAACTGACCTGATACCAGACTGGGACTAAATTGGAACTGAAACCAGACTGGGACTAAATTGGAACTGAAACCAGACTGGGACTAAATTGGAACTGAAACCAGACTGTGACTAAACTGGACCTGATACCATACTGGGACTAAACTGGACCTGATACCGGACTGGAGTTAAATTGGACCTGATACTAGACTGGAGTTAAACTGACCTGATACCAGACTGAGTCTAAACTGACCTGATACCAGACTGGGACTAAATTGGAACTGAAACCAGACTGGGACTAATATGGAACTGAAACCAGACTGGGACTAAATTGGAACTGATACCATACTGGGACTAAACTGGACCTGATACTAGACTAAAACTAAAATGGACCTGATACCAGACTGTAGTTAAACTGGACCTGATACCAGACTGGAGTTAAACTGGACCTGATACCAGACTGGAGTTAAACTGGACCTGATACCAGACTGGAGTTAAACTGGACCTGATACTAGACTAAAACTAAAATGGACCTGATACCAGACTGTAGTTAAACTGGACCTGATACCAGACTGGAGTTAAACTGGACCTGACACTAGACTAAAACTAAAATGGACCTGATACCAGACTGTAGTTAAACTGACCTGATACCACACCTGAGTTAAATTGGACCTGATACCAGAATAGAGTTAAACTGACATGATACCAGACTGGAGTTAAACTGGACCTGATACCAGACTGGAGTTAAACTGGACCTGATACCAGACCGAGTCTAAACTGACCTGATACCAGACTGAGTCTAAACTGACCTGATACCAGACTGGGACTAAATTGGAACTGAAACCAGACTGTGACTAAACTGGACCTGATACCATACTGGGACTAAACTGGACCTGATACCGGACTGGAGTTAAATTGGACCTGATACTAGACTGGAGTTAAACTGACCTGATACCAGACTGAGTCTAAACTGACCTGATACCAGACTGAGTCTAAACTGACCTGATACCAGACTGGGACTAAACTGGACCTGATACCGGACTGGAGTTAAATTGGACCTGATACTAGACTGGAGTTAAACTGGACCTGATACCAGACTGGGACTAAACTGGACCTAATATCAGACTGAGACTAAAGTGGACTGGATACTAAACTGGACCTGATCTGGTTTTCTTCATGTGAACCTCATATCAGGTTTCTGGTTTTCTGGATTGTTCCTTCTTGTTTTGTTCTTTTTGGTCGGAAGAATGTGACTCACCTGGTTTTGAGTCCTATTTTCTTTTTTGTTTTCTCTTTCCTTCACACTTTTTCATCTTCTTTCTTTGTTCTTTTCCTCTTTTAATGTATTTTCTTCTCTCTTTGTTCTCTCTTTCTACTGCTTCTTCTTTTCTCCTCAATTTTCCCTTTTTTCCTGTTTTTGAACTTTTTCTTGTCTGTCTCTTCTCTTGTCTTCTTTCTCTTTTCTGTCCTTTATTTTATTGTTCTTTACTCGTCACTCCTTTGTTTCCTCCTCTTTTCCTCCCCTTTTTCTCTCCTCCTTCTTTTCGTCCAGCCTCCTGTTTTTCCTTGGTACTCACGTGTTATTTCTTCTTCTTCTCTGGTCTTTTTTCTTCTTTTCTCCCTCCTCTCTGTCGTTCTTCGTCCTCCTCTGAAGCAGAGAGGTTTATCTTCATCAATAATTCAGGCCTGCTTGGCCGACAGAAGCTGTTTCCATGACAGTGTCGATGACAGAAGTCAGAGATCAATCACTTTGTTCCCATCAGTGAGCCACTGATCAGTGATCAATAATCCTCCAGAATGTGAGGCAGACGAGGTCAGAGGTGACTGGATGGTTTTCCATGGACCAGGATGAAGATTATCAAGATCACTGTTCGCAGCTACAGGATCAATGTGGTCACCTGATGCTCTCAGGTTTCTGTCGACCTATAAGGTTCCAGGTCTGTGTACTGTCACTGGTTGCATGGCAACAGAGATTAACAGAGTTGGAGTGTAATGATGAGTATGAAGCAACAAGTTTTAGGGGGCAGGAGCTCAAACATTATAATATGATATAATCTTCTCCTGTCAGCTGGTCCTCTGGTCTCCAGCGACCTCATCTACCTCCATCTACCTCCATCTATCTCCATCTACCTCCATCTATCTCCATCTACCTCCATCTACCTCTATCTACCACCATCTAACCTCCATCTACCTCCCTCCTCCATCTATCTACCATCTCCACCTCCATCTACCTCCATCCTCCATCTACCTCCATCTCCCTCTACCTCTATCCTCTCTACCTCCAACCTCCATCTACCTCCATCTACCTCCATCTACCTCCATCTACCTCCATCAACCTCCATCTACCTCCATCTATCTCCATCTACCTCCATCTACCTCCATCAACCTCCATCTACCTCCATCTACCTCCATCTACCTCCATCTACCTCCCTCCATCTATCCCCTCCATCTAACCTCCATCGATCTCCTCCACCTACCTCCAGCTACCAATCTACGCCATCCACCTCCATCTACCTCCATCTACCTCCATCTACCCTCACCTATCCTCCATCTACCCCAGCTACCTCCATCACCATCGACCTCCATCTACCTCCATCTACCACCAATATACCTACATAAATCTACTTCTACCCTCATCTACCTCAACCATCTACCTTCTAAATCAAATCTACCTCTACTATACCTACCATCTATCCCATCTACATCACCCCATCTACCATCTACCTCCATCTACCTAATACATCTACCCCATCTACCCATCTACCTCCATCTATCTCATCTACTCCATCTACCTCCATCTACCTCCATCTACCCCCATCTACCCCCATCTACCCCATCTACCTCCATCTATCTCCATCTACCTCCATCTACCTCCATCTACCTCCATCTACCTCCATCTACCCCCATCTATCCCATCTACCTCCATCTATCTCCATCTACCTCCACCTGCAGGAAGGGACAGAGTCGCCTGTACTTCCTGCGAAGGCTGGGGTCCTTCAACATCTGCAAAAAGCTGCTGCAGATGTTCTACCAGTCTGTGGTGTCCAGTGTCCTCTTCTACGCAGTGGTGTGCTGGGGAGGAAACTGCAAGAAGAGGGATGCAGCATGCCTGGACAGACTGGTGAGGAGGGCCGGCTCTGTGGTGGGTACAGAGCTGGACTCACTGGTGACAGTGGCAGAGAGGAGGTCCCTGGACAAAATGCTCTCCATCATGAACAATACACACCACCCTCTGCACAGCACCTTCACCGGGCAGAAGAGCATGTTCAGTGACAGACAGCTGTCACAGTCGTGCTCCACGGACAGACTCAAGAACTCTTTTGTCCCTCTGGCCATAAGACTGTACAACACCTCACTGTCACGGCAGGGAAGAAGCACAGAGTGAACCCTGGACTCACTTTTTCACTTTTTCACCCTAACTAGGTCAAGTTTCACTCACAATACTTAATGCTAATTCTTGCTAATCTGCTCCTCAATAGTTGGGTACTTAAATGGCAATCACCCTAATTCACTCCTGGTTTTACCTTATTGTTTTGAACACATTAATGCTAATCACTGCTCCTTTGTCTTGTGCTGCTAAATCTTGTTTGGGGGACTATTGTATAGAGAGGGGAGGGGGGGAAAGTGGGTGTGTATTGTGACCAATGTCTTGTGTCCCGTCTGTAAACTGCTACTGGATGCCTTCGGGATCAATAAAGTATCTATCTATCTATCTATCTATCTATCTATCTATCTATCTATCTATCTATCTATCTATCTATCTATCTATCTATCTATCTATCTATCTATCTATCTATCTATCTATCTATCTATCTATCTATCTATCTATCTATCTATCTATCTATCTATCTCCATCTACCTTCATCTACCTCCATCTAGCTCCAACAGCCTCATCTACCCCCCATCTACCTCCATCTACCTCCATCTACCACCATCAACCTCCATCTACCCACCCATCTACCTCCATCTACCTCCATCTACCACCATCAACCTCCATCTACCCCCATCTACCTCCATCTATCTCCATCTAGCTCCATCTACCTCTATCTACCTCCATCTACCCCATCTACCTCCATCTACCTCCATCTACCTCCATCTATCTCCATCTATCTCCATCTACCTCCATTTACCTCCATCTACCTCCATCTACCTCCATCCTCTTCTCTGCATGTCCACTTTCTCTCCATCCATAAATCTCCTCTCTGGTCTTCCTCCAGACCTCCTGTTCCAGTTCCAGCCTCATCATCCTTCTCCAGATATCTTCTCCATCCCTCCTCTGTTCAGGTCCAAACCATCTCAGTCTGGTTTTTCTCTCCAGAACATCTAACATGTTCTGTTCCTCTGATGTTCTCCTTCCTGATTCTCTCCATCCTGGTCTCTCCCAAAGAGAACCTCAACATCTGAACCTCTGCTACCTCCAACTCTGCCTCCTGTCTTCTCCTCAGGACCACAGTCTCTGAACCAACAACATCTCAGGTCTCACCGCCATCTGCTCCACCTTTACTTTCATTCTGATCAAACTCTTTTATCACTTTTTTCTCCAACCTGCTCCAACAGCTTCTTCACCTCTTTTATTCATTCTCCATTGCTCTGTTGACTCTCTGCTCCCTGTAATCTCTCCGTTCCTCTCTGGTTCCTCTCATTCACTCACATCTATTCTGTCTGCAGCTGACCTTCATTCCTCTCCAGGTCAGACCTCCACCTCTCTAGATGTTCCTCCACCTCTCTAGATGTTCCTCCACCTGCTCCCTGCTCTCACTGCAGATCAGTGTCATCTCCAAACATCATGTCCATGGAGGTTCCTGTCTGAGCTCATCTGTCAGTCTGTCCATCACCATAGCAACCAGAAGGGTCTCAGAGCTGGTCCTTATCTGTAGCTAAGTCCTCTAGATGTTGCTGTCTCAGAAAACGAAGCTTGGAGAAAGAATGAGTCTTAGATATTGTCTCCAGAAGACAACACTCCAGCGTCTCCAGGTTGGACAGATACATGACAGTCAAAGATTATAAAATGATCCCTTTATTTAGTTCTTCAGAATATGTACATCCCTTTCAGATATTTCTACTTTAAAAACTCCTTCATAATAAAAGTTTCAAATATTCAAATGAAAATATAAATACTTTGTGGAAAAAACATTTCTCTGACTTTAACAACATCCTTGAAAAATTTGAATTAATGAAAGTTTTACAGCCAAAACATGAAACATATTAGATTTATAAGAAACATCTTTAAATCTAAGATCAACTGTTACTGTACAACATCAAGCCCAGCAGATGAGTCGATCAATATTATTGATGGATTTGTTCCAAGACAAATATGGACAATAAAGAATCAATGATGTGCTTCAGAGCTGTTGTCATCAGCAAACATAGTTTATCAGAAATCATTTTTACAGGAACATTCAACAGTCTGTTTCAGGAAACGACTCCAACGACGTTGTCACAGATGACAGGAGGAGGGGTCAAACCCAGATCCACGAAGCTCCTCCTCCTGATGAGTCATTATCATCAGGAGGAGGGGCCAAACCCAGATCCACGAAGCTCCTCCTCCTGATGAGTCATTATCATCAGGAAGAGGGGCCAAACCCAGATCCACGAAGCTCCTCCTCCTGATGAGTTATTATCACAGCAACAGCAGAGAGCTGAAACTATGAAGTCCACACTCACCAGTAGCTGTTCTGTGTCCCACAGTCCCACAGTCCCACAGTCCAACAGGCCCACAGTCCAAGAGTCCCACAGTCCCAGGAACCTCAGTCCCACAGGCCCACAGTCCCACAGTCCCACAGTCCCAGAGTCCCAGAGTCCCACAGTCCCACACTCCCAGAGTTCCAGAGTCCCACAGTCCCACAGTCCCACAGTCCAAGAGTCCCACAGTCCCACAGTCCCACAGTCCAAGAGTCCCACAGTCCCACAGTCCAACAGTCCAACAGGCCCACAGTCCACGAGTCCCACAGTCCCAGAATTCCAGAGTCCCACAGTCCCAGAGTCCCAAAGTCCAAGAGTCCCACAGTCCCACAGTCCCACAGTCCCACAGTCCAAGAGTCCCACAGTCCCAGGAACCTCAGTCCCACATGCCTCAGAGTCCCACAGTCCCACAGTCCCAGAGTCCCACAGTCCCAAAGTCCAAGAGTCCCACAGTCCCAGGAACCTCAGTCCCACAGTCCCAGGGTCCTCAATCCCATAGGCCCCAGAGTCCCACAGTCCCACAGTCCCAGGAACCTCAATACTACAGCCCCACAGTCCCAGAGTCCCAGAGTCCCACAGTCCCAGAATCCCAGAGTCCCAGGAACCTCAGTCCCACAGTCCCTCAGTCCCACATCACAGAGTCCTAGAGTCCCAGGAACCTCAGTCCCATAGGCCCCCAGAGTTAAACCTGGGGTTCCAGGTTTAACTCTGGTTCTGGTTCTGGTTCAGCGGGGACTCAGATTTGTTCTGGATGGTTCCCACCAAATATGTTCACTTTAGTTGATGATTTATCCGGAGCTGTTTCAGACACAATATGGACTTTGGGGGGGCAGCATCCTTCCATCCTAATCCCTACTCCCTAACCCTATACCCTTCCCTCCTTTCCCTCCTCCTGTCTTCTTCTGTCAGGAGGACCAGATCATTACATCTGAGCCAATCACAGCAGCTCTCCCTGCTGTCGTGATGTCATTTCCTCCCTCACTAAAACTTTACATTGTTTGTCAAAAGTCACACGCTTGTCTTTTGTTTTGTGATTTTACAAGAAAAAGCATCTTTCTACAACAAAGTTGAGAAAATTACACCACATTTTACACAAAAAAAATTGTGATTTTACCACATAATGTTGTAATTTTATGTCACAATTCTACCATTTTGCAAAAGTCAATATTTTTGGACAAAAAATTTGTTGGATTAAGTTAAAAAGTTGCTATTTAGCAAAATTGTTGCTTTTACAAATATAGGACAATTGGTTGCAGAAAATTTGAAGAAAATTCTAACTTTATGTGAAAAATTGCAGTGTTTATGACAAGTTTTTAGACTTTTTTTTAATCAAAACTGTTTGGTTTTCAGGACAGAAAGTTGTAATTTAATGACAGTCATCTTTCATCTGGACTCCCAAACATGTCTAAAGTCCTGTCTGGTGCTGTGATGTGACTTCCCTCTGCTGGTGTGATGTCACTTCCTACTACTGCTGTGATGTCACTTCCTCCTGCATCTGTAGCAGCAGGCACGGCACCTCCTCTCCTCCTCCTCCTCCCCTCCATCCTCCTTCACCATGTATGGTGGCGGGGGGGCGGAGCTCTGCACCATGTAGGGGTTCCCGCCGTTGTTGCTCAGAGCCAGTGGATTGGCTATCACCATCCCATCATCAGAGGGGTGGAGCTTTGCCCGTGGAATGGTCACCTGACCGTAGGGGTTTTCAAGGGACACGTTGATGTTTGAAGACATGGTGGCGTCACTGTAGGGCGGGGCCAAGACCAATCAATCAATCTGGGAACTGGCGAATGGAGAAGATGCAGCTGGGGCCTGAAACTTCTGTAGAGAGAGAGAGAAGTTTGACCTGTGAACAGCTGCTACCTTTATCAGCTCCACCTGTCCAAATACTCGTTAACACAAGGAACCAGCCAATCACATGGCAGCAACCCAGTGCATTCATCCATGTAGACGTGGTTCAGACCACGTCTACATGGATGTGGTCTGAACCACATGTAGGGTTAGGGTTAGAACATGTAGACGTGGTTCAGACCAGCATCAGGATGGAGCAGGAAGAACCTGTCCTGGTTGTTGGTCTGAGTGTTCCAGAAACTGCTGATCTACTGGGATTTTCTCCACAACCATCTCCAGGGTTTCCAGAGGATGGTCCCAGAGAGAGAAGATATCCAGCTGTTGATGTCACAGGACACTGGTTGGAGATGATGTCACCAAGGTCTGCAGAAAGCCACCTCTGAACAACACTGGAACCTTGAAGCAGATGTTCTCAGCTATCATCTGAGAACAGGAAACTGAGGCTACAATTCACCCAGACTCACTAGACCTGGACCACAGAAGACTGAAGAACGTTGTCTGGTCTGATGAGTCTGGATCTCAGCTACAACATCCACATGGTCAGAACTTGGAGGAACCAACATGAAAGCATGGATCCATCCTGGTCCATCAACGGTTCAGGCTGCTGCTGGCGGTGTGATGGTCTGGAGGAGATGTTCTCAGTACCAGCTGATCCTGGTTTAATCACCACAGCCTACCTGAGGACTGTTGCTGACCATCTCCATCTCTTCATGACCACAGTGGACCATCTACTGATGGATACTTCCAGCAGGATGATGTACCATGATCATCTCAGACTGGTTTCTGGATCAGTGATGTCTCTGTCCTCCAGTGGTCTCCACAGTCTCCAGATCTCAGTCCAGTAGAGCAGCTCTGAACACTGGTGGAACTGGAGGTTCTCATCATGGATGAGCAGCAGCTGGTGATGCTGTCATGACGACATGGACCAGAACCTCTGAGGAACGTTTCCAGAACCTGGTTGAATCTGTGACACCATGATTTAAGGTGGTTCTGAAGGAGAAAGGAGGTCCAACCTGCTACTGGAGAGGTGATCAGGTGTCTGCTGAGGCAACCAGCCTGGTGGCGTTCTGGTCTAGCAGATGATTAGATCGTCTTTCTGACAGAACCTGGAAGTGTTGCTTTTGTTGTATTTTTTCCATTCATTATACAACCCTAATTCCAGATAAGATGGGACATTTTCTCATTTCAAATCTCATGAGCCAATATTTGATTCACAGCAGAACATAGATGACAGATGTTTAAACTGATAAATGCTCCAGTCTTCTCCTAAATGAGCTCATTCCAGATGTGGTTCCAGCTGCAGGTCTCTGATAGCTGGACAGCAGCAACAGATGGATGAAGAAGCTTCATCTGGAGAACATCTCTAGATCAGTGATTCCCAAAGTGTGGGCCGCGGCCCCCTGGTGGGCCGTCCTGGTACTGCAGGTGGGCCATGAGAGGTCATTAAAATTAAAAAAATATGTTTTAAATCTTCCATCTTTTTAAAATATGTTTTTAATTACTGTAAAATATTCATGAGATTATTAAAAAAAAACATTAAGAAGTAATGAAACAAACCAGTTAAGTGTTATCCTACTACCGTCTTAACTTAATATGACAAGTGACATCTTATTTGTTGACCCCTTACATTAATATCAGAACACAGCTTATACTCCTGTATGTTGACCACAGTTGTGATTAAAGGTTGGGGTAGGCCGCGGAGATTTTTCACATTTCAAATTGGGCCTTGGTATTCTGAAGTTTGGGAATGGCTGCTCTAGATAAACATCTAATAAAGGTAACTGTTCTCGGGTCTGAACCTGATCAGCTATAAAGGGATGATTAGAGAGGCGGAGTCTCTCTGAGGTAGAGATGGACAGAAGCTCTCCAATCTGAGAAAGACTGAAGAAAGTCTGGACAGCTGGGATGTTCTGGAAGGATCTCTGAATGCTGGAAGGTCTATAAAGGTTTCAGAACAAGGTAACTGTATTTAACTGCATTTAACTGTATTTAACAGCGTTTAACTGTGTTTAACTGTATTTAACTGTGTTTAACTGCGCTTAACTGAGTTTAACTGCATTTAACGGCGTTTAACTGTATTTTTTTTAAACTTTCTTTTTATTAAAGTTTTTAATTATTTTTTTCCAACAGTAACAGACAAATACAGAAACAATTAACAGAGAACAAATATTAATAAACAGACAGGTTGGCAGGACTGAGATAAGTCGCACATTCAAGCAGAGTAGGAGTATTCACACAGGTGATGAGTTACACTTTAAAGAATGTGAAGTCCACCTTTTCCAGTACCCTAACTGTATTTAACTGCATTTAACTGTATTTAACTGCATTTAACTGTATTTAACTGCATTAACTGTGTTTAACAGCATTTAACTGTGTTTAATTGTATTTAACTGTGTTTAACTGCATTTAACTGCATTTAACTGTATTTAACTGTATTTAACAGCGTTTAACAGCATTTAACTGTATTTAACTGTGTTTAACAGCGTTTAACTGTATTTAACTGTAAAGTGATCCCTTTTTTTTTGCGGTTAATGGGGACGGTGCCCCCCCGCAACAATCAAAATCCACGAGCCCCCTGAGCCTCAATAATGTGTTTAAAATATGTTTAAAAACCCCAAAAAAGTAGCGAGGCACTGCAGCGAAACAAGACAAAAGCTCAACTGTGGTCCGTAGTAAACAAACTGCTGCTATTGTGGTATTTTTGGCTCGTAATTAGCGGCTAACACGCTAACAACAACAAAAGAAACAGTCTGGTTTTCTCTGCATGGAACCTGAACTTTATTCTGGCACTGCAGGAACTTGTAACATCACACAGGTTGTATTGTTGGGCTCCTGTCGGTTAACAGAGAATGTAAATCTATACACGCTGGGCTGCTGTTGATGCTCACTACACTTTTCATCTAACCCCGTTTTCTTCTGCCGTCCCACAACACACACACACTCCATTACCCATAAGGCCACACCATTACTCATAAGGCTACCTTCTTAAAGGGGCCAGGCCGGCTCACAACATTTCTTCACTGTGAGAGAACGCGCACAACATCCTGTGATATTATATATTTCTGAAAAAATCCACGAAGCACTAAAACCGCAGAACTCAAACAGCGAAGTGGCGAGGAATCACTGTGTTTAACTGTATTTAACTGTGTTTAACTGTATTTAACTGTGTTTAACAGCGTTTAACTGTATTTAACTGTGTTTAACTGTATTTAACTGTGTTTAACTGTATTTAACTGTTTAACAGCGTTTAACTGTATTTAACTGCGTTTAACAGTATTTAACTGCATTTAACACTGTCTAACGGCATAACACTGTTAAACTGAGTTAACAGTATTCTGTCTCTAAACAGTTGAACATCAGTTTTACCGTCTAAACTTTGTCTTTCAATCATTAAGTGTTTGAAGAAGCTGTAACTGGTCAAAACATGACTGTTGGAGGATGCTGACCCTGACCCTGACCCTGACCCTCAGCCTAACCTCGACCCTGACCGTAACCCTGACCCTGACCCTGACTGCTCCACACAAACCTCAGACAGACCAGAGGAAAAACCAGACTCCAGGTTCCAGCAGGATCTGGAGTGCTGCCTACAAGACCAAGGCTCGAGAGTCCAAGATCCAGGACTGAGGTCCCAAAGTCCAGGATGCAGGACTGAGGATCCAGAAAGGTTTTCAAAAGTAAGTAGGTGATGTAAATATGAGGAAATCAATATCTCACAAATGTACACAAACGTCTGACTGAGTCAGATCAGAGTCTTCAGAGGAGAGCTTGAAGGAGAGAACTTCCAGCCGTCTTGGTTTCTGTCAAATAAAACCATTAAAGCCCTGATGGTACTTTGTAGTACCCTCTCTGTAGTACTACCCTGAGGAGTACCAGCTGGTCATGTGACTCACCTGTCCACAGGTGTGTTTTATCCTGGTCCTGGTGACTGTGTTCTGGTCCTGGTTCTGTCCAGATATAGTTCAGCTGACCAGATGAATCTGTTCTGTCCCTGTTTCTGTTTCTGTGTTTCTGTGTTGAAGCTGCCTCACCCAAACCTGTTGGACTGGCTGTGACTGGGACACTCCCCCCCCCCCCTCCCCCATCCTCCTCACCCCCTCCTTCTGTTCATCTCTCCCTCCCTCCCTCACCCCCCCCCCCTCCACCCCCCCCTCCCTCTGTTCATCCCTGATGCAGCTCCACCAGTCTGCTTGACCCCAACACACACACACGGACACACACTCAACTCCTCATGAAGTGGTTTGCTGTTAAAACAGGTTTTATTGCTGCAGGTGAACTTTCTAACCTTTATGACTATAAGTGGTTTCAATTCAGGTAAGTTCAGTTCAATAGTATTTTATTGATCCCTGAAGGGAAGTGAATAAAGACGACAGCAGACTCTGACCACTTCACTGACATCAGGGTTTGCTGGATCTGTCAGCTGCAGTTTATAGAGTTAAAACTGATGCTTAAATGGAGGGTTTGATCACACTGAAGACGATGAGTTGAACGGATGTCTGTGAACTCACCACGTGTCTTCGTCATGAACCAGTTGGACAGAAACTGTTGCTTCATTCCTGTCATTTCAGCTCTGAGCTGTTTGAGGCCTCCAGGAACAAACGAGTCACTTATCCAAACAGTCAGTGAGAGACAGCATCTGATCAAAGACTGTAGAAGAAAAACTGGACACGCCCTCTGTGATGTCATCACAGATTTCCACAGTATCTTAGAAGCCTCTTCTTCCTTGTACCTCACAGTGCCAAGATGTAATGGAACCGTAGAACCAGGGACTGGAAGCTGCCTGGACCACACCCACCTTAGCTGGGTCACAGTTAGCTAGTTTAGCTTAGCTTTGCTTTTATTAACATATGCTGCTAATTAGACATGCCACAGTTTTTGAAAAAAATCAATTTAAATTATTATTTTTTAATACGATTCGAATCAATTTAACTAAGCCATGAATTGCCTCCAGTCCAGCAGAGGGCGCACTTGAGTTAAACCACGTTCTCATTCAACATCACTATATGCAGCGCTGCGTGCTATTGTAGTTCCACATCTGCGCCACTAGATGGAGCTGCAGCTCAGTAACCAGTCAGAGTGGAGCATCAGTGGAGCAGATCTGATGATCAATGGAGGAACCAGAGAGCGACTGAAACAAAGGGCTTAGAAAGTTTAGTTTCAGTCCAGAATTAGTTTTTACAGACTGAATTATTAATGTTGTTCTAGAAACTGAATATAACTGGACTTTGATGTTATTGACATCATTAATGCAGTTATTGAACTATATGGTTGTTGCTGATTCACTGAGTCATAGTCTCATATTTAAGGAGAATAAAGTTTATTAAATAGATTCTAAACCTTGATCTTAATAAGATGAAACCTGACACGAACCTGACCTTCAGTCTGGAACCAGACTGACTAAAAAAGATGAAATCAGTCAAATCAACAATTTTTTTCCCAAAAATGATATTTGAAAAATAGCAGAGTCGTCTTATATTTAGCACAGTACGGTAAATTGGTAAAATTAATTTAATTTTGTTCCGACAGAAATAAATATGTCTTAGTTTGAGCCTGGCTGATCTACCTCAGGAATAAAAAAAATCTTTCTCTGATGCAGTATTGACCTGGAAAGAGTGTCAGAAAAGACCAGTTTAGTTCTGTCTATAATATCTTAGTTTAGGTTTAAAGTAGAGTTGACTTGTTATGGACTAAAGGAAAAAATCTTGATACTGTTGTGATTTATTGAAAAGAGGACAGTAGGACTATTAAAAAAAAAAAAAAAAAAAAAAAAAAAAACCCAGCAGATTTGCAGTCCTGGTCATCATGAAGCTGTCTGGAGTCGGCGGTTACCTGGTGGATCTCCAGATCCAGAACCATCAGCAGCTGTTCTGGTCATCATGAAGCTGTCTGGAGTCGACGGTTACCTGGTGGATCTCCAGATCCAGAACCATCAGCAGCTGTTCTGGTCATCATGAAGCTGTCTGGAGTCGACGGTTACCTGGTGGATCTCCAGATCCAGAACCATCAGCAGCTGTTCTGGTCATCATGAAGCTGTCTGTCATGTGTGATGAAGATGTCGGCTGTCAACACTCAGACTGAAACCACTAACTGGAGGTGATCCCTGAACAGAACCTCAGACTAACTGTGGTCTGGACCTCACTGACAGGATGGAGAAGAACCTGAGAAGTTCTAAGCTCAGCTTGAAGGAACTGACCACCATCTCTCTGTCTGGAACCGTCATGGAGATGAAGCAGAGACTTTAGAGGAGACTGAAGCTACTGGAGTCAGTTTAACCCTCAACTGTTTACTGCTGTTGAACTGACTCCCCTGAGTCTCCTCAGAAGGATGCTGGTCTCAGCTAGAACTGAATGTTCTACCAACTGATCCCAGTACCCCTCCCCTTCCACAGGACACCTGTGGACCAGGTATCAGGACACCTGTGGACCAGGTACCAGGACACCTGTGGACCAGGTACCAGGACACCTGTGGACCAGGTATCAGGACACCAGTGGACCAGGTATCAGGACACCTGTGGACCAGGTATCAGGACTCCTGTGGACCAGGTATCAGGACTTCTGTGGACCGGGTACCAGGTATCAGGACACCTGTGGACCAGGTATCAGGACACCTGTGGACCAGGTATCAGGACTCCTGTGGACCAGGTATCAGGACACCTGTGGACCAGGTACCAGGACACCTGTGGACCAGGTATGAGGACATCTGTGGACCAGGTACCAGGACACCTGTGGACCAGGTATCAGGACTCCTGTGGACCAGGTATCAGGACACAGTGGACCAGGTATCAGGACCCTGTGGACCAGGTATCAGGACTCCTGTGGACCAGGTATCAGGACTTCTGTGGACCGGGTACCAGGTATCGGGACACCTGTGGACCAGGTATCAGGACACCTGTGGACCAGGTATCAGGACACCTGTGGACCAGGTATCAGGACTCCTGTGGACCAGGTATCAGGACACCTGTGGACCAGGTATCAGGACACCAGTGGACCAGGTATCAGGACACCTGTGGACCAGGTATCAGGACACCTGTGGACCAGGTATCAGGACTCCTGTGGACCAGGTATCAGGACTTCTGTGGACCGGGTACCAGGTATCAGGACACCTGTGGACCAGGTATCAGGACACCTGTGGACCAGGTATCAGGACCTGTGGACCAGGTATCAGGACTCCTGTGGACCAGGTACCAGGACACCTGTGGACCAGGTATGAGGACATCTGTGGACCAGGTACCAGGACACCTGTGGACCAGGTATCAGGACTCCTGTGGACCAGGTATCAGGACACCAGTGGACCAGGTATCAGGACACCTGTGGACCAGGTATCAGGACACCTGTGGACCAGGTATCAGGACTCCTGTGGACCAGGTATCAGGACTTCTGTGGACCGGGTACCAGGTATCAGGACACCTGTGGACCAGGTATCAGGACACCTGTGGACCAGGTATCAGGACACCTGTGGACCAGGTACCAGGACACCTGTGGACCAGGTATGAGGACATCTGTGGACCAGGTACCAGGACACCTGTGGACCAGGTATCAGGACTCCTGTGGACCAGGTACCAGGACACCTGTGGACCAGGTACCAGGTATCAGGACACCTGTGGACCAGGTACCAGGACACCTGTGGACCAGGTATGAAGACATCTGTGGACCAGGTACCAGGACACCTGTGGACCAGGTATCAGGACACCTGTGGACCAGGCACCAGGACACCTGTGGACCAGGTACCAGGTATCAGGACACCTGTGGACCAGGTACCAGGACACCTGTGGACCAGGTATGAGGACACCTGTGGACCGGATATCAGGGCACCTGTGGACCAGGTACCAGGACACCTGTGGACCGGGTATCAGGACTCCTGTGGACCGGGTACCAGGTATCAGGACACCTGTGGACCAGGTATCAGGACTCCTGTGGACCAGGTATGAGGACACCTGTGGACCGGATATCAGGGCACCTTTGGACCAGGTATCAGGACTTCTGTGGACCAGGTATCAGGACACCTGTGGACCAGGTACCAGGACACCTGTGGACCAGGTACCAGGTATCAGGACTCCTGTGGACCAGGTATCAGGACACCTGTGGACCAGGTATCAGGGCACCTGTGGACCAGGTATCAGGACTTCTGTGGACCAGGTATCAGGACACCTGTGGACCAGGTACCAGGTATCAGGACACCTGTGGACCAGGTATCAGGACACACTGGCCTATACATACACCCATACATGCACATGCACACACATGGGAATCAGGATTATTCCATCTTTTTCCATCTTGCCTGGTAAAATCCCACCAGGCTGTCAAGGTTCTAGCTATGACTGTGTTTGTGAAGCAGGAATGGCGAGTAATTGAGCGACTTATGAAAGGTAGATCGAAAATGTTGATTTCTTTGTAAAATGATTGTTCTAAGTCCATCCAAGAAGAGTCACCTTTCTGTTGCAGATATTTTGTAATCTTGTTATTGGTCCTTTCTTTGATTGATTTCTTCAACTTGCTGTCAGTTCAATTTTATTCAATTCAATTCAATTCAATTCTATTTTATTTATATAGCATCTGTTACAATGTCAACCGTCTCCAGGCGCTTTACAGAGACCCAGATCATGACCCCCGAGCAAATATCATTAACTAAAATTATAATGTAATCAATGATAATGGCAAGTAAAAAAACTCCCACAGAGGGAGAAAAAAAAAACCTTTCAGCCAAACAGTGGCAAGAAAAAACTCCACTTTAAGAGGAAGAAACCTGGACCAGAACCTAGATCCAGATCATAACATGCTATCAGGTCTGGTAGATAACGAGGAGCTAGGCCATTAAGGGCCTTATATGCGAGAAGCAGAATTTTAAACTCAATTCTAAATTTCACGGGGACCCAATGGAGGGAGGCTAACACGGGAGAGATGTGATCTTGCTTACGGATTCCTGTCAGCACCCTCACTGCTGCATTCTGGATCAGTTGGAGGCTATTCAGCGAGCTTTTCAGACATCCTGCTAACAATGCTGCTTAAATGACATATCCTGATCAAAAATGACTACAAGGTTTTTCACAGCTGTGCTGGAAGCCAGTGTAAACCCAGATAATCCATTCCTCAGGTGTTTGGGACCAAAGACAATAACCTCTGTTTTATCCGCATATAGAAGGAGGAAGTTAGTGGACATCCAGGACTTAATGTCATTAAGACACCCTTGAAGTTTAGGTAACGGCCAATTTAGCGTCGCCAATAGCAAGAAATATGCTCACCTTATCATTTTGAGGATCCTCAAACTGCCTTAAAGAAGTTCTCCTCCAGTCGACTCCGGTAGTCTTCATTCAGACACAGTCACAGAGTCAAATCAATCCGGCTCGCAGCGCAAAATTGTTAGCCCGATTTTTGTTGAGGCTCAAGGACGGTTCGAAGACTTCTCGGTTCAGAAACAGAGCATTTATTACAGTCAGTGTCTCAGGATCCCAGTCAGGATGAGCCCCGTTTCACAGTTGTGCTGGGTTTGTCCCGTAGAGGTTGGACTCATACGCAACCGACTGTAACTGGACAGTTACTGGTGACGTGAACAGACCAACCACTGCCCACATCATTCTTGGAATAAGACAAAATAAAAGTGTGTAGAATGTTGTTTCCAAGCGTGTATCTAAATGCAACAGACTTAATTTGATAAAACAAAGAGGTTTTATCCAGTCATGTTGTTTTACTGTTCCTCCTCAAGGACAAAGCATGAGCTCAGTGAAACAAGAGCAAAGGTACAATGGAGACTTCTGAATTTAACAAAATCAAACCTTATAACAGATGTAAAGGCTAATTTAAGGCTGTCACTTTCAACATCCAGCTGTGAATGTTAATGTCTCCCACTATAACCACTTTGTCTGAGCTGAGCACTAAACCAGTTAAAAAATCAGAGAACTGAGACAGAAACTCCAGATAAGCACCAGCAGGTGGCGCTACACTGACTACCACCATCAGGAACTGAGGTTCAGACCTCAGTCCTTTTGTCCAAGTCTCAGGTCTGTGATCCAGGTGTGAGGTTTTGGTTCAGGTCTCGGGTCTTTGGTCCAAGTGTCTGGTTTTGGTTCAGGTCTTATGTGTGTGGTCCATGTTTGTGGTTTCTGTGATGAAGACCTGCTGAATCTCTGGTCTCATAGGAATTGTTTATTTGGTCTGTTCGTTAAATGTCACATGACCTCCCCCACCCACACCCGCCTCTGACCACCCTCCTCCGACGTTTCCGTTTCCAGCGGAAGCCCCTCCCTGTTAGCCGTTAGCCGTTAGCCCGCAGCGGGACGACAGGAGCAGGAAAACACCGGAGGAAGACATGAGTCCGCTGGAGGACGGAAGAGCACCGCGGTGACCGGACAGCGAGTCCGCCGCAGCATCAACCCGTCCCCAGGTACGGTAACCGAGCTAAAACGACCCCCCTCCCCCCAAACCGATCTAGAACAGAGCTAAGTGTAGCCCCGAAGACCGGACAGACAGCAGGAAACCCCTCAAGAGTCTGGACCAGAACCAGGACCAGTATCAGAACCGGGACCAGTATCAGAACCGGGACCAGGCACGCTCTGAACTTAAGCTTTAACTATCTGGTGGTCTGCAGGAACGAGGCTAACTTCAGTAGGAGCTAACTTTAGCATCAACAGTGGTGTGATATAGTGGACCCAGCTAAGTTTAGCTTCAGCTATCGGTAATCTGTGGGCACAAAGCTAACTTCAGTAGGAGCTAACTGTACCATCAGCTATCATCTGATATAGTGGACCAGGCTAAGATTAGCAGAGCTAAGTTTAGCTTCAGCTATCATGTTGATCTCCTATGACAAGGCTAACATCAGTAGGAGCTAACTTCAACTGTCATGTGACATATGTAAAGCAGGCTAACATCACCAGAGTTAAGTTTAGCTTCAGCTGTCGGGTTTATCTGTGGGCACAAAGCTAACTTCAGTAGGAGCTAACTGTACCATCAGCTATCATCTGATATAGTGGACTAGGCTATCATTAGCAGAGTTAAGTTTAGCTTCAGCTATCATGTTGATCTCCTATGACAAGGCTAACATCAGTAAGAGCTACCTTTAGCTATCGTGTGATATATGTAAACCAGGCTAACAACACCAGAGTTAAGTTTAGCTTCAACTATCGGGTTTATCTGTGGGCACAAAGCTAACTTCAGTAGGAGCTAACTGTACCATCAGCTATCATCTGATATAGTGGACCAGGCTAACATTAGCAGAGCTAAGTTTAGCTTCAGCTATCGTGTTGATCTCCTATGATAAGGCTAACATCAGTAGGAGCTAACTTTAGCTATCATGTGATATATGTGAACCAGGCTAACATCACCAGAGTTAAGTTTAGCTTCAACTATCGGGTTTATCTGTGGGCACAAAGCTAACTTCAGTAGGAGCTAACTGTACCATCAGTTATCATCTGATATATTGGACCAGGCTAACATTAGCAGAGCTAAGTTTAGCTTCAGCTATCGTGTTGATCTCCTATGATAAGGCTAACATCAGTAGGAGCTAACTTTAGCTATCATGTGATATATGTGAACCAGGCTAACATCACCAGAGTTAAGTTTAGCTTCAACTATCGGGTTTATCTGTGGGCACAAAGCTAACTTCAGTAGGAGCTAACTGTACCATCAGCTATCATCTGATATAGTGGACCAGGCTAAGATTAGCAGAGCTAAGTTTAGCTTCAGCTATCATGTTGATCTCCTATGACAAGGCTAACATCAGTAGGAGCTAACTTCAACTGTCATGTGACATATGTAAAGCAGGCTAACATCACCAGAGTTAAGTTTAGCTTCAGCTGTCGGGTTTATCTGTGGGCAGAAAGCTAACTTCAGTAGGAGCTAACTGTACCATCAGCTATCATCTGATATAGTGGACTAGGCTATCATTAGCAGAGTTAAGTTTAGCTTCAGCTATCATGTTGATCTCCTATGACAAGGCTAACATCAGTAGGAGCTAACTTTAGCTATTGTGTGATATATGTAAACCAGGCTAACATCACCAGAGTTAAGTTTAGCTTCAACTATCGGGTTTATCTGTGGGCACAAAGCTAACTTCAGTAGGAGCTAACTGTACCATCAGCTATCATCTGATATAGTGGACCAGGCTAACATTAGCAGAGCTAAGTTTAGCTTCAGCTATCATGTTGATCTCCTATGACAAGGCTAACATCAGTAAGAGCTACCTTTAGCTATCGTGTGATATATGTAAACCAGGCTAACAACACCAGAGTTAAGTTTAGCTTCAACTATCGGGTTTATCTGTGGGCACAAAGCTAACTTCAGTAGGAGCTAACTGTACCATCAGCTATCATCTGATATAGTGGACCAGGCTAACATTAGCAGAGCTAAGTTTAGCTTCAGCTATCGTGTTGATCTCCTATGATAAGGCTAACATCAGTAGGAGCTAACTTTAGCTATCATGTGATATATGTGAACCAGGCTAACATCACCAGAGTTAAGTTTAGCTTCAACTATCGGGTTTATCTGTGGGCACAAAGCTAACTTCAGTAGGAGCTAACTGTACCATCAGTTATCATCTGATATATTGGACCAGGCTAACATTAGCAGAGCTAAGTTTAGCTTCAGCTGTCGTGTTGATCTCCTATGATAAGGCTAACATCAGTAGGAGCTAACTTTAGCTATCATGTGATATATGTGAACCAGGCTAACATCACCAGAGTTAAGTTTAGCTTCAACTATCGGGTTTATCTGTGGGCACAAAGCTAACTTCAGTAGGAGCTAACTGTACCATCAGTTATCATCTGATATATTGGACCAGGCTAACATTAGCAGAGCTAAGTTTAGCTTCAGCTATCATGTTGATCTCCAATGACAAGGCTAACATCACTAAGAGCTAACTTTAGCTATCGTGTGATATATGTAAACCAGGCTAACATCACCAGAGTTAAGTTTAGCTTCAACTATCGGGTTTATCTGTGGGCACAAAATTCAGTAGGAGCTTACTGTACCATCAGTTATCATCTGATATAGTGGACTAGGCTAACATTAGCAGAGCTAAGTTTAGCTTCAGCTATCATGTGTTATACGTGAACCAAGCTAACATTAGCAGAGCTAAGTTTAGCTTCAGCTATCATGTGTTACACATGAAGCAAGCTTACATTAGCAGAGCTAAGTTTAGCTTCTACTATTATCTGACATAGTGGACTAGGCTAACATTAGCTGAGCTAAGTTTAGCTTCAGCTATTGGGTTTATCTCCTGTGACAAGGCTAACGTCAGCAAGAGCTAACTTCAGCTATCATGTGATATATGTGAACCAGGCTAACATTAGCAGAGCTAAGTGTAGCTTCAGCTATTGGGTTTATCTCCTGTGACAAGGCTAACTTCATCTATCGGGTGATCTACAGGGAAAAGGATAATTTCAGAAGATCTGTCTGTAGTTTCAACTATTGTGTGATCTATCTGATGAGGCTGACTTCAGTTAGTGATGATGTCACAGTTCTAGGAGGAGGTGGATCAGATGCTTTTCAGGTTCAACAGCACGTTTTAAGAATCCAGCTCCACACAGACCTTTGGTTAACGTTGATGATCTCACAGTGAACCTGTTAATCTAATATCTCTCTCTACAGAGGACCATGCAACCATCCCTCTCTCGGCCCCGCTGTTAGAGACTGACTGATCCAGGATGGGCTTCGGTCGGGACCTGAGGAACTCCCATGAGGGCTTACTGAAGCTGCAGGACTGGGAGTTAAAGGTACAACTCCGCCAACCAGAGTTAGGGTGGGGGCAGCCACCTGAGGAACTCAGAGGGACGTCCAGGCACTGACGCTCTATGTGTCCCCCTTTAGCTGCTGGAGACGGTGAAGCGTTTCATGACTCTGCGGGTCAAGAGCGATAAGGAGTACGCCGCCCTGCTGCTCAGCATGACTCAGCAAACAGAGCGACAGGAAACTGCTGACTACGTCAGCACCGTCAGTAAGGTGAGCACCTGTTCCTTTAGTCCTCAGGTAGATGTTCCAGCAGGTACCTGATGTCTGTTTGTATCAGTCGTGGTCTCAGGTGATTCGTCACACGGAGGTGTTGGGCCGGGTCATGAGGAGCCATGCGGACGACCTGAACTCTGGTCCTCTACACCGCCTGGCCACACTGATCCGAGATAAGCAGCAGGTGAAGAAGAGCTACCAGAGTCTTCATCAGCAGCTAGAGAGCCACAATCACAAGGTAAGCTGAGAAACATGGGGCGGGGTCTGCCCGTGTTCATCTGCCTAACCTGTCCCTCCATGTTGTTAGGTGACCAGAACAGACCTGGAGAAACTGAAGGCGTCATACCGCCAGCTGAGCCGTGATGCCAATAATGCCAAAGAGAAGTACAGAGAGGCTCTGGCCAAAGGTGGGTGTCGCTCAGCTCCAGGTATCTATGCATGTAGACTCCAGGTGGCGCTGAAGCTCTTCCCAACTGACTCTCCGACTCTGCTGAATAACCCGTGAGCGCAAGTTTAGCCATCCAAAGCAGGAGTCTCCCATTAATAACCCTTTCACATGCCCCAATGACCCTGGTCAGCCTGTACACCTGCTCCAGACGTCTGCAAGTGCTGATTCCTCCACCTCCATCTCTCTCAACCAATCACAGGCCGGGAGGCAGACCGAGCCCGCGACCGCTACGACAAAGCCATGACGAAGCTCCACAACCTTCACAATCAGTATGTCCTGGCTGTTTGTGGCGCTCGAACGCAGCAGGATGAACACCGGCGCCATGCTGCCCCGGCACTGCTGGATGCCCTGCAGAGGATGCAGGAGGACATGACGCTGGCGCTGTGAGTCACTCCCACACACGTGACCACATGTTCACATATGAACACACTTTGTTGTTATAGAAGAAGAACTTTGGAGGAGTACTGTGAGACCAGCAGTATCTGTGTATATTATTGCAGTAAAAGTATTCTGGAGGAGTACTGTGAGACCAGCAGTCTTCTGACGGAGGAGATTGTGAAGGTCCATCAGGAGATCTCATCGGCTGTCCAGCAGATCGACCCTCTTGCAGAATATCAACACTTCATTGAAGCCTACAGGTCAGCCTGGCGCCGCCTTTAAGTCGCCGTCCTGGTCACTGTCTTGGTCCAAGTTGTCATGATGACACCTTCCCTTGTCCGTCTCTCAGGTCTCCGGAGATGCCCGAGGCGAGTGTGGAGTTTGATGCATCTCTGCTGGAGGAGACAGACAACATCTCAGCCAATGAGATTCTTTGGAACACGCTTACGGCTGACAGCCTGCAGGCCATGTGAGTCCCTCAGCCGACCGCTAGAGGCTGCAGTCCCTCTGCTGACCGCTAGAGGCTGCAGTCCCTCTGCCGACCGCTAGAGGCTGCAGTCCCTCTGCCGACTGCTAGAGGCTGCAGTCCCTCTGCCGACTGCTAGAGGCTGCAGTCCCTCAGCCGACCGCTAGAGGCTGCAGTCCCTCAGCCGACCGCTAGAGGCTGCAGTCCCTCTGCCGACCGCTAGAGGCTGCAGTCCTCTGCCGACCGCTAGAGGCTGCAGTCCTCTGCCGAGCTGCCTTCTGCCGACCGCTAGAGCTGCAGTCCCAGTCTGCAGTCTCTGACCGCTGCAGTCCCTCTGCCGACCGCTAGAGGCTGCAGTCCCTCTGCCGACCGCTAGAGGCTGCAGTCCCTCTGCCGACCGCTAGAGGCTGCAGTCCTTCTGCCGACCGCCAGAGGCTGCAGTCCCTCTGCCGACCTCTAGAGGCTGCAGTCCTTCTGCCGACCGCTAGAGGCTGCAGTCCCTCTGCGACCGCTAGAGGCTCCCTCTGCGACCGTTAGAGGCTGCAGTCCCTCTGCCGAACTCTAGAGGCTGCAGTCCTTCTGCCGACCGCCAGAGGCTGCAGTCCCTCTGCCGAACTCTAGAGGCTGCAGTCCTTCTGCCGACCGCCAGAGGCTGCAGTCCCTCTGCCGACCTCTAGAGGCTGCAGTCCTTCTGCCGACCGCTAGAGGCTGCAGTCCCTCTGCCGACCGCTCGAGGCTGCAGTTCCTCTAGTGACCGCTTCCAACCATTTACGGATGCTTGGGTTAACAGGTTGGCTGGGTTTCAGGCTCCAGCAGATCCCCGTGACCCTGCGGAGGATTAAGTGGGTATAGATGATGGATGGGTGGATGGATGGATGGATGGATGGATGGATGGATGGGTGGGTGGGTGGGTGGGTGGGTGGTGGGGTTCCCTCCGACATGGGGGTGTTCAGTTAGTTTTAAAAGTTTTTAAGATAACTGGCATCTCAGGGAGCCTGTCCAGTTATTTGATCTAGTCCCTGGTGAGGAAGACTTTTAACGTTTATTGTCTGTTTGTGTTGTGCAGGTTGTCTTCAACGGCAGAGGAGCTGGCACTGACTCAGCAGAACTTACAGATGAAGGAGGAGTTGGCCAATGACCTCGATGCTAAAATCCAGACAAGTCAGCAGAGCGCTGAGAGGAAGAGCGAGTGAGTGGGAGGAGGGGAGGTCAGACGCTTTCTCTCTCCCTGTGTCCTCATATTCTGTCTCTGTCTCTCGCCCTCAGCTGCGTCCTGTTGCTGAGTCAGAAACTCTCCCTCTTTGAGCTTCGTCAAACCGTTCAATCACTGCGCAGCTCAGAGGTCCGCCTCCTCTCTCAGAAGGCCCTGCTGGATGCCAAGATGGCCGCTGCAGTGGCCTCCCCTCCCCCGCCGCCGGCCCCACCTGCGCTGCAGTACGAGGATGACGCCCGCTCCGTTGGATCCACTGTAATCATCCACTTATAAGCTGTCATGTTGCAGTGATATGAAGAGCTGCCCGATCAGAATAAAAGCACTGTGGTTTCACTGATCAGAGCTGAACAGAGGGCTGTAATTCTGAAGTGTGGACAGGACACAGTCCTTCACCCCTGTCTCAGAGACCATGTTTGTGTTTCAGGACAAAGTGAAGGAGAGGAGCTCTCGCTTCGACACCCTCCGTCACTCTTTGGCCGGGATGATCCGACCCTCTAAAGCCATGCTGGGCTCCTCCTCCTCAGTAAGCTCCGCCTTCATCACCTTCCAGACCTCTCTCAGTTCCACTTTGACACCAGTTCATCCCCTCATCCCCTCCTTTCAGCTGTTTGTCTGGCTGTTGTGACTTTGGGTCCTTGTGTTTCTCCTTGCAGCAGTTCTTTGATGTGATCCCCACATCTGAGCGCCCCTTGGCAGAGCAGGAGTGGTACCACGGTGCCATCCCCCGCACCGAGGCTCAGGAGTTACTACGGCAACAGGGAGACTTCCTGGTGAGGGAGAGTCACGGCAAACCAGGAGAGTATGTCCTGTCAGTGTTTTCTGACGATCAGCGACGCCACTTCATCATCCAGTATGCTGATGTACGTACTCACACATCTGACGGTCATCACCTGAGCATCACCTGAGCTAAAGAAATACAGTTGTGACTGCAGCTTAGTCATAAAATCTGGTTTGACAAGATTTGTTCTTTTTAACTTAATTCTATTACTTTTTCTTCTGAAATATCTTTCAGACAGTCAGGACTTTTTGAATTCTAATGATTTGTCATGAAATTACCCAAATCAAATTTATGGAGAACATTTGTCTCACATGAACCTGTCTCTCTCTTTCTGGTAGAGTCAGTATCGTGTTGAAGGGTCTCATTGTTGTTGATGTTCCTGTTATTATCAAGCTGATCTAGAGGGAGACTCACATGAACCTGTCTCTCTCTTTCTGGTAGAGTCAGTATCGTGTTGAAGGGTCTCATTGTTGATGTTCCTGTTATTATCAAGCTGATCTAGAAGGAGACTCACATGAACCTGTCTCTCTCTCTCTGGTAGAGTCAGTATCGTGTTGAAGGGTCTCATTGTTGATGTTCCTGTTATTATCAAGCTGATCTAGAAGGAGACTCACATGAACCTGTCTCTCTCTCTCTCTGGTAGAGTCAGTATCGTGTTGAAGGGTCTCATTGTTGATGTTCCTGTTATTATCAAGCTGATCTAGAAGGAGACTCACATGAACCTGTCTCTCTCTCTGGTAGAGTCAGTATCGTGTTGAAGGGTCTCATTGTTGTTGATGTTCCTGTTATTATCAAGCTGATCTAGAAGGAGACTCACATGAACCTGTCTCTTTCTCTCTCTGGTAGAGTCAGTATCGTGTTGAAGGGTCTCATTGTTGTTGATGTTCCTGTTATTATCAAGCTGATCTAGAAGGAGACTCACATGAACCTGTCTCTCTCTCTGGTAGAGTCAGTATCGTGTTGAAGGGTCTCATTGTTGTTGATGTTCCTTGTTATTATCAAGCTGATCTAGAAGGAGACTCACATGAACCTGTCTCTCTCTCTCTGGTAGAGTCAGTATCGTGTTGAAGGGTCTCATTGTTGATGTTCCTGTTATTATCAAGCTGATCTAGAAGGAGACTCACATGAACCTGTCTCTCTCTCTCTCTGGTAGAGTCAGTATCGTGTTGAAGGGTCTCATTGTTGATGTTCCTGTTATTATCAAGCTGATCTAGAAGGAGACTCACATGAACCTGTCTCTCTCTCTCTCTGGTAGAGTCAGTATCGTGTTGAAGGGTCTCATTGTTGTTGATGTTCCTGTTATTATCAAGCTGATCTAGAAGGAGACTCACATGAACCTGTCTCTCTCTCTGGTAGAGTCAGTATCGTGTTGAAGGGTCTCATTGTTGTTGATGTTCCTGTTATTATCAAGCTGATCTAGAAGGAGACTCACATGAACCTGTCTCTCTCTCTCTCTGGTAGAGTCAGTATCGTGTTGAAGGGTCTCATTGTTGTTGATGTTCCTGTTATTATCAAGCTGATCTAGAAGGAGACTCACATGAACCTGTCTCTCTTTCTGGTAGAGTCAGTATCGTGTTGAAGGGTCTCATTGTTGTTGATGTTCTTGTTATTATCAAGCTGATCTAGAAGGAGACTCACATGAACCTGTCTCTCTCTCTGGTAGAGTCAGTATCATGTTGAAGGGTCTCATTGTTTGTTGATGTTCCTGTTATTATCAAGCTGATCTAGAAGGAGACTCACATGAACCTGTCTCTCTCTCTCTCTGGTAGAGTCAGTATCATGTTGAAGGGTCTCATTGTTGATGTTCCTGTTATTATCAAGCTGATCTAGAAGGAGACTCACATGAACCTGTCTCTCTCTCTGGTAGAGTCAGTATCGTGTTGAAGGGTGTCATTGTTGATGTTCCTGTTATTATCAAGCTGATCTAGAAGGAGACTCACATGAACCTGTCTCTCTCTCTCTCTGGTAGAGTCAGTATCATGTTGAAGGGTCTCATTGTTTGTTGATGTTCCTGTTATTATCAAGCTGATCTAGAAGGAGACTCACATGAACCTGTCTCTCTCTCTCTTTGGTAGAGTCAGTATCGTGTTGAAGGGTCTCATTGTTGATGTTCCTGTTATTATCAAGCTGATCTAGAAGGAGACTCACATGAACCTGTCTCTCTCTCTCTGGTAGAGTCAGTATCGTGTTGAAGGGTGTCATTGTTGATGTTCCTGTTATTATCAAGCTGATCTAGAAGGAGAC
The DNA here is from genome assembly GCA_018398805.1 of Hirundichthys speculiger. Lineage (NCBI taxonomy): Eukaryota > Metazoa > Chordata > Actinopteri > Beloniformes > Exocoetidae > Hirundichthys > Hirundichthys speculiger. Next base: position 446,955 of record JAGFBZ010000310.1, read on the forward strand.
TCACATGAACCTGTCTCTCTCTCTCTCTGGTAGAGTCAGTATCATGTTGAAGGGTTTCATCGTTGATGTTCCTGTTATTATCAAGCTGATCTAGAAGGAGACTTACATGAACCTGTCTCTCTCTCTCTGGTAGAGTCAGTATCGTGTTGAAGGGTCTCATTGTTGATGTTCCTGTTATTATCAAGCTGATCTAGAAGGAGACTCACATGAACCTGTCTCTCTCTCTGGTAGAGTCAGTATCGTGTTGAAGGGTCTCATTGTTGTTGATGTTCTTGTTATTATCAAGCTGATCTAGAATGAGACTCACATGAACCTGTCTCTCTCTCTGGTAGAGTCAGTATCGTGTTGAAGGGTCTCATTGTTGTTGATGTTCTTGTTATTATCAAGCTGATCTAGAATGAGACTCACATGAACCTGTCTCTCTCTCTGGTAGAGTCAGTATCGTGTTGAAGGGTCTCATTGTTGTTGATGTTCTTGTTATTATCGAGCTGATCTAGAAGGAGACTCACATGAACCTGTCTCTCTCTCTCTGGTAGAGTCAGTATCGTGTTGAAGGGTCTCATTGTTGATGTTCCTGTTATTATCAAGCTGATCTAGAAGGAGACTCACATGAACCTGTCTCTCTCTCTCTCTGGTAGAGTCAGTATCGTGTTGAAGGGTCTCATTGTTGATGTTCCTGTTATTATCAAGCTGATCTAGAAGGAGACTCACATGAACCTGTCTCTCTCTCTGGTAGAGTCAGTATCGTGTTGAAGGGTGTCATTGTTGATGTTCCTGTTATTATCAAGCTGATCTAGAAGGAGACTCACATGAACCTGTCTCTCTCTCTGGTAGAGTCAGTATCGTGTTGAAGGGTCTCATTGTTTGTTGATGTTCCTGTTATTATCAAGCTGATCTAGAAGGAGACTCACATGAACCTGTCTCTCTCTCTCTGGTAGAGTCAGTATCGTGTTGAAGGGTCTCATTGTTGTTGATGTTCCTGTTATTATCAAGCTGATCTAGAAGGAGACTCACATGAACCGGTCTCTCTCTCTCTTTGGTAGAGTCAGTATTGTGTTGAAGGGTCTCATTGTTGTTGATGTTCCTGTTATTATCAAGCTGATCTAGAAGGAGACTCACATGAACCTGTCTCTCTCTCTCTGGTAGAGTCAGTATCGTGTTGAAGGGTCTCATTGTTGTTGATGTTCCTGTTATTATCAAGCTGATCTAGAAGGAGACTCACATGAACCTGTCTCTCTCTCTCTGGTAGAGTCAGTATCGTGTTGAAGGGTCTCATTGTTGATGTTCCTGTTATTATCAAGCTGATCTAGAAGGAGACTCACATGAACCTGTCTCTCTCTCTCTGGTAGAGTCAGTATCGTGTTGAAGGGTCTCATTGTTGTTGATGTTCCTGTTATTATCAAGCTGATCTAGAAGGAGACTAACATGAACCTGTCTCTCTCTCTCTGGTAGAGTCAGTATCGTGTTGAAGGGTCTCATTGTTGATGTTCCTGTTATTATCAAGCTGATCTAGAAGGAGACTCACATGAACCTGTCTCTCTCTCTCTTTCTGGTAGAGTCAGTATCGTGTTGAAGGGTCTCATTGTTGTTGATGTTCCTGTTATTATCAAGCTGATCTAGAAGGAGACTCACATGAACCTGTCTCTCTCTCTCTTTGGTAGAGTCAGTATTGTGTTGAAGGGTCTCATTGTTGTTGATGTTCCTGTTATTATCAAGCTGATCTAGAAGGAGACTCACATGAACCTGTCTCTCTCTCTCTGGTAGAGTCAGTATCGTGTTGAAGGGTCTCATTGTTGTTGATGTTCCTGTTATTATCAAGCTGATCTAGAAGGAGACTCACATGAACCTGTCTCTCTCTCTCTGGTAGAGTCAGTATCGTGTTGAAGGGTCTCATTGTTGATGTTCCTGTTATTATCAAGCTGATCTAGAAGGAGACTCACATGAACCTGTCTCTCTCTCTCTGGTAGAGTCAGTATCGTGTTGAAGGGTCTCATTGTTGTTGATGTTCCTGTTATTATCAAGCTGATCTAGAAGGAGACTAACATGAACCTGTCTCTCTCTCTCTGGTAGAGTCAGTATCGTGTTGAAGGGTCTCATTGTTGATGTTCCTGTTATTATCAAGCTGATCTAGAAGGAGACTCACATGAACCTGTCTCTCTCTCTCTGGTAGAGTCAGTATCGTGTTGAAGGGTCTCATTGTTGATGTTCCTGTTATTATCAAGCTGATCTAGAAGGAGACTCACATGAACCTGTCTCTCTCTCTCTGGTAGAGTCAGTATCGTGTTGAAGGGTCTCATTGTTGATGTTCCTGTTATTATCAAGCTGATCTAGAAGGAGACTCACATGAACCTGTCTCTCTCTCTCTGGTAGAGTCAGTATCGTGTTGAAGGGTCTCATTGTTGTTGATGTTCCTGTTATTATCAAGCTGATCTAGAAGGAGACTCACATGAACCTGTCTCTCTCTCTCTGGTAGAGTCAGTATCGTGTTGAAGGGTCTCATTGTTGATGTTCCTGTTATTATCAAGCTGATCTAGAAGGAGACTCACATGAACCTGTCTCTCTCTCTCTCTGGTAGAGTCAGTATCGTGTTGAAGGGTCTCATTGTTGATGTTCCTGTTATTATCAAGCTGATCTAGAAGGAGACTCACATGAACCTGTCTCTCTCTCTGGTAGAGTCAGTATCGTGTTGAAGGGTCTCATTGTTGTTGATGTTCCTGTTATTATCAAGCTGATCTAGAAGGAGACTCACATGAACCTGTCTCTCTCTCTCTGGTAGAGTCAGTATCGTGTTGAAGGGTCTCATTGTTGTTGATGTTCCTGTTATTATCAAGCTGATCTAGAAGGAGACTCACATGAACCTGTCTCTCTCTCTCTGGTAGAGTCAGTATCGTGTTGAAGGGTCTCATTGTTGTTGATGTTCTTGTTATTATCAAGCTGATCTAGAAGGAGACTCACATGAACCTGTCTCTCTCTCTCTGGTAGAGTCAGTATCGTGTTGAAGGGTCTCATTGTTGATGTTCCTGTTATTATCAAGCTGATCTAGAAGGAGACTCACATGAACCTGTCTCTCTCTCTCTGGTAGAGTCAGTATCGTGTTGAAGGGTCTCATTGTTGTTGATGTTCCTGTTATTATCAAGCTGATCTAGAAGGAGACTCACATGAACCTGTCTCTCTCTCTCTGGTAGAGTCAGTATCGTGTTGAAGGGTCTCATTGTTGTTGATGTTCCTGTTATTATCAAGCTGATCTAGAAGGAGACTCACATGAACCTGTCTCTCTCTCTCTGGTAGAGTCAGTATCGTGTTGAAGGGTCTCATTGTTGATGTTCCTGTTATTATCAAGCTGATCTAGAAGGAGACTCACATGAACCTGTCTCTCTCTCTCTCTGGTAGAGTCAGTATCATGTTGAAGGGTCTCATTGTTTGTGATGTTCCTGTTATTATCAAGCTGATCTAGAAGGAGACTCACATGAACCTGTCTCTCTCTCTCTGGTAGAGTCAGTATCGTGTTGAAGGGTCTCATTGTTGTTGATGTTCCTGTTATTATCAAGCTGATCTAGAAGGAGACTCAACATGAACCTGTCCTCTCTCTCTCTGGTAGAGTCAGTATCGTGTTGAAGGGTCTCATTGTTGATTTTCCTGTTATTATCAAGCTGATCTAGAAGGAGACTCACATGAACCTGTCTCTCTCTCTCTTTCTGGTAGAGTCAGTATCGTGTTGAAGGGTCTCATTGTTGTTGATGTTCCTGTTATTATCAAGCTGATCTAGAAGGAGACTCACATGAACCTCTCTCTCTCTCTCTGGTAGAGTCAGTATCGTGTTGAAGGGTCTCATTGTTGATGTTCCTGTTATTATCAAGCTGATCTAGAAGGAGACTCACATGAACCTGTCTCTCTCTCTCTGGTAGAGTCAGTATCGTGTTGAAGGGTCTCATTGTTGATGTTCCTGTTATTATCAAGCTGATCTAGAAGGAGACTCACATGAACCTGTCTCTCTCTCTCTCTGGTAGAGTCAGTATCGTGTTGAAGGGTCTCATTGTTGTTGATGTTCCTGTTATTATCAAGCTGATCTAGAAGGAGACTCACATGAACCTGTCTCTCTCTCTCTCTGGTAGAGTCAGTATCATGTTGAAGGGTCTCATTGTTGATGTTCCTGTTATTATCAAGCTGATCTAGAAGGAGACTCACATGAACCTGTCTCTCTCTCTCTCTGGTAGAGTCAGTATCGTGTTGAAGGGTCTCATTGTTGTTGATGTTCCTGTTATTATCAAGCTGATCTAGAAGGAGACTCACATGAACCTGTCTCTCTCTCTCTCTGGTAGAGTCAGTATCGTGTTGAAGGGTCTCATTGTTGTTGATGTTCCTGTTATTATCAAGCTGATCTAGAAGGAGACTCACATGAACCTGTCTCTCTCTCTGGTAGAGTCAGTATCGTGTTGAAGGGTCTCATTGTTGTTGATGTTCTTGTTATTATCAAGCTGATCTAGAAGGAGACTCACATGAACCTGTCTCTCTCTCTGGTAGAGTCAGTATCGTGTTGAAGGGTCTCATTGTTGTTGATGTTCTTGTTATTATCAAGCTGATCTAGAAGGAGACTCACATGAACCTGTCTCTCTCTCTCTGGTAGAGTCAGTATCGTGTTGAAGGGTCTCATTGTTGATGTTCCTGTTATTATCAAGCTGATCTAGAAGGAGACTCACATGAACCTGTCTCTCTCTCTCTGGTAGAGTCAGTATCGTGTTGAAGGGTCTCATTGTTGTTGATGTTCCTGTTATTATCAAGCTGATCTAGAAGGAGACTCACATGAACCTGTCTCTCTCTCTGGTAGAGTCAGTATCGTGTTGAAGGGTCTCATTGTTGTTGATGTTCCTGTTATTATCAAGCTGATCTAGAAGGAGACTCACATGAACCTGTCTCTCTCTCTCTGGTAGAGTCAGTATCGTGTTGAAGGGTCTCATTGTTGTTGATGTTCCTGTTATTATCAAGCTGATCTAGAAGGAGACTCACATGAACCTGTCTCTCTCTCTCTGGTAGAGTCAGTATCATGTTGAAGGGTCTCATTGTTGTTGATGTTCCTGTTATTATCAAGCTGATCTAGAAGGAGACTCACATGAACCTGTCTCTCTCTCTCTCTGGTAGAGTCAGTATCGTGTTGAAGGGTCTCATTGTTGTTGATGTTCTTGTTATTATCAAGCTGATCTAGAAGGAGACTCACATGAACCTGTCTCTCTCTCTCTCTGGTAGAGTCAGTATCATGTTGAAGGGTCTCATTGTTGTTGATGTTCCTGTTATTATCAAGCTGATCTAGAAGGAGACTCACATGAACCTGTCTCTCTCTCTCTGGTAGAGTCAGTATCGTGTTGAAGGGTCTCATTGTTGTTGATGTTCCTGTTATTATCAAGCTGATCTAGAAGGAGACTCACATGAACCTGTCTCTCTCTCTCTCTGGTAGAGTCAGTATCGTGTTGAAGGGTCTCATTGTTGATGTTCCTGTTATTATCAAGCTGATCTAGAAGGAGACTCACATGAACCTGTCTCTCTCTCTCTCTGGTAGAGTCAGTATCGTGTTGAAGGGTCTCATTGTTGATGTTCCTGTTATTATCAAGCTGATCTAGAAGGAGACTCACATGAACCTGTCTCTCTCTCTCTCTGGTAGAGTCAGTATCGTGTTGAAGGGTCTCATTGTTGATGTTCCTGTTATTATCAAGCTGATCTAGAAGGAGACTCACATGAACCTGTCTCTCTCTCTCTCTGGTAGAGTCAGTATCGTGTTGAAGGGTCTCATTGTTGATGTTCCTGTTATTATCAAGCTGATCTAGAAGGAGACTCACATGAACCTGTCTCTCTCTCTCTCTGGTAGAGTCAGTATCGTGTTGAAGGGTCTCATTGTTGTTGATGTTCCTGTTATTATCAAGCTGATCTAGAAGGAGACTCACATGAACCTGTCTCTCTCTCTCTGGTAGAGTCAGTATCGTGTTGAAGGGTCTCATTGTTGTTGATGTTCCTGTTATTATCAAGCTGATCTAGAAGGAGACTCACATGAACCTGTCTCTCTCTCTCTGGTAGAGTCAGTATCGTGTTGAAGGGTCTCATTGTTGATGTTCCTGTTATTATCAAGCTGATCTAGAAGGAGACTCACATGAACCTGTCTCTCTCTCTCTCTGGTAGAGTCAGTATCGTGTTGAAGGGTCTCATTGTTGTTGATGTTCCTGTTATTATCAAGCTGATCTAGAAGGAGACTCACATGAACCTGTCTCTCTCTCTCTCTGGTAGAGTCAGTATCGTGTTGAAGGGTCTCATTGTTGTTGATGTTCCTGTTATTATCAAGCTGATCTAGAAGGAGACTCACATGAACCTGTCTCTCTCTCTCTGGTAGAGTCAGTATCGTGTTGAAGGGTCTCATTGTTGATGTTCCTGTTATTATCAAGCTGATCTAGAAGGAGACTCACATGAACCTGTCTCTCTCTCTCTCTGGTAGAGTCAGTATCGTGTTGAAGGGTCTCATTGTTGATGTTCCTGTTATTATCAAGCTGATCTAGAAGGAGACTCACATGAACCTGTCTCTCTCTCTCTCTGGTAGAGTCAGTATCGTGTTGAAGGGTCTCATTTGTTGATGTTCCTGTTATTATCAAGCTGATCTAGAAGGAGACTCACATGAACCTGTCTCTCTCTCTCTCTGGTAGAGTCAGTATCGTGTTGAAGGGTCTCATTGTTGTTGATGTTCCTGTTATTATCAAGCTGATCTAGAAGGAGACTCACATGAACCTGTCTCTCTCTCTCTCTGGTAGAGTCAGTATCGTGTTGAAGGGTCTCATTGTTTGTTGATGTTCCTGTTATTATCAAGCTGATCTAGAAGGAGACTCACATGAACCTGTCTCTCTCTCTCTCTCGGTAGAGTCAGTATCGTGTTGAAGGGTCTCATTGTTGATGTTCCTGTTATTATCAAGCTGATCTAGAAGGAGACTCACATGAACCTGTCTCTCTCTCTCTGGTAGAGTCAGTATCGTGTTGAAGGGTCTCATTGTTGATGTTCCTGTTATTATCAAGCTGATCTAGAAGGAGACTCACATGAACCTGTCTCTCTCTCTCTCTGGTAGAGTCAGTATCGTGTTGAAGGGTCTCATTGTTGATGTTCCTGTTATTATCAAGCTGATCTAGAAGGAGACTCACATGAACCTCTCTCTCTCTCTCTGGTAGAGTCAGTATCGTGTTGAAGGGTCTCATTGTTGTTGATGTTCCTGTTATTATCAAGCTGATCTAGAAGGAGACTCACATGAACCTGTCTCTCTCTCTCTGGTAGAGTCAGTATCGTGTTGAAGGGTCTCATTGTTGTTGATGTTCCTGTTATTATCAAGCTGATCTAGAAGGAGACTCACATGAACCTGTCTCTCTCTCTCTCTGGTAGAGTCAGTATCGTGTTGAAGGGTCTCATTGTTGTTGATGTTCCTGTTATTATCAAGCTGATCTAGAAGGAGACTCACATGAACCTGTCTCTCTCTCTCTCTGGTAGAGTCAGTATCGTGTTGAAGGGTCTCATTGTTGTTGATGTTCCTGTTATTATCAAGCTGATCTAGAAGGAGACTCACATGAACCTGTCTCTCTCTCTCTCTCTGGTAGAGTCAGTATCGTGTTGAAGGGTCTCATTGTTGTTGATGTTCCTGTTATTATCAAGCTGATCTAGAAGGAGACTCACATGAACCTGTCTCTCTCTCTGGTAGAGTCAGTATCGTGTTGAAGGGTCTCATTGTTGTTGATGTTCCTGTTATTATCAAGCTGATCTAGAAGGAGACTCACATGAACCTGTCTCTCTCTCTCTCTGGTAGAGTCAGTATCGTGTTGAAGGGTCTCATTGTTGTTGATGTTCCTGTTATTATCAAGCTGATCTAGAAGGAGACTCACATGAACCTGTCTCTCTCTCTCTGGTAGAGTCAGTATCGTGTTGAAGGGTCTCATTGTTGATGTTCCTGTTATTATCAAGCTGATCTAGAAGGAGACTCACATGAACCTGTCTCTCTCTCTCTCTCTGGTAGAGTCAGTATCGTGTTGAAGGGTCTCATTGTTGTTGATGTTCCTGTTATTATCAAGCTGATCTAGAAGGAGACTCACATGAACCTGTCTCTCTCTCTCTCTCTCTCTGGTAGAGTCAGTATCGTGTTGAAGGGTCTCATTGTTGTTGATGTTCCTGTTATTATCAAGCTGATCTAGAAGGAGACTCACATGAACCTGTCTCTCTCTCTCTGGTAGAGTCAGTATCGTGTTGAAGGGTCTCATTGTTGTTGATGTTCCTGTTATTATCAAGCTGATCTAGAAGGAGACTCACATGAACCTGTCTCTCTCTCTCTGGTAGAGTCAGTATCGTGTTGAAGGGTCTCATTGTTGTTGATGTTCCTGTTATTATCAAGCTGATCTAGAAGGAGACTCACATGAACCTGTCTCTCTCTCTCTCTGGTAGAGTCAGTATCGTGTTGAAGGGTCTCATTGTTGATGTTCCTGTTATTATCAAGCTGATCTAGAAGGAGACTCACATGAACCTGTCTCTCTCTCTCTGGTAGAGTCAGTATCGTGTTGAAGGGTCTCATTGTTGTTGATGTTCCTGTTATTATCAAGCTGATCTAGAAGGAGACTCACATGAACCTGTCTCTCTCTCTGGTAGAGTCAGTATCGTGTTGAAGGGTCTCATTGTTGTTGATGTTCCTGTTATTATCAAGCTGATCTAGAAGGAGACTCACATGAACCTGTCTCTCTCTCTCTGGTAGAGTCAGTATCGTGTTGAAGGGTCTCATTGTTGTTGATGTTCCTGTTATTATCAAGCTGATCTAGAAGGAGACTCACATGAACCTGTCTCTCTCTCTCTGGTAGAGTCAGTATCGTGTTGAAGGGTCTCATTGTTGTTGATGTTCCTGTTATTATCAAGCTGATCTAGAAGGAGACTCACATGAACCTGTCTCTCTCTCTGGTAGAGTCAGTATCGTGTTGAAGGGTCTCATTGTTGTTGATGTTCCTGTTATTATCAAGCTGATCTAGAAGGAGACTCACATGAACCTGTCTCTCTCTCTCTGGTAGAGTCAGTATCGTGTTGAAGGGTCTCATTGTTGTTGATGTTCCTGTTATTATCAAGCTGATCTAGAAGGAGACTCACATGAACCCTGTCTCTCTCTCTCTGGTAGAGTCAGTATCGTGTTGAAGGGTCTCATTGTTGTGTTCCTGTTATTATCAAGCTGATCTAGAAGGAGACTCACATGAACCTGTCTCTCTCTCTCTGGTAGAGTCAGTATCGTGTTGAAGGGTCTCATTGTTGTTGATGTTCCTGTTATTATCAAGCTGATCTAGAAGGAGACTCACATGAACCTGTCTCTCTCTCTCTGGTAGAGTCAGTATCGTGTTGAAGGGTCTCATTGTTGATGTTCCTGTTATTATCAAGCTGATCTAGAAGGAGACTCACATGAACCTGTCTCTCTCTCTCTGGTAGAGTCAGTATCGTGTTGAAGGGTCTCATTGTTGATGTTCCTGTTATTATCAAGCTGATCTAGAAGGGACTCACATGAACCGTCTCTCTCTCTCTCTGGTAGAGTCAGTATCGTGTTGAAGGGTCTCATTGTTGTTGATGTTCCTGTTATTATCAAGCTGATCTAGAAGGAGACTCACATGAACCTGTCTCTCTCTCTCTGGTAGAGTCAGTATCGTGTTGAAGGGTCTCATGTTGTTGATGTTCCTGTTATTATCAAGCTGATCTAGAAGGAGACTCACATGAACCTGTCTCTCTCTCTCTGGTAGAGTCAGTATCGTGTTGAAGGGTCTCATTGTTGATTGTTTCCTGTTATTATCAAGCTGATCTAGAAGGAGACTCACATGAACCTGTCTCTCTCTCTCTGGTAGAGTCAGTATCGTGTTGAAGGGTCTCATTGTTGATGTTCCTGTTATTATCAAGCTGATCTAGAAGGAGACTCACATGAACCTGTCTCTCTCTCTCTGGTAGAGTCAGTATCGTGTTGAAGGGTCTCATCGTTGATGTTCCTGTTATTATCAAGCTGATCTAGAAGGAGACTCACATGAACCTGTCTCTCTCTCTCTGGTAGAGTCAGTATCGTGTTGAAGGGTCTCATTGTTGATGTTCCTGTTATTATCAAGCTGATCTAGAAGGAGACTCACATGAACCTGTCTCTCTCTCTGGTAGAGTCAGTATCGTGTTGAAGGGTCTCATTGTTGTTGATGTTCCTGTTATTATCAAGCTGATCTAGAAGGAGACTCACATGAACCTGTCTCTCTCTCTCTGGTAGAGTCAGTATCGTGTTGAAGGGTCTCATTGTTGATGTTCCTGTTATTATCAAGCTGATCTAGAAGGAGACTCACATGAACCTGTCTCTCTCTCTCTGGTAGAGTCAGTATCGTGTTGAAGGGTCTCATTGTTGTTGATGTTCTTGTTATTATCAAGCTGATCTAGAAGGAGACTCACATGAACCTGTCTCTCTCTCTCTGGTAGAGTCAGTATCGTGTTGAAGGGTCTCATTGTTGTTGATGTTCCTGTTATTATCAAGCTGATCTAGAAGGAGACTCACATGAACCTGTCTCTCTCTCTCTCTGGTAGAGTCAGTATCGTGTTGAAGGGTCTCATTGTTGTTGATGTTCCTGTTATTATCAAGCTGATCTAGAAGGAGACTCACATGAACCTGTCTCTCTCTCTCTCTGGTAGAGTCAGTATCGTGTTGAAGGGTCTCATTGTTGTTGATGTTCCTGTTATTATCAAGCTGATCTAGAAGGAGACTCACATGAACCTGTCTCTCTCTCTGGTAGAGTCAGTATCGTGTTGAAGGGTCTCATTGTTGTTGATGTTCCTGTTATTATCAAGCTGATCTAGAAGGAGACTCACAGAACTGTCTCCACTCTGTCTCTCTCTCTGGTAGAGTCAGTATCGTGTTGAAGGGTCTCATTGTTGTTGATGTTCCTGTTATTATCAAGCTGATCTAGAAGGAGACTCACTGAACCTGTCTCTCTCTCTCTGGTAGAGTCAGTATCGTGTTGAAGGGTCTCATTGTTGATGTTCCTGTTATTATCAAGCTGATCTAGAAGGAGACTCACATGAACCTGTCTCTCTCTCTCTCTGGTAGAGTCAGTATCGTGTTGAAGGGTCTCATTGTTGATGTTCCTGTTATTATCAAGCTGATCTAGAAGGAGACTCACATGAACCTGTCTCTCTCTCTCTCTGGTAGAGTCAGTATCGTGTTGAAGGGTCTCATTGTTGATGTTCCTGTTATTATCAAGCTGATCTAGAAGGAGACTCACATGAACCTGTCTCTCTCTCTCTGGTAGAGTCAGTATCGTGTTGAAGGGTCTCATTGTTGATGTTCCTGTTATTATCAAGCTGATCTAGAAGGAGACTCACATGAACCTGTCTCTCTCTCTCTGGTAGAGTCAGTATCGTGTTGAAGGGTCTCATTGTTGATGTTCCTGTTATTATCAAGCTGATCTAGAAGGAGACTCACATGAACCTGTCTCTCTCTCTCTGGTAGAGTCAGTATCGTGTTGAAGGGTCTCATTGTTGATGTTCCTGTTATTATCAAGCTGATCTAGAAGGAGACTCACATGAACCTGTCTCTCTCTCTCTCTCTGGTAGAGTCAGTATCGTGTTGAAGGGTCTCATTGTTGATGTTCTTGTTATTATCAAGCTGATCTAGAAGGAGACTCACATGAACCTGTCTCTCTCTCTCTGGTAGATCATTTGAAGGGTTTGTTGATGTTCCTGTTATTATCAAGCTGATCTAGAAGGAGACTCACATGAACCTGTCTCTCTCTCTCTGGTAGAGTCAGTATCGTGTTGAAGGGTCTCATTGTTGTTGATGTTCCTGTTATTATCAAGCTGATCTAGAAGGAGACTCACAGAACCTCTCTCTCTCGGAGTCAGTATCGTGTTGAAGGGTCTCATTGTTGTTGATGTTCCTGTTATTATCAAGCTGATCTAGAAGGAGACTCACATGAACCTGTCTCTCTCTCTCCCTCTCTGGTAGAGTCAGTATCGTTTTGAAGGGACTGGCTTCTCCACCATTCCTCAGCTCATCGAGCATCACTTCTCCACAAAACAGGTTATCACCAAGAAGTCTGGAGTCGTGTTGCTTAACCCTGTCATCAAGGTAACCACACCTGCACTTGCTAATGAATTTGATTGAGTAATTTTGTGTCTGGCCGTGCACTTGTGTTGTCTGGTCAGCGTGAATCTTGGAGTCTTTTGTTCATTGCAGGATAAGAAGTGGATCCTGAACCATGAGGATGTTGTTCTGGGAGAGCTGCTTGGAAAGGTGACCTCTCTTCTCGTTTCCCCCAGTCGCCTGTCGCCTGACTTCCTATCTAATGTTTCCCATTATCGCCTCTGCTTCCACGTCTCCAGGGTAACTTTGGTGAGGTGTTCAAAGGAACGCTGCAGCGTGACAAAACTGCTGTCGCCGTCAAAACATGTAAAGAAGATTTACCTCCAGAGCTGAAGATCCGCTTCCTGTCTGAGGCCAGGTATGTTTGCTTCGGTAACCTGCAGTGACCATGGTAACAGGTGACCGTCGACATGAGGACAGTATCCAGACTGAGCTGAGTTCAGGCGGTGGTTCTTGCCTTGTATTCATTTTAAAACCTGGGAAACATGACACCATAGGGCTAACGGGGAGATCACAGGCTGGCAGAGGCTCTCAGGGCAGTGTCTTTTCAGATTATTGATGATATCTTTCTTAAATTGAGTCCTGGGTTGCTCAGTTTTGTTAGTTTATGGTCAGAATAGTTGATGGTATTGAAACATAAAAATTGGTTTAAAAAACTGGTGGTGTTTGAAGGGGGAGGTGGGTACAGCTTTGAAGTCACAGTATGGTCTTTGGCATGATCTTGTGACAATAGATTTGAATGATTATTCCAAGATCTCAATCCGCTCATATTACAAGTGATATTTCTAGCATATGTGGGGCCTCATTTTATGGGTTGTGGCATTGGTAAAAATAGGTTAAATTATGCCACCTGCTTCAGGTTCACTGACGAGCTTCACTATACGCTTCCATCTGCAAAAATGAGATTTGTGTCACTGATGTATAAGACTAAGACCTATTAAAAAATTCTTGGACCCATGCTCTAACTCCAAGAAGTCCAGCACATTCAATTGAATATGCAACTTTTTTAGTGTTTTGGTTCTCGTTGTCATGTTACGGGATACCTCCAAGAGATTTGGTCCAATTCTGTTCAAATAGTTTATATACAATCAATTTTTTCAGAGGTCATGATTGATCTGGGTCTCTGGAAAGTGCCTAGAGATCATTTGCATGCTTTATAAAAGAGGTTGAACTGAACTGAATCTAGACACGTGGCCTCACACTAAACTGCAAACAACCTTCAACTCTATTTCCCTGTCTCTCGGCATCTTTCTCAAAGCTTCAAAAATGTCACCACCCTTTCTGTGTCCATGGAGGCTTGTGGGACCCAAAACATCTTCACAAAATTCTCCCTTCATCAAAAATCTGACAAAACCCATGAGTTGTTCCTTGTCTGTGTCGTCTGTGGATTCATCCACAGTCATTCAAATTAATCCAACTTTTTTTTTTTTTTGCAGAGGTAAGTTGCTCAAGAAAATCATAAGCAAGTAGGTCAGATTGTCTTTCAGCACTGGAATCAGAATGAGTATTTGTCTTATTTTCTGGATTACTCATCCTTTTGAGTCCCTTCTCTTCACTTCAGTCCGCGACTGTTTCAGAATCAGAAAAGGCTTTCTCATTTTCTCAGGACCCGTGCTCCTCTCTGAGGCTTTCATTGCCCACTCCTGTTGTGTGGCTGATCCAAATGATCCAAATGATCGCTACCATCTCGTTGCAGATGAAACACTGGCTTTGTGTTTCCCACGGGGACCACAAATGCATATTTTTCTATCCACTCCATCTTTAACTCGCAGTTTTCAAAATCAACTTTTCTTTTCTTACCAGTGACCAATTTCGAGCATCCCACCTTCACCTCCCGTGAGCCAAAAAAGAAAAAAAGTTGGAGATATTTGATTTGCTTGTGTCTGCGCTACTCGCAAATGATAAAAAGTACTGCTGACCCTGCCTAGCCCAGAGCACATGGCCGCTAGATAAATCTGGCTACCTTGAGTGACATTGTTGAAACTTTTCAGCAGTGTTCATTCACTTTATGAATGTAGAAGTGCATAAATGAAGTTTAGATTTTATCAATGTTGCATGTATTTTATTGTTCATAGATGTGGTGGGTTGTTATCATGACCTTGTTTCTGTCCAGCTCAGTGAAGGTGCAGGTGATGTGTACATGTCCTGCAGACTTGTGAACTGTGTCTCCAGTTGTCTCATCTGTTTTGTCTGATGTGTTGTGTTAAACCATCGTGGACTGATTGCTCGTGGTCATTTCTTCATTGTCTGCTGAGATGTCAGCAGACAATGACCTTCTTTGCATACAAACTGATATAAATTTCACTGAAGTCCAGTATTGCCAAGTCTTGTTCTTAAAGTTTTATTTTCAGTCTTACTCAGATATTTTGGTCACCTAACTGGTTTAAAATAATAGCGATATATTATTTTAAACCAGTTAGACAAAGTGCTTTTGAACTGTCACAGCAGCTCTGGACGTATCTCTGGAGGACTGGTTCATTTCTTCTCCACTGTTTATGTTCTGTAAATCACCTGTGTGTTGGGCAGTAGTATTAACTCTCACCACCAGAGGGCAGTATTGGTGAGCATTAATAATCTTTGACAGAAGTACATCAATAACATGAGTTAGACAGTTTAATAGATGGAGATGGCTATAAAACTGGTACCTGGACTGGACTACCCTGGATTCAGCTGGACTCCAGCACTTTGAACTTGATTGGACTGGGACTTGAACTTTGGTGATTTAACTACATTTAGTGACTGTGATTGGCTGAAGTGTCTGACTGGCTGTCTGTGATTGGCTGCAGGATCCTGAAGCAGTATGACCATCCCAACATTGTGAAACTGATTGGTGTGTGTACGCAGCGACAGCCCATCTACATCGTCATGGAGCTGGTTCCTGGTGGGTGGAGTTTTTGCTGTCTTTGTGTGGTCTCATTGGTCAGTTTCTAACAAGTGTGTTCACCTGGCAGGTGGAGACTTCCTGTCATTTCTGAGGAAAAAGAAAGACGAGCTGAAGACGAAGCAGCTGGTTCGCTTTTCCGTAGATGCTGCTGCAGGCATGGCATACCTGGAGAGTAAAAACTGCATCCACAGGTGAGTCAGGCTCCAACAGGTGACCTGTCACCTTTCCAGACAGACAAGCGTCTGTCGAGCATTCCCTAACCCAAAAGAATGGTTTAGAAGAATCTGTGAGCAGATCCAGCTTTCAGGTCAGTGGGCAGGAAAACCAGACTAAAGAAACCTGTGGAGAGGCCTCAGAGAGGCAGGGACGGCGTATGGAGCAACATTTCAGTCGAGGTCTTCTCAATATTTTTTCCTTTTGAAAAAATACTCAGCAACATTTATTTATATCATCATTATTGCTCAGTTTAACAAAAACAACATCAAAGAAAATTGGTATCTATGCTCAAGATTGATGTAATTCTTCAAGAATAAAATTCAATGAAAGTAGAAATTATCAATTTAGAATATTGTACAGATTGACTTGAAGAGCACACGTAAACACAGCTCTAGGCCTAGAATGAAGTGAAGAAATGAGAACATGCATGGGTTTATACTTTTTATTAGAGCTGGATCAAAAATAGGGATTTGAATGGATTTCACTGTGCACATGTGCTCAGGGTCTTTAACGTAAGTATTTGACATTGAGCAAAACATAATAATGATATAAAAATGTTGCTGCAAGTCTTTCATATATACCAGGTTGCAATAATAAAACCAGAAATAATTCACTTGGCAAGACGTGTATTGAAGATTACGTAGCTTTTTTGAAGGTGCATCAAAGGGTTAAGAAGCAGAAGTGTAACAGTCATCCAGGTCTTCACATCTTCACATGCATCATTGATGTGAAGAGCCTAGTTGCTCAGCCTCATGTGGTCACAAGGACAAACGCAGTTGAGAATCATCTGCATATAAGTGAAAGTTGATATTATGGTTATGCAATATTTCCTAATGGCAGCATATATCAGGAAAAAAATAGAGGTCCAAGAACAGAACCCTGTGGTACTCCACGTCTGACCCCAGAACAACTGGAACAATCATTATTTACCTGGACAAACTGAAATCCATCCAACAGGACTGGAGCCATGTTATTGTCGTTCCTCTAACTCCATCAACCTGCTCCAGTCTGTCAATAAGAATCTGGTGATCAATAGTGTTGAAGGAGATCCAAGAGAACCAGAACAGAGACAGATCCACTGTCAGAAGACATGAGAAGGTCATCAGCAGTTTCTGGACTATGATGAGACCTGAATCTTGATTGAAGCTCATCATTTATATTGTTTCCACAAAGAGTCAGTTTTCTAGAAATTTTGAGATAAAAGGGAGGTTGGAAACAGGCCTGTAGCTGCTGAATCATCAGGATCCAAAGACGTCATTTTTAGTAGAGGTTTAATTTCTGCAGTCTGAAAAGACCTCGGTACATATCCAGATAAAAGAGATCCGCTGACAAGATCCAAGATTACAGAACCAGTTATGCTTTAAGTATCTTGGAAGGAACAGGTAGATCCAGTAGCATGTAGATGTCTTTGAGTGGACTACAACTGAGGTTGATTTACAAATATCAATGGGAGAGAAGCTGTCTGGGTCAGAACCAGTTGATCCAGCTGATTCCATGGTTGCTGTGCTGTCTGATGGGATCCCCGTAGTCGATAAGAGATTATAGATTTGGGCTCTGATATTTGCTATTTTATTCATAAAGAAGTAGATAAAATCATGTATTGAATCCGTGTCTCTACAGAGCTGTGACTCTGAGTCAGCCTGGCTACAGTGCTGAAGAGAAATTACAGCTTGTTCTTATTCCCTCAAAATAATGATGAATAATCATTTTTTTCCAGCTTTACAAAGAGCTTTTTCATACATTACCAGACTGTCTTTCCACACTAAATAGAATTGTTTTAAATGAGTAGCGCGCCGCTGTCTTTCCAGCTTTCTACATCTCTGTTTGAGACTCTGCAGCTCTGCATTATATCAGGACACAAACCTTTTAGGACCGACTGCCTTCCCTTTCAGTGGGACCACAGAATCTACGGTTAAACTCAGGAGATCAGTAGAACCATCAAGACCATCAATGCATTAAGGACTAAGACCATCAAGGCTGTCCACAGCAGAGACAGGTGGGAAGAGTCCAAGCAGAGGAGGACCTTTCTACTTGAGTTTAGTGACAGCTCTGTCAGACAGGTCTTTTTATCACAGACATCATTGTGGCAGGTAAACTGGAATGAGATTAAAGAATGGTCAGTCATTACTGAGGTTTGGGGAAAGACCTAAGGATGCTTGACTTCAACACTAAGTCCAGCAGTGGGTCCCTCCACATGGTAACTGGATCCAGCTGAGTCTACTGGAGTTGAGGCTGTCAGTCTCCACATCCACATGAATGTTGAAATCACCTGGTCTGTCTGAAGAACTGGACCTGAAATCAGAGAAGTTCTGAGTAAAGACCAGGAGGACGGTTCACAATGACCAGAAGAACACGTGCTTGAAACTTGGAGCCTGACAGACGCAGACTGAACAGCAGGTCTTCGTTTAATCCTTAATTATCAACTGCAGCTACCCCTCCACCTCCACCACCCCAGAGCTGCTGCCTCCACCACCCCAGAGCTGCTGCCTCCACCACCCCAGAGCTGCTGCCTCCACCCACCCCAGAGCTGCTCCTCCACCACCCCCAGCTCCACCACCCCCCAGCTGCAGCCTCCATCACCCCAGAGCCTCCACCACCCCAGAGCTGCTCCCCACCCCACCCCTGCCCACCACCCCCAGAGCTGCAGCCTCCATCACACCCCAGAGCTGCAGCCTCCATCACCCCAGCCTCCCTCCAGAGCTGCAGCCTCCACCACCCCAGAGCTGCAGGCCCCCCCCACCACCCCAGAGCTGCAGCCTCCACACCCCAGAGCTGCTGCCACCACCCCCTCAGCCTCCATCACCCCAGATCTGCAGCCTCCACCAGAGCTGCTGCCTCCACCACCCCAGAGCTGCAGCCTCCATCACCCCCCAGATCTGCAGCCACCACCACCCCACCCAGAGCTGCTGCCTCCCTCCACCACCCCAGAGCTGCAGCCTCCATCACCCCAGAGCTGCAGCCCCACCACCCCAGATCTGCAGCCTCCATCACCCCAGAGCTGCACCTCCACCACCCCAGAGCTGCTGCCTCCACCACCCCAGAGCTGCAGCCTCCATCACCCCAGAGCTGCAGCCTCCATCACCCCAGAGCTGCAGCCTCCCCCACCCCAGAGCTGCTGCCTCCACACCCCAGAGCTGCTGCCTCCACCACCCCAGAGCTGCTGCCTCCACCACCCCAGAGCTGCCCTCCATCACCCCAGAGCTGCAGCCTCCATCACCCCAGAGCTGCTGCCTCCACCCCAGAGCTGCAGCCTCCACCACCCCAGAGCTGCTGCCTCCACCACCCCAGAGCTGCTGCCTCCACCACCCCAGAGCTGCAGCCTCCACCACCCCAGAGCTGCAGCCTCCATCACCCCAGAGCTGCAGCCTCCACCACCCCAGAGCTGCAGCCTCCATCACCCCAGAGCTGCAGCCTCCATCCACCCCCAGAGCTGCTGCCTCCACCACCCCAGAGCTGCTGCCTCCACCACCCCAGAGCTGCTGCCTCCACCACCCCAGAGCTGCTGCCTCCATCACCCCAGAGCTGCTGCCTCCATCACCCCAGAGCTGCTGCCTCCATCACCCCAGAGCTGCACCACCCCAGAGCTGCCCTCCAACCCCAGAGCTGCTGCCCTCCTCACCCCCCAGAGCTGCTGCCTCCACCACCCCAGAGCTGCTCACCACCCCAGAGCTGCAGCCTCCATCACCCCAGAGCTGCTGCCTCCATCACCCCAGAGCTGCTGCCTCCACCACCCCAGAGCTGCTGCCTCCATCACCCCAGAGCTGCTGCCTCCACCACCCCAGAGCTGCTGCCTCCATCACCCCAGAGCTGCTGCCTCCACCACCCCAGAGCTGCTGCCTCCACCACCCCAGAGCTGCTGCCTCCATCACCCCAGAGCTGCTGCCTCCACCACCCCAGAGCTGCTGCCTCCACCACCCCAGAGCTGCTGCCTCCACCACCCCAGAGCTGCTACCTCCACCACCCCAGAGCTGCTGCCTCCATCCCATCTGCTCCTCACCCCCGCCTCCACCACCCCTCCAGCTGCCTCCACCACCCCAGCTGCTGCTGCCTCCCCACCCCAGAGCTGCCTCCTCCACCCCCCCCAGCCTCCATCCTGCCTCCACACCCCAGCTGCTGCCTCCACCACCCCAGCTGCCCCCATCACCCCAGAGCTGCTGCCTCCATCACCCAGAGCTGCCACCACCCCAGAGCTGCTCCTCCATCACCCCAGAGCTGCTCCATCCCCCATCCACCCCAGAGCTGCTGCCCATCACCCAGAGCTCCCTCCCCCCTGCTCCTGAGCTGCAGCATCCATCACCCAGAGCTGCAGCCTCCATCACCCCAGAGCTGCTGCCTCCATCACCCCAGAGCTGCTGCCTCCACCATCCCCTAATTCTGATATTTGTTCAGTATTAGGCTGCACTGAGACGTTTAAAGACTGCTACCTTTTAATTGATGTTTGTGTTGCTTTAGAGTTTTTAGTGTTGAAATACAAAGAGAAGCTGACAGTTTCGTTGTCCACCCAAGTCTGAGCATGAATGCTTATTCCCACAGGTGACCTTTACCTGTTTCAGACAAACTGGAGTATGTCTGTGTTCATGTGTTTCAGGGACCTGGCTGCCAGGAACTGTCTGGTTGGAGATGGTAGCGTATTGAAAATCAGTGACTTTGGGATGAGTCGTCAGGAAGATGACGGAGTTTACTCTTCATCTGGACTCAAACAGATTCCCATCAAATGGACCGCACCTGAGGCCCTGAACTACGGTAATACAAGTCTGCCCCGTCCCTAACACCACCCCTGTTCACACCTGTATCTAACACCACACCTGTCCCTAACACCACACCTGTCCCTAACACCACACCTGTCCCTAACACCACACCTGTTCCTAACATCACCCCTGATCACACCTGTATCTAACACCACACCTGTCCCTAACACCACACCTGTTCCTAACATCACCCCTGTTCACACCTGTATCTAACACCACTCCTGTCCACAGCTGTCCCTAACACCACCCCGTCTACCCCTGTCCCTAACACCACTCCTGTCCACCCCTGTCCCTAACACCACTCCTGTCCACCCCTGTCCCTAACACCACTCCTGTCCACCCCTGTCCCTAACACCACTCCTGTCCACACCTGTCCCTAACACCACTCCTGTCCACACCTGTCCCTAACACCACTCCTGTCCACACCTGTCCCTAACACCACTCCTGTCCACACCTGTCCCTAACGCTACCCCGTCCACCCCTGTCCCTAACACCACTCCTGTCCACCCCTGTCCCTAACACCACTCCTGTCCACACCTGTCCCTAACATAACCCCTGTCCCCCCTGTCCCGTGTCCCCCCTGTCCCCCCTGTCCCTAAGACTGTCTGAATCAGCCATCTGAATGATTGTGTCTGTGTGTCCCCCCACCCTGAAAAAAGTCCTTCCCAGGCTGGAAATGTAGTGGAGACACTGATCAGTGTCTTGTTAGTCTGCCTCTGCTGGAAGCTTCTAGAGCAGGGGTCTCCAGCTCCAGTCCTGGAGGGCCGCTGTCCTGCATGTCTTAGATGTTTCCCTGCTTCAGCACACCTGATTCAGATGACTGGGTCATTAACAGACCTGTACACACCTGGATGACCAGCTGGTGGTGATCCATCCATTAGAATCAGGTCTGTTGTTCCAGAGAAACATCTGAGACATGTAGGACAGCGGGCCTTCTGGACCAAGTTTGGACAGCCCTGTTCTAGAGGTTGTGACTGAGCTGGTGGGTCACAACCCAAATGGACCCGGTTATGGACCCGTTGTCAGTGGGTTGCAGGCCTTTGCCAGTCTAAAACAAAAAAAAAAACACTTTAAAGACTGAACAGGAATATTTCCCTTGCCAGCCTCACCATGTGCAGCTTGTTTTGGTTTATTATTAAATTTCATTAAAATTTGTTTAAATTTCATTAAATTTGTTTTTCATGTTGCCATACTGTGATATTCCATACTATGTAAAGTTTAAACTGCACCATCTTTTCATTTAATTTCATTTAATTAATAGATTTGTACAGCTGTAAACTGTCCTTGTTTTGGGTTGTGGCTCATTATTCAGGGTGATAGCCAGACCAGATTCAGAGGATGAATACATTTGAAGTTCTGAGTGTTTCATGTTGATCTAAACCAACTAGGGTCCCCCAAACTGAAGACAGTAAATGTCCTGTGGCATTCCAGCTCGTTTTCCTCCATCATCTCATCTGTGGTTGTTGTCTGATAACTGAAGCTGCAACGTGGAGGTTCCTGTAGAGTTATTCATCATTTTAATGCTGGACACTAAAGGTTTAGAACCACCAGCCTGATCCAGACTAGTTGTAACTGATCCAGAGTAGTTGTAACTGATCCAGACAAGAGGAGCCTGGTTGAGAATAGTGGGGACTGGACCAGGTATAGCTGGAGACTATAATGAAGACACTGCAGCTTTGATGAACTTCAGGTTGAAGCTGCATCTGACCTTCAGGAGCTTCATCATGCTCCTGGTTTGATTACTGCTGTGCTCTGAACATCACTCTGGTAAATTTTAGTAACATGACCTCAGACTATTGAACATCTGGCTGTCCAGACGTTACTGACTGTTTAGATGTGCACAGATTCGAGACCCACGTACATGACTACTACGTTATTATTTCAGGTACAAATGAATCTTTCAGTTCAACAACCTAAAGCTTAATTAATACAGATGACACTGTTGTTTTTCCTGGAGCGTATCTGTACACCAGTACTGACCCAGTGAGGGACGGGTACCAGAAATACCAATACTGGGGACCCATCCCTACATCCGTCACAGGATGTTGTCACATGACACCTAGTCCGTTTCTGAAGAGCTGGTTGTAAATGAAGCTCCACTCTCAAATAGTCCAAGGTTGCTCTCTGATTGGCTGCTGACATCTTTGCTCTCTGATTGGTCCTCAGGTCGTTACAGCTCAGAGAGCGATGTGTGGAGTTATGGGATCCTTCTGTGGGAGACCTTCAGTCTGGGGGTATGTCCTTACCCGGGAATGACCAACCAGCAGGCCCGGGAACAGGTGGAGAAAGGTAACCATGCACAGAGGCGGAGCTCAGTGTGGTTTATTTATTGAATGATACACCAAGATCCAACCTCCCATTTATGTCTAAAATTCTGGAAAAGGTAGTTGAAGCAGGTTAGGAGACCACCAAACTGGCTTCAACTACTGTTGAGGATCATGTTCTTAGATTTCTCAAGTGCATTTTGCGCAGTGTTCATACATTTGGAAAAAAAATCTGGATAAGTAATGGAAATGTGCAGCCTGTGGTGTAGTAACCTACTGATAATGATATGGGGCTCAAATCTGTGTGACTTCAAACGTCTCAGGAGTATTAATGTGAGGGAGCGTCTTCCTGTAGACATCCACCGTATGAACATGGTCTGTGTCTGACGTGAACCGGTAGTAATCAGTCCTACCAGTCACATCAGATAGACCTCCCTAACTTTGAATGTTGATTTCAGTTAATACCAACCTTCTATCTCTCCCACTTCAATGTCATGTGGCACGGAGAGGTTTGATGAAGACACCAATGACAGATTTGTTTTTAGCGATGGCTCGTGTTTCTAATTACACTCCTGCCAAAGTTCTTGGTGGTGGTGGGGTTGGTGGTGATTTAGTGGATGCTGATGGAGCTCCAGCAGCAAAGCTGTGTAGGTTTAGAGCAGAGCTGGTCCTGTTTTGAACTGTGAGGCCTGTGAACAGTGTTGTTCCAAGAAGTGCCTGATCTTTAAGAAACACAAGAAGGAACATCACACCATCAAGCCAGATAGACGACAGAATGTCGAGTCGTTTTTTTTTTTTTTTGCCCATATCTAATATTTTTAATGGCTGTCTGAACAGGTTAAATACATGAAATCTGATTTTTCCAATGAGTCCTGGACCACTTTCATATGTAAACTGGATGCAGATCTCAAATCAAATCAAATCAAACTTTATTTATATAGTACTTTTCATGCATATAAAATGCAACACAAAGTGATTCACAAAATAAAATGAAACAAGAAACAGGATCACAACAAATAAAAACCCGTCCCTCTCACGCTCACACAAAGCACACAGAACATCAGTTCAGTTCAGTAACATATCAGGACCCTGAGGATCCAGGTGAGGAGGAACCACCTATGGGAGGCCATCCACACCGAGAGGCGCCACAACCTGCAGCCACAGGGGGCGCCATCACAGAGATCACCTCAACCCAGATAGACCAGGGTTGACCTACACATTATCCAGTCCCCCGGGTCTGAGGGATCTCCAAGACCACGTCCCTGCAGACCAGACACAACTCCCAGTGTGGAGGAAAACACTGGAGCTGAACAATAAAATATTAGAAAACAGTAAAACAGGATAAAAACAGACATTAGATACAGTAATGATAAAACGCAGAAAAATGTAAAAAAAAAAAAAACTGAGAAGTAAAAACTGGTTTTAAAAAACAGAATTTAAAGATTTAAAGGTAATAAAATACACAAAGACTAAATAAAGAATAGAATAAATTAAATCATTAAAATCATTACAGATTAAGAACAGTAAAATAAAAGAATTAAAGGTGGTGTAGGTGTTCTTTGAAAAAACGGTTCCAGCAATCCAACTCAAGTGAGATTTTGAAAATATACACTCCCTCCTTCCTCCCAAAGGCTCCGCCTCCTCCTCTTCAGCTCACCCCTCAAAACCACGCCTTCACATGATTCATGACTACATGAACCACAGGGAGGGAGGGAGGGGTGGATGGGAGTGCATTGATATTTGATGGACGTATTATGTAGCCAATCAAAATAGTGATGATCACTATTTTGATTGGTCAGAGTTTTTCTCTGATTATACCTTCTAGACTGGACGAAAATGTTTAGTTTTTTTTGCAAACATTTTATTTCAGTGGGTGCAATGGGAATGTGAAAAGGTTTTCAGGCCATATTGTAAAAAGTGTTGCAAAAAAACAACACCTACTCCGCCTTTAAGAGTAAAGAAAATCAGGTAAAAGCCAAGTTAAAAAGGTGAGTCAGTAAATAGAATACAATTAGAATAAAGTAAAAGAAGCTAAAATACTAAGAGATTAATCAATTAAAAGCCAGTTTAAATAGGTGGGTCTATTTTAAAAACATAAAATCTCTGCAGCCCTGAAGCCTGATTTATACTCGAACGTCAGGTCGTCTGCGTCACCTATGCAGACGACGCAGAGATGCCCCCCCACCTACGCTGACACTCCGATGCACCTGCCCAAAATTGTAGGTCGACGCAGACAGTGTCGCAGAGCGGAGAGAAAGGAGGCCTCTGATTGGTCAATTCTACATCTGCGTAGAAAAGAGCGCATTGAAGAAATTAGGAAGTACCCACATCTGTATGATTCTGGTTCTCCTCACTACAAAAACAGCACATATTCTAGTGATTCTTGGAGGGAGATAGCGATGAATGTGGGTCTGGATACGGCCAAGACGGTGAGGAAAAACGCAAAAGATAAGTTTAGCTAGTTCGTGATTGTCCATCTTGTGTTGTGGCGTAATAACGGAGACCGCGCGAGTATAAATCAAAAGTGACGGCGGCATCTCTGCGACAAGCTGACGGCAACACATTGCCGCGAGAGTATACACGGCCCTTAAGACTCTGCAGCCCTGAGTCTTGGGTATCATTTTTTTTTTTTTTTTTTAGATTTTTTTGGCACTAGTGGCCTTTATTGATAGAGGAGAGAGACAGGAAGGGGGACAGAGAGAACGGGAAAGACATGTGGCAAAGGGCCGACGAGCCGGGAGTCGAACTCACGACCAGCCGTACGAGGACTGTAGCATCTGTATGTGGGCTGCCTGCCCCAACCACTGCGCTACCGGGGCGGCCCGGGTATAAATTTTGTTGATTTTATTTCTTCTCTTTTGGGGGGAATTATCCATTTATTATAGACAAGAAAAAAGCTGTAACGCCACCATCTGGTCAAAGGAATATGATTTGGGTCCCAGTATGTCCGGTATCTACTTAGTGCTTTATCATATCATCCTGAGAAGTGTACAGAATATCTGGGGTGGATGGTGGACACCTGAGGGGTGGTGATGGTCACCTGGGGGGCGGTGGGGGGTGTGAGGGCCCAGTTAATGCTGCTTCCAGCTTTAATATTTGCTCAAAGGTCTTGATCTTGTTCTGAAAAGCACCTAAAGACAGTTTGTGCAGTAACAGACGCCGCATAAATAAAGATGAATTAAACTGCTGCTGTGTGAGTATTCAGATTGGTAACCATGGAAACTGTCTATGTCTCCAGGTTACAGGATGGCGTGTCCGCAGCGTTGCCCCGACGAGGTGTACCAGGTGATGCAGCGCTGCTGGCAGTACAACCCGGAGGAGCGGCCCAAGTTCTCCGAGCTGCAGCGGGACCTGGCTGCCATCAAGAAGAAGTGACCGCAGCTCGCCACACCCCCTCTTCCTGTTTGTGTGGAGTGGGTGTGGCCTCTGTTCTCTGACTGTTGAATGCCGCATTGCATTGTGGGATATGGTTGAGGGAGCTGCTGGTTCCACCACACCTGCAGAAACAACTTCCTGATGGGTGAACAGGTGTAAACAGGTGGGCGTGTCTTACCTGGAGCACCTCAGGGGACGCCGTGGTCATGTGATCCACTTGGTCTGCTGGGCTGAAAAAAACTGGACTTAAACTCACGGCTGGAGAGGAGACGCTCCAATAATAAGGCGTGAGCAAAAACAAGCATAACAACCAAACCTGAAACAAGTGATTAAAATGCAAAAAAACGTAAACAAACGCAAAAAAACGCAAATAAACGTAATGAGACTGACGTTGGTTTCTGCAGGTGTCCAGCAGGTGGCGTCCTCCTCAACCGTTAATAACTCGCTCTGACATCATAGCTCCTCCCACTGCTGACAGTTTCACTGAGATAAGCTCCTCCCTCCCTCGCTGTGCACATCAGGTGCACCTGCCACAGGCTCACGGTGGAAAACAAACACTAAGACTAAACACTAAACCAACACGGCACACCTTGAAGCCTTTAGCTGCTAAAAAAGTCATTTATTTTTCTTTTATTAATTGTTTAATCGAGTGTCTATTTATTGTGAAAGAAATCTGCAAATCTTCACAAAAAGAAAAACATTAAGCCACACCCCCTGCACTGTAACTATGGTAACAAGTGTTTTCTGTGAGGACCAATCAGCCTTCAGCACTACATTTATTTTAGTTGTTTTTACTTTTATTTATTGTTTTAATTATTTTTCAGGCCACGCCCATTCCATTTCAAACACAAAGTTGTCTGACCAATGAGATGAATAAGACATTGTGGTTGTCACGGTAACTGCACCAGTTTTATTGCGTGACAGCAGCAAGTCCTGATTGGTCGGCCTCCTTTCTGGACTGTGTGTGGGTGGAGCTTGGTGATGTCAGAGCTCAGAGCGCCGCCTACTGTCTGTTTGTGTAAATAACTCAAATGTTTGTTTTTTTCACACTAATCGTCTGTCTTTTATATTTCTAAGAGTTGTTAAAAAAATATTGTCATTTATTACCAAAATAAATCATATGAACACAGCAGCAGTGTTGCCTGGTCAGGTGTTGTGACTGTGACTCTCGTGGCTTTGATTCCCAGAGAGAAGGAGAGACAGCAGGTCACAGGCTGAGAATCGAACCTGTGACCGCTGCGACCGCTGCAGGACTGTGGCCTCTGGACCTGGACCCCCTGTCCAACCCAGACCACTGACCCACTGGGGGCGGGCCTTAACTTTGCCTTGGAATATAACTCCAGGGTCTTGTTTCAGAAAGGAGGTTAAAACAAAACTCTGAGTTCTGGTTCCAGCTCAGGTTGCTTCTGGTTCTGGTTCCAGCTCAGGTTGCTTCTGGTTCTGGTTCCAGCTCAGTTTGGTTCTAGTTCCGGTTCTGGTTCTAGCTCAGGTTGGTTCTGGTTCTGGTTCCAGCTCAGGTTGGTTCTGGTTCCGGTTCTGGTTCCAGCTCAGTTTGGTTCTGGTTCCAGCTAAGGTTGGTTCTGGTTCTGGTTCTGGTTCCAGCTCAGGTTGGTTCTAGTTCCGGTTCTGGTACCAGCTCAAGTTGGCACCGGTTCTGGTTTCAGTTCTGGTTCTGGTTCCAGCTCAGGTTGGTTCCGGTTCTGATTCTGATTCCAGGTCAGGTTGGTTCTGGTTCCAGTTCCGGTTCTGGTTCCAGCTCAGGTTGGTACCAGTTCTGATTTTGGTTAAGGTTTTGGTTCTAGTTCAGGTTGGTTCTGGTTCTCGTTCCACCTCAGGTTGGTTCAGGTTCTGGTTCTAGCTCAGGTTGGTACTGGTTCTGGTTTTGGTTCTGGTTCCAGTTCAGGTTGGTTCTGGTTCTGGTTCCAGCTCAGGTTGGTACCGGTTCTGGTTGTGGTTCCAGCTCAGGTTGGTTCTGGTTCTGGTTCTGATTCCAACTCAGGTTGGTTCTGGTTCCAGCTCAGGTTGGTTATGGTTCTGGTTCCAGCTCAGGTTGGTTCTAGTTCCGGTTCTGGTTACAGTGCTGGTTCTAGTTTTAAAGATGGAGGTGGTGTCAGCCTCCTGAACCCAAACTGGTAGCTGGTTCCATAATAAAGGTGTCTGGTAGCAGAAGGCCCGTCCTCCAAACCTACTTTTAGATATTCTAGGAACGAGTAATCCTGCAATCTGAGAGCGGAGAGCTCTACTAGGAGCATAACGTGTTATCAGGTCTGCTAGATAACCAGGAGCTAGGCAATTAAGGGCCTTATATGTGAGAAGCAGGATTTTAAACTCAATTCTAAATTTCACGGGAAGCCATTGGAGGGAGGCTAACATGGTAGACGTGATCTTGCTAACGGATTCCTGTCAGCACCCTCGCTGCTGCATTCTGGATCAGTTTGAGGCTATTCAGCGAGCTTTTCAGACATCCTGCTAACAACGCATTACAATAATCCAGTCTAGATTAAAGGATGGATTAATTTTTCAGCATCACACTGGGAGAGGATGCTCCCAATCTTGGATATTTCAGAGATGAAAAAAGGCTGTCTGACAAACCTGATTAATATTAATAAATGACATATCCTGATCAAAAATGACTCCAAGGTTTTTCACAACTGTGCTGGAAGCCAGCGTAAACCCAGTCAATCCATTCCTCAGGTGTTTGGGACCAAAGACAATAACCTCTGTTTTATCCGAGTTTAGAAGCAAAAAGTTAGAGGACATCCAGGACTTAATGTCATTAAGACACCCTTGAAGTTTAGCCAAAGGTTTTGCTTTCCTCTGGCTTCATAGATAAGTACAGCTGCGTATCATCAGCGTTGCAATGAAAGTTTATGCCGTGGCTCTGGATAATTTTTCCCAAGGGCAGCATGTATAAAGTGAAAAGGATTGGTCCCAGAACTGAACCCTGTGGGACGCCATAGCAGACCCTAGTCCGTGTAGAAGAAACGTCATTAACATGGACGAACTGGAACCTGTCAGATAGGTATGACTTAAACCAGCCTAATGCTGTCCCTTTAATTCCAACAGTGTGCTCTAATCTATGCAGCAAAAGGCCGTGATCTACAGTATCAAAAGCAGCACTGAGGTCCAGCAGAACAAGGACAGAAACTAATCCATCATCTGAGGCCATGAGGAGGTCGTTGGAGACTCTAATCAGTGCAGTTTCTGTGCTATGATGAGTTCTAAACCCTGACTGAAAGACCTCAAATAGATCATTTCTATGCAGGTGTTCTAACTGGCTAGCAACTATTTTTCCAGAATAGTTTTTATTAATAGTTTCTATTTTTTCCAGAGATAAATGGAAGGTTGGATATTGGTCTATAGTTTGCCAAAATATCCGGATCAAGAGATGGTTTCTTAAACAAAGGTTTTATAACTGCAACTTTAAAAACTTTAAAAATAAACAAGTAAGCGTTTGTTTTTTTTGTTTTTTTTTTAAACTTTATTAGAATTGTAAACTTCCAAACAACGTGGGCAGCGTGGCTGGTTTGGGGTGGGGCTTGTAACCAATGCGCTCATTGATAAGCTCCGCCCTGGATGCAGCTGTGGAGGAGGACCCTGAGGCTGAGGCTCCGCCTCCAATCATGTCAACACCAATGACAGAGGCTCCACCGACTCCTCCCGACTCTGCCTCCTCTCGCTGACGCTTCCTGGCCTAAAAAGAAAAAGAAATGTTTATTTCAGAGACCTGAGGGCTGCTGAACCAAACCGGGATCAGGGATTAATCCAGGACCGCTCAGTGATCCTGGAACAACTCCAGTTAGAGATTTATTTATTGATTCTGAGCAGACAACCAGAATTTCTGGAATTCTGCTGCGGAAAGACATTTGATTAGCAGTTATTGATGATCTTCTGTGTGTTTGTTTCCTGACTTTCATTAACCTGCATTCAAATATTACAGACCAAATGTTTAATCTTCACCATGATCATCTTCTAGAGGTTGTTTAGGTTCTAATTATAAAAAGGTCTCAGATTGTTTTATTTGTTTTAACGATGTCTTCGATCCGAGCTCTTCAGCTTCAGTCCTGGAGAACCTCAGTCCTGGAGAACCTCAGTCCTGGAGAGTTTCAGTCCTGAATGACCTCAGTCCTGAAGGGTTTCAGTCCTGGAGGATCTCAGTCCTGGAGGACCTCAGTCCTGGAGGACCTCAGGACCTCCTCTGGAGGACCTCAGTCCTCCTCGTCTGGAGTCCGTCTGGAGGACCTCATCTGAGTCTCAGTCCTGGAGGACCTCAGTCTCTCAGTCTGGAGTCTCTGGAGCCTCAGTCTTGGAGGATCTCAGTCCTGGAGGACCTCAGTCTTGGAGGACCTCAGTCCTGGTTGACCTCAGTCTCTGCTTCAGCACCTGATTCAAATGAATGGATCATCAACGGCTTCACCCCTGGAGGTTCTCCTGACAGAACTGGAGGAACTGAGTCAGGTTTGGAGGTCTCCTGTTCAGCTCTGACCACAGATGTTCTCCAGGATTGAGATCAAGTCTTTGTAGTGTCCACTCCAGAACATGGACTCTGTAGTCCTGAAGCCTCTTAGTAACTAATCTGGTGGTGCGTTCAGGGTCACCGTCCATCTGGAGACCCAGTAGTGTCCAAGCTTTAACTTCCTGGATGATGTCTGAGATGTTGCTTCAATGTTTCTCCAGAATGTTCTTCCCTCATGATGTCATCTATTTAGTGAAGTGGTAAAACGCCCCACATCATGATGCTGCCACCCTCGTACTTCACAGTTGGGATGGTGCTGTCAGGCTTCCAATCTTCTCCTGTTTTTCTCCAAATGTAACGATGGCCATTATGTCCAAACAGTTCAAACTTCTGTTCTGGGGTTGATCCATTCAACACCAAAGCAGGTTCATCTCTGGGACTCAGAACCGTCTCCTTCCTGAGGACTATGATGGTGGACGCTTCCCATGGTGGTTCTACTGGTGGAGAACTGTTGGAGCAGATGAACGAGGCTCCTTCATACATCTGGGAACTGGACCAGGATGAACCAGACTGGTGGAGGTCCACAGTTCTCTACTGATATCTTGGCTGGTTTCTTTAGATTTTTCCATGATGTCACACAAGAATCAGTGAGTTTGATGTGTTTAAATACATCCACAGGGGAGACTCCAGTTAACTCAGATGTTGTTAATGAACCAATCAGAAGGATCCAAAGCCATGACATCATCATCTGGACTTTAACAGACTGTGTAAAGGCATCTTAGAGTATGTAAACTTCTGACTTTAAAGAAAGTTATATATTTCTCTAAAGGTTGCATCTTGATATACAGTACATGGAAACTTGTGGTTTCAACTGTATTTAAAATTAAATTTGGTTGAATCAAACAGATTTAACTAAATGTTTAAACCTGATCAATACTGACTGATTAGTGTGTGGGTGGAATGAATCAGCAGAAGCAGAAGAAACTGATAAAAACCTCTAGCTCCTTCTTGATGCTCTCAAACTCTTCTGTGTCGTCAATCTTCAACTCCAAACGCGTTGGTTTTCTCCTCAACATCTTCTGATTGATTATTCTGATCAGTTATCCCAGATGTCACCTGCACAACCAACAAGATCCCGGAGGTTAATGATGGGGATGGTAACTAAAGTAAAAATACCACCAGATATCAGTTTCAGTTATCTAAAGTAAACCAGAAAGGTCAACATTAATATCAAATTATGGGGTTAGAGTCAGGTTTATAGCTGATGATGATCAGACCTGATCATATTTCAGATCTGATCATCATCAGCTATAAAGGGATGTTTAGAGAGGCAGAGTCTCTCTGAAGTAGAGATGGACAGAGAGGAGGGAGAACAGAGAGAGGACGGAGAACAGAGAGAGGAGACAGGGCAGAGAGAGGATGGAGGACAGAGAGAGGATGGAGGACAGAGAGAGGAGGGAGGACAGAGAGAGGATGGAGAACAGAGAGGATGGACTAACCCTGACCTGAACCCAGAACCAGAACAAACCGTGATCTGGACCCAGAAACAGAACCAACCGTATGCCCCTGATCTGGACCCAGAACCAGAACCTCACAGTTCTCCTTCCTGAAGCAGACTCCATGTGACCGATGATGACGTCGTTTCATCATCTGACGTCATGACCTGTGTTCCAAATCAGTCCAGGTGAGTGCTACAGGTATTACAGCCCTCAGCTGGGTCCATCTGGGTTCATCTGGGTCCAGCTCTCGCGGAGAAGGAACGTTAGACCATCTGTCCGCGCTACCGAGCTGACGTCACACTTACGGTGAGTTTACCTGCACAGAGGAGGGCGTTGCTGCGGACCGTCTGTTCCTCTAGTGAGTCCACCTGCTCCGGGGAGGGTCTCTTCCTCAGGTGAGTTTACCTGCTGGAGCTACAGCCTCGCGGATTTTCTCTGCAACACCACCGGAATTAGAACGTCTGACCCGGAAACGAAGCAGAGAGAACATCCGGGTTTCGAAGCTGAGGCGGCTGCTGCGGCGATCACGTCTGATGTGAGTTTTTAAAATAAAACTGTTTATCGGGGCTTTAAACACCGAACTCCAACTGCTGCACCTGCGAGAGCTGACCGGAACATTAACTATTTAAACTATTAAACTTCAGTGGACCAGAGCAGGTCGCGTCAACCCGGTTAGAGGTTTGAACCGAACAGAGCTAACGACTGTGATGTCCATCCACTGGAACTTCTGTCTGGTCTTCAGATCACCCAGAACACCTAGAAGTCTAACCAGAACCCGGCAGCAGTTCTGAGATCTTCCTCTGCCTCCCAGTTACCTCCAGAACAGACTTGAAACTGGTGTTAGCATTATTAACTGATCAATTAGCCGAGGCAAGTTTATCTGTAGAGCACAATTCATACACAAGGCTATTCAGAGTGCTTTAAAATCACAAGAAGGCAAATAGTCATTCCATAAATCATGCAAGCATAAAAATAATCATTAATAAAGGAAATTAAAAAAGAAGAATAAGTTACATTAAAAATGAAGAGTGCAGATAAAATCCTTCCAGTCATCATCTTCACATTTAAACAGAACTGTTTTCAGTCCTGGATCAGAACATTGTCAGAGTTCAGGTCTGTCTCACATCTTCTGGAAGACTGGTCCAGATTTTAGGAGCATAAAACTGTAATGCAGCTTCACCTTGTTTAGTCCTGACTCTGGACACCAGCAGGAGACCACTACCTGAGGTTCTCAGAGTCCAGGTTGGTTCATATGGCTCTAACATGTCAGAGATGGACTTTGGAGCCATGAAGAGACTTGAACACAAGTAGAGCTGTTTTAAAGTCTATTCTCTGAGTGACAGGAAGCCAGAGACCTCAGGACCTGATCTGATCGTAGAATGTAAACCAAGTACCGAGATGATCAGGGTCCAGCGGTTAGTCGCCTGCTGGAGCCTCCAGTTACGCCTGATGGAGCCCTCCAGCTGGCTGCGGTTGGATGATAGATGTTAAATGTGCTCCAACACTTAAATTAAATTGAAACGCCTGTTCTCCTGTTCAGATTTAGTTTAGTATGATTTCTGCTGCAGTCTTTACTGATTTAAACTTCATCTTGGTCCTGGTTTGTCAAAATGTATTTATCAGGAGTTTATTTGCATTCTTGTACTGTTGTATTATTTTTTTTCAATTCTTTTTATCTTAATTGTGATGTAAAGCACTTTGAGCTGTCTTTGTGTCTGAAATGTTTGTCTTCACAAAGAGCCCAGAACCCTGACAACACTTCAAGACTAAAAACTGATCCAGAACCAGTAAGATCCAGACCCTCTTCTTCACACAGGCCTGGACAGGCGTGTCTTTGCATTGGTGAAGAGAGAGAGAGAGAGAGAGAGAGAGAGAGGCTTTGATTGAGTCATGTGACTCAGTGTTGGGATACAGCTTCCAGAACCAGATAGAACCAGTTTCTAAACCTGCACGAAACCTTCCTGAGTGTGTTTGTTTAAACCCCCTGTTTACCTGGTGATTGTTTGGTTTTTCCAGAATCAGAAAGAGTTGTGTCTAAAAATGTCGGATGAGGAGGATGCTGCTCCGGCCGTGAAGAAGAGTCCGGGTTTTCTACGGCAGCCTGGAGGATAAGGAGCGGGAGCGTCTGAGCTTGGAGATGGTCAGCAGCGTGGCAACAAGAAATGATGCGGTGAGGGCAGGGATCAAGGCTGGAAACATCAACATCTCCTCAGGTGGGTCAATTACCAGTAGCTCCAGTTTAAACATCGGGAAACACTAAGTTTCCCAGTTTTGTCAGTTATCAGTTCAATTCAACATCAACTGTATACCGTCTATTACAATACAGATTGTCTCTAGGCGCTTTACAGAGCCCCACTGTATAACCCCTTAGCAAATATTATGAACTATTAGTAATATTATTAATTATTAAAAATTATTGTACATTTTATTAAATATGAAGTAAAGAAGTAGTGGCAAGTAAAAAAAAACTCCCTTAGCGGGTTAGGCTTAGAAAAACCTTTAAGCCAAACAGTGGCAATGAAAAAAATCAGTTTAGGAGGAATAAACCTTGATCAGGACCTGGATCATAAAAGGGGACCTTCCTCCTGAAGACCAGCTGGATTAAAAAAAGAAAAGAGGAGGAAGACAGGACAGAGAGAGGAGGGAGGACAGAGAGGATGGAGGACAGAGGGAAGAGTGGCACAGATACATTGTAAATATTACAAAGGACAAAATATATGTGTAGGAATTATCCATTGGCTGGAGAACTAAGACTTCTGTGCACTAATATTAATGGTTAGTTGATGCACTACAGAGGTGACTATATAAACAGATGTAGGCAGCAACACTGAGGTGGTCAGAGGATCAGACTGCAGGTCAGTATATAGCTTTGGCTTGCAAACATACATAGAAAAAAAGGGGCGCTAGAATAGCCAGAATAGCACAAAAACTACAGGAACAATGAAGCTCAATTATATTAATGAGGTGCTTCTAATTAACTATGGATACAGCTGAAGGAAGAAGAGGAAAGAAGGACAGAGTAGAGGGGTGAGGACACCAGTCATGGGATCATGTTGGTGTCTCCCTGCAGCGTAGACCTATAGCAGCATAGCTATGATGAGGCTATGTTTCAGACCAGCCTGCTCTAGTCTGGTCTTCAGTCATTCCTGTAACTGTAGCTGTGACTATTAGCCCTAACACACTATAGTTGAGACTAAGGGTGAATTCCAATTCCTCCCTTAACCCTCAATCTCAACCCTCAATCTCAAAAATGCGCGCTCCCGCTAAGGGCAAGTGGTGTCCCAATTCTAAGGGACATCAAGTTGAGGGACGAGTTTGAGGGCTGTATCGCCCTCAAAATTGAGATTTTCCGACACCACCCTTGGAATTAAGGGCTATCCAGAAGCTAGCTACAAATGTAAGTATCTTCGTATATCTTAAAGATATAAATGTTACGAAACCATTTTATTGTGTTTGCTTGAGACTTTTTTCGTGGATTAACATCGTTGTTGCGTAACATTTAGTTTTTTACTTTACGATGTTTGCTGCTGGACCGGCGGTCCCGTCGGCTTCACGTTGTACTCGTCGGTGGTCCCGGTACATTATTCAGTCCTCCGTCGCTACACAACAAAGTAACGTGAAGCCGACCCGGACCGCCGACGGGACCGGTCCGCCGACCGTGGCGGTCCCGGTCCCGTCAGCGGTCCGGGTCCCGTCAGCGGTCCAGGTCGGCTTCACGTTACTTGTACTCGTCGGTGGTCCCGTTCCGCCGTCCCGGTCCCGTCAGCGGTCCCGGTCCCGTCAGCGGTCCGGGTCCGGGTCCCGTCGGCAGTCCCAGGCGGCTTCACGTTACTTGTATACCTTGTTGTGTAGCGACGGAGGACTGAATAATGTATCCTCTATTGTGTTATTTGCTAATATTATTTAGAGAATATACGGCGCTCTTTTCAAAGTTATCCTTGTGTAATTTCAGGAAATACAGAGACAACACGGGCTCTGATACATTTCAGTCTGAAGACGTAACTGCACTCGAGGGGTGTCCCATTTCTAAGCCACAAGATAACCCTTACACTTACTTTCGAGGGTTAAGATTGAGGGCCAAAAATTGAGGGTTAAGGGCGAGGGTTGAGATTGAGGGTTAAGAGAGGAATTGGAATTGGCCCTAACTATAGGCTTTACTGAACAGAAATGTTTTCAGTTTAGTTTTAAAGATGGAGGTGGTGTCAGCCTCCTGAGCCCAAACTGGTAGCTGGTTCCATAGTAAAGATGTCTGAGGTATTTGTAGACTGCATGCTGACCTTCAGAGCTACATGCTGACCGTTCCACTATTTTACCTTCACCTATCTACATAGATGTCATCCCAGCGTTGACCTCCACCTGTCTATATAGATGTCATCCCAGCGTTTACCTCCACCTGTCTACATAGATGTCATCCCAGCGTTTACCTCCACCCGTCTATATAGACGTCATCCCAGTGTTTACCTCCACCCGTCTATATAGACGTCATCCCAGCGTTGACCTCCACCCGTCTATATAGACGTCATCCCAGCGTTTACCTCCACCCGTCTATATAGACGTCATCCCAGTGTTTACCTCCACCCGTCTATATAGACGTCATCCCAGTGTTTACCTCCACCCGTCTATATAGACGTCATCCCAGTGTTTACCTCTACCTGTCTATATAGATGTCTGTAGGATATCAACTAACATGCTGCCCTGCTGTCTGATCCTCTGACCACCTCAGTGTTGCTGCCCACATCTGTTTATATAGTCATCTCTGTAGTGCATCCTAACGAACCCCTAATCCTTAAACTAAGCCAATTGATAAGAGCCCTCTATTGGATAATTACTGGATAGATTATTATGTTTCAGCTTCAAAAAGTTTTTTAACTCTAATCAATGCCGTGAGGAGCTTCTCATTTCTTAAATAACCATGTCAGAAGACACATCCTGTGGTCGCGGAAATATGTTAATTTGTTTCAGAAAGGTCAACTTATTGGCATGCATCAAGCAAAGAAAACATCTAAGGAGATTGCTGAAAGTAGTAAAATTGGGTAAAGAACTGTCCAACGCATTATTAAAAACTGGAAGGATAGTGGGGAAGAAATGTGGTCGGGAAAAAAATGTTGTAATGATTGTGATCAAGGATCACTTAAGCATTTGGTGAAATCAAATTGTAAAAAATCGAACAGTAGAACTCAAGGATATGTTTATTATTGCAAATCGGCGCATTTCCACACGTACAATGCAAAGGGGGAATTTAAGGGATTGGGACTGAACAGCTGTGTAGCCTTTAGGAAGCCAGGCAAATTAGGCTCATCGGGGGAAAAAAGGCTTCAGTTTGCTGGGGAGCATAAAGATTGGTCTCCGGAGGGAAGGCAAGTTTATTTGTAGCACATTTTGTGTACAAGACAATTCAAGGTGCTTTTTCATAAAACATTTGAAGCATTACAGAGCATTAAAAAGTACATTAAAACAGGAGGGAAAAAAAAAGAAGATAAAATACCTCACTGAGTCTTGCCTCCAAATACATTTTACACATTTACCACTCTCACTGAAGCAGTCAGAGGAACAGTTTAACATTTCACATACTGAGCAGTAAGAGGGAGAGACGGAGGGAGAGGAGCAGGCCATGCTAAGAAGCTAATAGGCTGAAGATGAACTACTGATTGGTAATGATCAATATCCCAGAGGGAAAAGTGTAAGATTGAAACTTAAGTGTGAATATCTTACGTGAATGTCAGAGAAAGTTGATCAAATTAAGTTTATAAAGATTGGTTGAATCTGAGACCACGACAACTTGGAAACAACAGGGAGACAGGAAGTGATGCAATATGTACCACTATCATCAAGAAACACTGGCATTAGCTCCAGTCGCACCCACTGGTCAGCCTGCACCCACTAACAGAAGCCAGTGGAGTCTTTCCACAGGTGTACTCACATGTACATCACCTGATAGGTCAGTGTGTGGTCTGTGTGAAGCTGTCTGAACGAACTGCTCCACAGGAGGACTGACATGATTCTGTTTCCCACCTTTCCCTTCAGGGGAGACTCTGGAGATGGAGGAGCGCGTCAGTGAGCGGCAGCAGGAAGCTTTAGCTGAATTTGAGAGGCGCCGACGAGCTCGACAGATCACTGTCTCCACTGACGACGCAGAGGTGAAGGCTGGCCTGAGAGCTCTGGGAGAGCCAATCACTGTGTTTGGAGAGGGACCAGCTGACAGGCGGGAGAGGTGGGAACCGTGAAACCCGAGTGTGATTCCAGGCTGAAGATTTGATTCTCCGCTGACCACGGATTCACATTTCTGTCTGTGTTCAGGCTGCGAAGCATCTTGTCGATAGTAGGTCCTGATGCTCTGAAGAAGTCCAGGAAGGATGAGGACCGAGCCAAGAGGTCCCAGGAAGAGGTCAGAACCCCACCAGAACTCTGTAGTACTCTGAAGTACTGTGTAGTACCCTGTAGGGTCTGGGGGCATCCTCCAGCTCTGTCTCAGCTGGTTCTCATGGTCCAGTCTGAGCACCAGAACCTTCAAGGGGACCCAGCAGATGTTGAAAAAGCAAGTGGAAACTGCACCTGAACCTGCTGCAGAACCTCAGGTTCTGCTGGTTCTACAGGAACCAGGACCTGAAGTTCTGCTGGTTCTACAGGCCTCAGCAGCAGGTTCAGGTCCAGTTGTAAACCAGTCTGATTTCAGAATATGTTGAAATCAGTTTGGTTCTGCGATTCTGGCAGTCCATCTAAAGCAGTTTTTTTTAGTTGTATAAAATTTCTGATCAAACATAAACAGCATAATATTTAATCCAGATTAAAACGTAAATCAACTTCTGTAGAACCATCAAACTCACTGAAACGAGCAAACAATCCTCTGTCTGACCCACAGTGTCAGCAGACGTGGTACCACGAAGGCTCCACTTCCCTGAAGGAAGCTCGGCTCTGGTTGGCCAGATATTCTCTGCCGCGGTAAGTCCTCAACAAGCTGATCAATCACAGAGATCTTATTTTACCAATCTTATCCTGTTCTGGTGGTGGTGGGCCAGCAGTCTAATTAGAGACCTGACCTCCCTCCCTCCAGTCACCACCTCCAGCTCCTCTAGGAGGACACTGAGGTGTTTCTAGACCAGCTGAGAGATATAATCTCTCCAGTGATTGTTCTGGGTCTACCTCATGCCTGAAACACCTCCTCAGGGAGGCGTCCAGGAGACATCCTAACCAGATGAACCACCTCAGGCGGCTCCTCTCCATGTGGAGGAGCAGCGACTCTGCTCCCAGTCTCCTGGATGACTGAACTTCTCTCCCTTCTCTTGAGGCTTCCACCACAGCAGGCACCAAGGACTTTGAGAGAACTGTGCCCTGGTGCCACTTGCACTTATGGACCTCCTTATGGTTGAGAATGTTTGTTGTGGACAAATGCTAAGTGGTCCAGAATTCCAACAACAGAACACCACTAGCATGCAAAATGGATTCAGATCAGAGAGACCAGTCCTTCCAACCGCGGCCCTCCAGGTAACCTGAGTGTTGATGTCGTCCAGGAGAACAATGGAATCCTCTATAGAAGCACCGTCTAGCTCTAGGCCATGGTCTCCGGTAATACTGGTTTCACGGAACAACAACACCAACATGCTTGTGTAGC
This sequence comes from Hirundichthys speculiger, assembly GCA_018398805.1. Classification (NCBI taxonomy): domain Eukaryota; kingdom Metazoa; phylum Chordata; class Actinopteri; order Beloniformes; family Exocoetidae; genus Hirundichthys; species Hirundichthys speculiger. Next base: position 486,143 of record JAGFBZ010000310.1, read on the forward strand.
ACCTTTCTAGTCCAGGAACCACTCAAGGTGCTTTTACAACGCGAGCAGCGTTCTCTCACCGCCACTCACACATTAATTAGGTCAATTTATTTATTAGACTGAAGATGTTAAATGCTAAGAAGTCCCCCCCTCCTCAGCAGCCTAAATCTATTGTAGCATTACTAAGTGATCGTCTAAGACACTGCAGAGTTAAAGGTTTTATTCAAAGAGATGGTCTTAAACCTAACCCTAAATGTAGAGATGTTGTCTCCTGGACCGAGGCTGTAAGTTGGTTCCATCATAGAGGAGCCTGATAGCTGAAGGCTTTGCCACCCTCTCTAGACCTCCAGACTCTAGACCAGCAGGTAGACCTGCATTTAGGGAGCAGAATGCTCTACTAGGACAGTATGGAGCTATAAGGGTTTTAGAGACGTTGGAGCTTCATAGTTCAAGGCTTTGAATGGAAGAAGTAATATTATGAATTCTGTTTTAGATTTAACTGGGAGCCCATGTAATGAAACTAGAACTGGAAAAAGCAATGCTTTACAATAATCCAGCCTAGAGGTAACAAAGGCATGGATAAATTTTTCTGCATTCTCTTCAGTCAGGATGTTTCTAATTTTTCTAATATTACAGGACTTGAGAGGCAAAAACCGAGGAAGCCAAAGTGACTCTTGAACTGAGCCCACACTCTCAACGTGTGCCAGACAACCGGATTGTCTGAGTTTATTTGGTGGGAGAGGGAGTGGAGATCCAAGAAGTGCTGGGATGGAAAGGTTTTTTGCAAAACCCAATTCTATTGCCACCCATGAAGGGCAGTCAGATCGATTTATGAACATATGACCAAAAAGTAAGACAACAGATATTTGGCTGCCCAATAATAAAAATGAAAATTAGGCCGCGCCATACCCCCCTCTCCTTTAGGCTTCTGGAGATGGACCTTATTTAGCCGAGGGCGCTTGCCCTTCCATATATAAGATGATATAACAGAATCTAATGGATGACGGGACGTGGTGTCTGTCCAGGGGCCAGTTTTACTGTTAGCGAGTGATGGGCTCTGTCGATCTCGGGCGGAGATGGAAGCGTCTCCTTTTCAAATCCTCACACAGCAGATCAGCGAAAAAAGCTGTAGGTCGCCCACCTTCAATAGACTCCACCAGGCCATCGATGTGAATATTTTGTCTTCTACTGCGGCCCTCTAAGTTGGCGACTTTAGCTGTTAGCTTGGAGTTGCTTTCCCGCAGGCTAGAGCAAACATTTTCTAGCTCGCTGACACGCTGGCTCAGGTCCTCTGAGAAGAGCTCGAGAGACGATAGACGCTGGCCGTGTTTGTCAACTGTGGAGCAAACCTGGTCAAATTTGCTTTCCAGATCGTTGAAGGAAGTTTTAAAGTCAGCAGCTAGCGCCTGTCTGTGCTGATCAAGTAGCTCAGAGATAGCCTCCATGGTTAAGCTAGCGGTTTGGTCGTCTTTTTTCCCTGACTTGCCTCGGTGTGAAGTCATTTTGAACCAAGCGTAGGTTAAAGAAAAGGAAATTATTCAATATGAATTACCCAGTTTGCAAAATAAAGGAATGTATGAGTGAGAAAAAACCAGAGTAAGCAGGAGCTCTCACGCGTCACGTCTACTCCATGCGGCAGCCAGAAGTCCCTCCTCCTACCAGCTCAGTTTTAACTAATTCCCCCTTCGTGGACCATCTGTTCTGACCACTGTCCTACCAGGGTGGCCCAGCGGAGTTTTAACTAATGCCCCCTTTCATCCTGATTTAGAGTTTCTATTTCATATTTATTTATCCCAAGATTTTACTGTTTACTCATTTATCAATTTTTCATTCATATTATTTTTTTTTAATCTCATCTTTAATTCTTTTTTTTTCAACTTCCAGTGTTTCCTCAGCATTTTGTCCAGATGCAGACAGCTCGCTGTGATACTATGATAGTGTTCCCTCTCTGGTTCTTCCATGCCCAGCCATACTATACATATTTTTATTTCTTTTTGTCTGATTACATGAAGTTATAGGGAAAAGGAGGGGTAGGAGGGTGGGAGTGACTCTGTTTTTACTTTGTAAAACACTTTCTGCTGCATTTTATTATACTAAAAGTGTTATATAAATAAAGTTTGATATATAGATTGACCCCGTGACCCTTCAAGGATGAAACGGGCATAGAAAATGGATGGATGGATATATAAATTGATTGTATGTGGTGTTGTATTGAATAAGGACATCAATCCAACGCAACAGGTTGTCATCTGTAGCAGAGGATGTATCACATCTGTAAAATGATAGAAAAATCCTGATGAAATTGGTGAAACATCCTAACAGCCATCTCTTCTGGTGCCAGTAGTGTTTTCTGTGAAGGGTTAGGGTTAACCACAGCAACTAACCCAAACCCTAACTTCACCATACAGTTGTATTTGTAACTATGGGTCTGCATTCTGACCCCAAGTGGAGACATCTAGTATCACACAAACTGAAGCAAGAAATGTTCACAATGCAGCTGGTTGATTCTAATGTTCATATTCTGCTGTGATCTACTCTTCAGGGCAGTGAAGCGTCTGGAGGATGCACGAGCTCAGAAGGATGTTACTGAGGCGACCAGGACGATCCGCCAACAAGAGCTTCACAAGAGCCTGAGGGTAAGACATGACAACCTGATCTGCTCTGGACCCTGACATCAGGTCTAAAACACACCTGAGAAGTGGTTTGGTTTTGGTGCCTAGGTTCTCATCCTCCTTGGTCTAGTTCAGCTTTCTACAACCAAATTCTTCTCCTTCTCTTCAGAATCTGAATAACTTCTGCAGTCAGATCGGTGATGATCGACCAATCAGCTTCTGCCACTTCAGCCCAGACTCCAAAATGCTTGCCACTGCCTCCTGGTAACCACGCCTACTGACACATGTTACCCCCCTACCCTACCCAGAAACCTCCGACCCTAGAAACCTCCGACCCTAGAACCTCCGACCCTAGAAACCTCCATCCCTAGAAACCTCCATCCCTAGAAACCTCCATCCCTAGAACCCCAACCCTAGAAACCTCCATCCTAGAAACCTCCATCCCTAGAAACCTCCATCCCTAGAAACCTCCGACCTTAGAAACCTCCGACTAGAAACCTCCGACCCTAGAAACCTCCATCTCTAGAAACCTCCATCCCTAGAAACCTCCATCCCTAGAAACCTCCATCCCTAGAAACCTCCAACCCTAGAAACCTCCAACCCTGAGAAACCTCCGACCTTAGAAACCTCCATCCCTAGAAACCTCCATCCCTAGAAACCGCCGACCCTAGAAACCGCCGACCCTAGAAACCTCCATCCCTAGAAACCTCCATCCCTAGACCCTAGAAACCTCCGACCCTAGAAACCTCCGACCCTAGAAACTTCCATCCCTAGAAACCTCCATCCCTAGAATCCGCCAACCCTAGAACCTCCATCCTAGAAACCTCATCCCTAGAAACCTCCATAGAACCTCCATCCTAGAAACCTCCATCCCTAGAAACCTCCAACCCTAGAAACCTCCAACCCTGAGAAACCTCCGACCTTAGAAACCTCCAACCCTAGAAACTTCCATCCCTAGAAACCTCCATCCCTAGAAACCTCCATCCCTAGAAACCGCCGACCCTAGAAACCTCCGACCCTAGAAACCTCCGACCCTAGAAACTTCCATCCCTAGAAACCTCCATCCCTAGAAACCTCCATCCCTAGAATCCGCCAACCCTAGAAACCTCCATCCCTAGAAACCTCCATCCCTAGAAACCTCCAACCCTAGAAACCTCCAACCCTAGAAACCTCCAACCCTGAGAAACCTCCAACCCTAGAAACTTCCATCCCTAGAAACCTCCATCCCTAGAAACCTCCATCCCTAGAAACCTCCATCCCTAGAAACCTCCGACCTTAGAAACCTCCGACCATAGAAACCTCCGACCCTAGAAACCTCCATCTCTAGAAACCTCCGACCCTAGAAACCTCCATCTCTAGAAACCTCCATCTCTAGAAACCTCCATCCCTAGAAACCTCCATCCCTAGAAACCTCCATCCCTAGAAACCTCCGACCTTAGAAACCTCCGACCTTAGAAACCTCCGACCCTAGAAACCTCCATCTCTAGAAACCTCCATCCCTAGAAACCTCCATCCCTAGAAACCTCCAACACTAGAAACCTCCAACACTAGAAACCTCCAACCCTGATAAACCCCCAACCCTAGAAACCTCCATCCCTAGAAACCTCCATCCCTAGAAACCTCCATCCCTAGAAACCTCCATCCCTAGAAACCTCCATCCCTAGAACCTCCATCCTAGAAACCTTAGAAACCTTCAACCCTGATAAACCCCCAACCCTAGAAACCTCCAACCCTAGAAACCTCCATCCCTAGAAACCTCCATCCCTAGAAACCTCCATCCCTAGAAACCTCCATCCCTAGAAACCTCCATCCCTAGAAACCTCCATCCCTAGAAACCTCCAACACTAGAAACCTTCAACCCTGATAAACCCCCAACCCTAGAAACCTCCAACCCTAGAAACCTCCATCCCTAGAAACCTCCATCCCTAGAAACCTCCATCCCTAGAAACCTCCATCCTAGAACCTCCATCCCTAGAACCTCCCCTAGAAACCGACCTTAGAAACCTCCGACCTTAGAAACCTCCGACCCTAGAAACCTCCATCTCTAGAAACCTCCATCCCTAGAAACCTCCATCCCTAGAAACCTCCATCCCTAGAAACCTCCATCCCTAGAAACCTCCATCCCTAGAAACCTCCGACCTTAGAAACCTCCGACCTTAGAAACCTCCGACCCTAGAAACCTCCATCTCTAGAAACCTCCATCCCTAGAAACCTCCATCCCTAGAAACCTCCATCTCTAGAAACTCCATCCTAGAAACCTCCATCCCTAGAAACCTCCATCCCTAGAAACCTCCGACCTTAGAAACCTCCGACCTTAGAAACCTCCAACCCTAGAAACCTCCAACCCTAGAAACCTCCAACCCTAACCTGCTTCTCCCCCTCTCCCCCAGGAGTGGTCTGTGTAAGCTGTGGTCTGTCCCAGACTGCAACCTGATTCGTACTCTCAGAGGTGGGCGAGGATTTCTCTTTTTAGACGTGTTTTTATGGTTTAGTGTGAAATATGTGTTCTGAAGTAAAAGAAATGTGTTGAATGTTTCAAAGTTTAGGAACTGCTTTGTCCTGATGGTCTAGCTTCAGACTAACCTTAAAAAGATTATAACTTAAACATGTGTTAAGAGTTTGACATTTGATTTATTCAGAATTTAAAGAATAGTTCCTTTTATAACTGAAACTCCTCCCCTCTCTCTCCCTGCCACTTCATTGATAAAGGACACAACACCAATGTGGGTGCCATCGTCTTTCGCCCAGAGGCTGGTGTCTCTCTGGACCAGTCGGATGTCAGCTTGGCCTCATGTGCTGCTGATGGGACTGTGAAGCTTTGGAACCTAGAGAGGTAGGAGACAAGGAAACAAAGCAAGTAAGCAAAGGCACAAACACCTATAGAGCTGAGTAAGAAAAATAATATTGCGTTTTCTGGTTGCCATAGTGACGAACCTGTAGCGGACATTGAAGGTCACAGTGATCGAGTGTCTCGGGTGACCTGGCATCCTTCTGGAAGATTCCTGGGAACGACCTGGTAAACTGGATTCCTCAGAGACTATTATCTGCCCTGCTATCTCATCTTCTGACTGTTCTCACTGACCAGTATTTTCACTCACACTGACCAATATTTTCACTCACACTAATAACTAATCTGCAGGCGTTATTGAGTATTCTGTAGTGATACTAACGAGGACACCTTCAGTACAGGTGCAGCATGTTCTCTGCAGTAATAGGTGTGTGTGTTCTTGGTAGTAATGGTGCATCGTAATGCCTGCATGTGTTCTGTATGCAGTTATGATAATTCGTGGCGTCTCTGGGATCTGGAGGTTCAGGAGGAAATCCTCCATCAGGAAGGTCACAGTAAAGGAGTCCATGACTTGAGCTTCCACCCTGATGGATCCCTGGCTGCCACCGGGTCAGTACTCTGTTTGGTCCATCTCTTGTTTGTATCCAGTACTAGGGGTACTAGTACAGTCTGTATATGTTAGAACTGACCAAAGTAAATAAGTTGTTGACTTTTCTGCCCCACAGTGACATGTTTGAGGTTTTTTTTTTCTAAATTTCCATAACACCGAACATGTATTTAAATTCAATGTCAGTTTGATTTGGTTTTATTGACAGAGGAAGTCATCTCACTCGACAGAGAAGATTAAAAAAAAGTTTAGAAGAAGTCCAGTTACAGACATTTCAATTCACTATGATATATTTCATATAATGGCAGTTGTGAAAGGACACAACAGGGCCTTATATGTGAGAAACAGAGTTTTGAACTCAATTCTAAATGGATCTAAGCTTCAGTCGCCACCGACCTGCATTTGGATCAGAGGCAGTTCTCTTAAGTCAAGATCTAATTAAAGTGACTTTTAAAGTCTGAGACGGTGTTTATCACAAGTTTACTAGTGGACAAATCCCCAACAATAAGAAAATGGAAGTATTAGTTAACTGGAAAAGCTCCTCAAGCAGTGTGGTTGGACTGGGATCTAAGCAGGGCTGGATGATGTGGCCAACATTTTTATCGCAATGTATTTCTTAATTTTGGTTGACACGCTATAGTTCCAGTATTGATATGAATAATATGAAAACTGTCATGAATGTCCAGAAATGACAACTGTACCCACAAACCTCTGGATTGCTAAATTCATAAAACCTTGTCCTATAAAACTGTATGTTTTTGAGACAAAAATGTTTAGAATAAGAGAATCAATGTTCACCTTTTAAGTCCATAATCATAAAATATTACATAATCATCAAACAAACAAACTTCTTGTCATTGTCATAATAATAATGTATGTCAACATCTTGAAAATATGTTTCAAAGTCGTATTGAAACAGTTTCTATTGTGATTTAAACCATTACATTAGTGTCCAGTCTCAGATCCAAGAGACATGTTGATGGTTTAGATGAAGCTGTTGTTGCTGCCAGCTCACAGAGCTCAGTGGAAGAGAAATAAATCAAAGCCCCCCCTGAAGACCATTTTAGTTGACAACACCTCAGAGGTGGGAGTTTGAAGGCTATCACAAATTTTGTCTACGATGGAAACAGCAGAGGAAGTCATCACTACTGACATTTGAAGGAATACATGGTTCTACGGAGATCTGACTCTTAGCCTGGCTACAGCGCTGAAAACAAACCTGGCTCATTCTGATTTTCACCCCTTAATGTTGAATAATAAGCAGTTCTAACTTTGTAAAGAGCTTTCTCCTATGTCAAAACTCTTTTCAGGCTTTTTAACATTCTACCAACTTAGAAGAACGCCAAAACCTTTTTCTGGAGCTCATCTTTGAAACTCATATGGAGCTGGCTTCCTCGGTCGGCTTACCTCCTTTTTCAGAGGGTCAACAAGCCAGAGTCCTGTCTACCAGACAGCCTGTGTAGCTGCTGCAGTAAAAGCTCCTCTGCTGGGTGGTCAGTTCAGTTCACGTCAGACTGTTTCTAGATCTGAAGAGCATGAACAGGTCCAGGTCATGTTTCAGACAAACTACTAGAAATAACAAAGAACCGATGGAACTAAAAGTGAACTAATGCAAGAGCAAATATCAATTCTATGTTGATGTTCACAAACATTCAATTTCAATTCAAAAATACTTTATTAATCCCCCAAGGGAGAAATTCAAGTTTCAGTACACCAGGAAAAATCTGGTGTACTAGGGGAGCTGCTAGTGTCCAGCGCTCCTTTTCATGCCAGGTCCCATGGTCCGAGTGCTAACTCCAGTTAACAGCCGTTAAAACAGTTAACAGCCGTTAAAACAGTTAACAGCCGTTAAAACAGTTAACAGCCGTTAGAACCAGTATATCTCCATAATGATGACAAGTGAGATATCTCCAGGTCAGAGGAGGAAACACAGATGAACCAGACCATCTCCCCTGGGAAGACTGAGCTCCATTCAGTCCGGCGAGCGACGGAGCCGACCGTCCCAGAGCCCGGTTCGTCATGCGGACCGGACCAGGCCGTCGTCTCCCCCGGCGGTGCTGGGCCCCACCAGGTCACCAGACGGCCCCTGCCAGGTCAGCTGACCCATCTGGTGTGTAGACTGCTGGACGGGGACAACTGCTACGTCGGGGGCTCCCGTCCCGGCTCCGTGACGCTGCAGCCCGGATCCAGTGGCGGTGGTTGCCGCGGGTAGCAGTTCAGGGCTACTTAGCTTAGCTTTCCAGAACCGGCCTCCAGCGACACCGTCCATGTCCGCGGCGGCAGGTCTCCACCAGCCGCAAGAGGACCGATCCGCCCCCTGCAGACAGTATGTCGACATCCGACCACAGATCACCACAATCCGGGCACAAACTGGAGCGTTCAGCATCAGAGGGATAAGTCCCGGAGCAGCAGCGAGAAGCGTCCATGCCAGGCGTCGTCCGGGCAACGAACATAGAAGTGAAGACAACATTCTGTCATGTTCAGCTTTTACATGGACGTTCCACTGTTCCACGAAGTCGGATAGAAATCTGAAATTCAGAGAGGAACTGAGTAAGAACCAGGTGGATGATAGACCACTAGTAGAACTGGTTTCTGTGATTTCACCACTGGAAGAAAGAAACCAAGACTCAGATACTCAGAAATGTAGTTATTGGTGGATCTGGATCTTGCTGCCACTCCTTGATCTGTAGCTCAAACACTATGAGGAGGTGTTGATTCATTGATGATCCTCCTGCTGCAGCCTGGTTTCTATGAGATAATGACTCGATATGATGATCACAGATCAAGTATTGGACCAACATCAGTGATCTGATGATGCTGAATCACCTTTAATGCTTTGTTCTTGTCTGTGTGTGCACCGGCCTTGTTCTCGTCCATAAGAGGGCTGGATGCGTTCGGCAGGGTTTGGGACTTGCGAACAGGACGCTGCGTGGTTTTCCTCGAAGGACACCTGAAGGAGATCTACAGCCTTCACTTCTCTCCCAACGGGTCAGCCAATTACACTGCAGAACTCATACAACCAACCAACCAATCACAGAGCAGTTCAGTCACACAGCCAATGATGAACAGAAAAAATGTAGAAAAATAACAATTGTTCCATATTCCAGGCATCACCTGGCAACAGGAAGTGGTGATAACACGTGTAAGGTCTGGGAGCTGCGCAACAGGAAGTGCCTGTACACAGTGCCCGCCCACCAGAATCTGCTGTCTGCCGTCCGCTTCCAACGTAAAAGAAAACTGAACTTTCTTTTTAATTTAATTTGCTACAGCTGTTTCCTGTTTGTTAAATGTCACTTCCTGTGCAGCCACAGACGGTCACTTCCTGCTGACCGGTGCTTATGACAACACGGCGAAGGTGTGGAGTCACCCTGGCTGGATGCCTCTGAAGACTCTCGCGGGACATGAGGGAAAGGTACGAGCTGTGATTGGCCTGTTTAGAACTACTGACTGTCAAAACTGGGTGAACCGTCAGGTCACGTGACCCGTACGTTTTTACACGGAGCTTTTAAAGCCTCTTTTTGCTCAAAATGTGCAGCACCGTGTTACACAGAGGTAGAACCATCAGCACTGAGAACCTGGCTGGAACACGCCCACAGTTAGCTGGCTTAGCTTCTTCGAACGCTAGATAGTAATTCATTTCATCCATTCATTACTTTATATTCAATTTATCTGAGCATCCTTATTTTAAGTGTCACCACTGAAATGACACTGAGTGCTGCAGAGTTCTGCAGTGGACCTTGTTGCTCAGTCATGTCTGGCCTCTGGCGCGGCCTCCGCTCATGTAGCTCTGTGGCTGAACCTGCTGCTGCAGCAGGGTCAGGGTTGGATACCTTTGAGAGGGATTCTGTTGGGAACAGATCTCAACCTGAACCTTAACCCTTTGCTGCAACAGTTGGGTCACCGAGTTCCTACAGCGAAGCTCCACATTGGGCCTCACCTTCCACTCACAGCTCCCCGCCAGCTCAGACGTCGTTTCGGTGGCGACCTGCATTTATCTAAAGCTTGGTTAGCGCAGTTAAGTCCTCAAATCTTTCCAGACCAGCCACAAACAGCCGTGGTGGTCTGTTGATACAGCTAACACAATACACAAGCACAGCAAAACAATTTTCTATAAATTATGACCAAACTCTGTTAGGCTTTTTACAGATCAGAACTCAATGCAATGCTAAGTGCTAAATAGTTAAAATGATGACAGCTATGGCTAGCTGCCAATCAAATGATCTCTGGCTATCTGATTGGGCAGCTTTGGTTTTGTGGTACAAAGCCACCTCCCACCATCCAGTGTCATGGACATGAAGTCTGTCTGTATCAAAGCTGCTTTTGTACCAAACCTGTGAGTTTGTTTATTTCTGCTGTAATGTAATAGAGACCGACTCACTGTTGGAGCCACACCCTGGTGGTCAGTTGAGGAACTGCAACACAAGCTACTTCCTCATTGGCTTCATCCCAGAAGGAGGATGGTTTCTGCTTGGTTAGAACGCTGCGCTCTGATTGGCCTGTTTGACTGACGCCTGGTTGTTGTTTTCAGGTCATGGGTGTTGACGTGTCACCTGATGGGAAGCTGATCGCCACCTGCTCGTATGACCGAACCTTCAAACTGTGGCTTTCTGAGTGATCTCATCAGTGATGTCATCATGACCAATGAACTGTTTTCCTGAAGCTGTTTTCTTTTTTAAATAAAGTTTTGAATATGAGTGTTGTCTGATTTCTTTCTTTTTTTTTCTTTTTTTTTTAATATTCAAAGGTTTTGAGGATGAGGACAGATCAGGGGCCCCATTACCATGACAACAGATGCTGTTTCTAGTCCTGATGAAGCCATCAAGGCTCAGTTTGATGTTTTTATTGAAACATTCCTGCTCTTTTTTTTGGTCAGTTTATCTTTACAGCCATTTTTTTCTGATCCACACCTGAAAACAGTTCTTTATGAACTGAAGCTGGACAGCAGGGTGTCCTGGTGGTCTCTGTTGTTTCTAGAAGGTTCCTGGTCTGAACCTCAGCAGGTCTTTCTGTGTGGAGTCTCCATGTTCTCCTGGTGCTCGTGTGGGTTTCCTCCAGGTTCTCCAGCTTCCTCCATCAGTCCAAAGACCTCCATGTCAGGTTAGCTGGTGGTTCTAGATCACCTGGAGGAGTGATTGGGAGGGTTCATGGTTGTTCGTCATGTGATGGACTGGAGACCTGTCCAGGTGGACCCCTGCCTGTAGACCTGAAGAGAGCTGTATGAGACTCCAGCAGAACCCTGTACAGGACTACGAGGGTATGGGTGAGCTGAGGTCAAAGATGTTTTAGCACCCTTCTCTCCCTGGAGGTCTACTCTTCTGTGGTTGGACAGCTTTAGGAGGCCTGCAGAGATGTTTCCAGCTGCTGTGATCTGTTGTGACCGCAGATGTAACTCATCTTTAAAGAAACACACTAGTCTGTGTTTCAGAACAAGAGTGCTCCACATTTGATTGGCAGACCTTGAAGACATTACGCCACCACGCTCTGAGCATGCTCACATGACTGAAAACGGTAAACCCTGACGAGGATCACTTCAGAAGGACGGTTCAGTCCAAACTGCTGCGTATGTTGAACCTGAACTGAGTTTTCTGTTTAACAACGAGAGGTAACCAGAGAAAGGGAAAGGGTTGAAGTCAAGACCAGTGCAGAAACCATGGTAACTCGTACTCTGACTGTTACCATGGTAAAAGACTGTTCTGCCTCTTCAAGACTTCACACGCGTTAGTTATTTTTGTTGCAACAGTGACATCCTTCGGTGAACTGTTGAAGCTGCTGTAACACACAGTAGCAGAGCATTGACTGAGCTCACGACCGCTCACCTACTGCTGAGGACGCTTGTTCTCCACTGATGCCTTGGACACCATTTGTTGACGAGTATTGTAAATTTATCATATTCTAAAAACTCAAAGAACAGTGAAGATCAGATATAAGATTGGTGAATACTGTTATTCTCATTATTTGACTTGGAGCTAGTTTTTGAACTTTCATACTGTAGAAGAAGCTGTACAAGCACGTTCTTTACCTCTGCACAACTACGTTACAAAGACCTGTTTCTACGAAGTGGTTTTCTGCTGTTCTAGCAACCAGATGCCTACAAACTCCGCCCCACCCCTATCCTAATAGTTGTTACTGACTCACTACACACCACTATATCTGACCACAGTTTAGCACTATGTCACACCCGCTGCTATTATTAACATGAGCCAAAACTGAGAGAAAAAAACTGAAAACCATTCAGACCTCGTAGGTCTGTTAAAGGGCTACTCACAGCATTGTCTTGATTAGCCAAACATTCAGGCTTGCTTTAGTCCAAACAGTTAGTGAATAAATCCAAGGCTCAGTAATCCAAGCCAAAATCAAGCTACAATATGCACTCAGTCTTCAGCTCCAAGCAGCTCGCTTCCACCAGAGAGAGAGAAAAAAAAGAAAAAAGAAAGAAAAAAAGGGGTAATTCCTTCAGCATCTAGCCCCGTTCTGTGTCGTCGGCATCGGATTTCTCACGCTCTTTGCTCAACAGCGCCATGGCCATTGTTGGGATAGGTAAAGCTCACCTTCTTTCTCATCCAGGTAAAAAGTAGCAGGAAAGTGGCAGGGAAAGCCAAAGTGAAACAGATATTCAACTCATGTAGCTTCCTCCTGGCGTCAGTAAACTGCTTTCTTTTGTTCGCCACATCTTCGGTCATATCAGGAAATGCAAAGACGTTGCAGTCTTCCCAGTGTATTCCTACACCCAAGGAAGCCTTTGTTTTCACTGCTGCCATGACACGTTCCTTCTCCAAAAAACTTTGAAAACGAACAATGAAGGACGCGGCAGCATATTCGGCTCATCAGACATTTCAGACGGGACTCAGTGCACCATTTGCAATTCCAACTTGGCCACATCCACTCCTAAGGCATTCGCAACTTCGTCCAGACAAAGTACTGGTATCTTGCAGATTTAGAATACAGGGTAGTGGGTGGTCAGACCACCCGCTACCCTGTATTCTAAGTCTGTGAGATACCGGTACCGGAAAATACCGAATTTGTGGAAAGCGCAAGAAACACGCCCATTGCCGCACCTACAATGTGAGTAAAGGAGTCGGCATAATGGGTGGCAGGTTTAGGGAGCGGAAGATTGCATTAGCGGTTGGCAGAGGTTCCTAAATCAGCAATTTGCAGGTAGTGGGTAGCAGGTAGTGGGTAGGAGGAGGTGTAAGATAGGCCCCTAGATCTTTTAACACCTTTGTGGCAGAATCACGCCAAAACATAAATGTGGAATCAGTTAGTCCTGGTTGGAAATCAGGATTATTCAGGATAGGGGTGTATATTGATGTTAGTTTTGACCTCCGTTCAAGCTTGCGCATTAATCGCCAAGCTTTGATAGTGTTAAGGGTGATAATGTTATCACATGCTGCACTAATTGTTTTAAAATTTTTGATAAACACCAAGTCTCTCACTGGGTAATTAGACAGGTAAGTTTCCACCTCCAACCATACAGACTCTTCACTGCAAAAGAACCAGTCACAAATATACCCAAATGGGCACATACTTGATATTTTTGAAAGTTGGGCATATCTAAACCACCCTCAACCTGTGACATTTGTAAGGTACTCATCTTTAATTTACGTTCGCATTTGCTCATTTAGTCTTTTCACAACTGCATTTGAAAACAAAATAGGGAACATATGACTAGGATACAGCAACCTAGGCAAGATATTCATCTTGATCATTGCAATACGCCCCAGCCAAGAGATGGGTAGTGAACTCCATCATTCAAGATCTTGTTTCACTCTCTCAAAAAGTGGGATAAAGTTAGCTTTATACATTTGTTGGAATATGGGGGTTATAAATATACCTAAATATGTAAAGCCCGCTTTTTGAAGGGAAAAGAAGGCAATATATTAGGAACTGAGTTTAAACTTCCAAGTAGTATGGCTTCTGATTTTGTCAGATTAATCTTATAGCCAGAAAATTTGCTAAATGAATCAATAACATTAAGTAATACTGGTATTGATGAAGTCTGGTCTTGAAATGTATATTAAGACATCATCTGCATAAAGACTTATTTTATGGTCTGTCCTGCCTGTTTGTAAACCATGGAATAGAAGGTGTTGTTCTTATGGCCTCTGCCAATGGCTCTATAGCCAGGGCGAATAGGAGGGGGGACAGGGGACAACCCTAACTAGTTCCTCTAAATACAGGAAAATTGTCAGACCTAATGCCATTAACTAGAATAGCCACTTGTGGTCTATCATATGAGACCCTGACCCATCTAATAAAATCATCTCCCAACTCAAATTTATGTAAGCAATAAAACAAATAAGAGTATTCTAATCGGTCAAACGCTTTCTCTGCATCCAGAGAAAGCACTAAACCATCAATCTGCAATTTTTTAAAGACTTGAATTATGTTCAGAAGACGCCTAATATTATTGGAAGAATTTCGTCCTTTTATAAATCCAGTTTGGTCCACCATTAATTATCTTAGGTAGCAGACCCTCAAGGCGTGAGGCCATAACCTTTGCCAAAAATTTCCTTTCAACATTCAGAAGAGATATGGGCCTATATGAGCCACACGTGCAACTGGGCAGTTCCCTTTTTTGAGAATTAGGGAGATATTTGCCTCCCTAAGTGTCTGGGGCAATTCTTCTTTTAAGAAAGGCATCATTAAACATGCTGACCAGTGGGTCTACCAGTAATCCTGAAAATTCTTTATAAAATTCAGCACTGAAACCATCAGGTCCTGGGGCCTTTTCCGTTCTGCAATACTGTTCTAGCTTTAATCACCTCCTCTCTGGAGACAGGGGAATTGAGAACAAGCTTGTCTTCTGGAGATACAGTGGGCAATTGTAATTTGCTAAAAAAATTATCCATCAGAACGGATCCATCAGTTGGCTGTTCTGATGAGTAAAGGTTACTCTAAAATATCCTAAAAGTGTCATATATTAATTTATTGTCATATATACGATTACCTAGTGCATCACTAAGAGCTGCGATAGTTTGTGACTCTGCTCTTTTTTTTAGTGAGGTAGGCCAAGTACTTGCCAGGTTTGTCTCCATGTTCATACATCTTTTGTTTAATAAATATAAGTTTAACCTCCTCATCTTGTGTTAGAAGATTATCTATGGTTGTTTCAATTGCCTTTATTTCTGCCATAATAGCGGGGGATGGGGACGATATATACGCCTCTTCTTTATTTTTTAGCTCTGTCATTAATCTATTTTGCTTCTCTCTTTTTTGTATTTTTTTACTGGCTGAAAAAGTTAAAGTTAAATTAATCAACCCCTAGAAAACACCTTAGTAGTTTCCCAAAGTAAAGCAGAGTTATCTGTAGAACGGTAGTTGACAATCATAAAATAATCAAATTCAGTTTTAAAGTGATCAAGAAATGTTTGATCCTTCAAAACAGATGTATTGAGTCTCCAGTGTCTCATGCCACTATTTACTCCCTTAATGGAAAGATCTAACACCACTGTGGCATGATCTGAGATCAAGATACTGCCAATAGAACAAGATAAGACCCCGTCCAGAGAGAGCCTCGACATGAAAAAATAATCAATTCTACTATGACAGCCATGAGGAGCAGCTTTATCAGTAGTATGAAGAGCTCTCCAAACATCCACATATCCTAACTCATCACAGACTGAACCAAGTGCATTAGCCTGTGGTGAAAGAGGTATAGTTTTGGAGGGGAGCCTGTCCATTATTGGATTCAATAGACAATTGAAATCCCCACCCACAATGGCGATATCTGACTGAATAGCAGAGAACTCCAAAAACACTTTTGTGATAAAATGCACAGGGTGAGCAGGTGGGTAATATATATTCAAAATAGTAATTGTTATCCCTTGTAAAACACCTTTTACAATAACATATCTCCCATTTTTGTTTAACACAATCAAGTACTGAAAATTGTAAATTTTTCTTCACCAATATAGCAACCCCTCTACTCCTTGAAGTGAATGAAGAGAAGAAAACTTTGGCATAACCATACTGACACAGCTTTGAATGTTCTTCATCATTTAGATGTGTTTCTTGCAATAAAGCAACATCAATATGATCTCTTTTCAAAAAGGTCAGGATCTTTCTTCTTTTAACATTATTATGGACCGCTTTTATATTCCAGGTACAAAGGTGCAACTTATTCCTTGACATATTGTTTGACTTTAACCATATGTTTGCATAAATAGTAGGGATGTCCCGATCACGTTTTTTGGGTCCCGATCCGATTCCGATCTTTTAATTTTGATGATCGGCCGATTTCCGATTTTTTCCGATCCGATTTCACTTTTTTGAGTGGGCAAACAGAGTTTAATTTCCTATGCATTTTATTTCCTGTGTACATTAATAAATAGGCCTGCATCCAAGCTGAGATTAATAGCTTTTATCATCTCATAAAATAAACAATAACTTATTTAAACACTCTTCTTTCTTTCTTTTTTGTTTGGGAGAATTATTATAAAACACATTTAGTTACAGAACAGTGACTGTTCAACAGTCTCAGTACCAAAGAACAAAGCACTTCATTTAAATAGCAGCAGGTGAACTTGGCTAGCAGTTTAAGGCAATGAAAACACTAGCAGAAGTCTTTGCAATCAATGAAATCACATCAGAATAAAAATAACATAAAATATTAACTTAACTTCATTCAAGACCCGCTGCACATGTTCGCGCACCTTTGTGTCCTTTGTTGTTCATGTAATGACGGGAACGAGGCTCGAGGTAATTAATGAGCCGGTTAAATGCCTTGTATTCCACATACTGAATGGGCTGGTCGTCCGCGGTAATACATTCCGTAATTAGCTCGGTGATTTTTCTGTATTTCTTCGAGTCTTTCGGGAGTTTGTCCTTTCTTTTAGAAGTTTCACAGAGCGTTTGCTGCCGAAGCTGGTGCAGTCGGCTGCGTGATCGATGCTGCGTGATTTTTTAAGTGTCTGATTAAATCGGTGGTGTTGTAAACTCTCTTCTTACTTACCCATCATGATATATCAGCCTTCCACACGTTTCAAGTCACAGTCGAAGCGTCGGTCTTTGTAATTTTATAGTGCTGCCACACTGCTGACATTTTTGCTAAAGTTTAGCCTGACGCCGCCGGTCTTAAAACTTTTAAGGTGGATACAAGACAACGCTGCTGGGAAACCTCATTTCAGTGCAAATTATTAAATGTATATAGTTTAAAAAATATTTTTGTTTGTGTAATATGATTACTTTATTAATTTGTGTTAATCAGGATCACTTTTTGAGGAAAAAAATAATGAAAAAAAGATCGGCGTGTTATAATAAGGTTGATCGGCCGATCCGATCCACCTTAAATTTTTAAGATCGAAGGCCGGACACCCCTTATAAATAGTAACCGACACTGAGCATATGTCATTATACATATAAAAAAGCATAGTGCTTTCACTGAGCCATGAGAAAAACAAAAATAAAACAAAGAACTATTATATAAAGAAAAAAAAGTCCAACTCAAATGTTCAATGGGGAAAGCCCTGCTACTTAACCTGCAGGGGCCTCTAAATGTCAACCTTGGCCAGCCTGAGCTCGCCAACCAATCCTCATCCCTCTACTACACTCAGGTGTATCAGGAAAAACAAAACCATAAAACGTACACACGTTCCAACCAACTCCCAGTGGCAATAATAAAATAAACAGAATGGGCGATACAATTTTACATCCAATAGGGAAGTAAAACTACAGTCATGGAAAAAATTATTAGACCACCATTTTTTCTTCACTTTCTTGTTCATTTTAATACCTGGTACCACTAAACGTCATCATGTGACTAAAACAGACAGAAAAGAAAACACTGATTGCATAAAAGCAGTGTTTTTGGCAGTACAACACCATAGCTATTGATGTAAAAACTTAAGTGATTTAGGTTATAATCAAGAAAACCATGGAAAATGGTAAGATATGAAATGAAATGAAATGAAATGAAAAATACTTTATTTATCCCATAAAGGGAAATTCAATGGAGTAAGGGCTCTCTCTCTTTTTTTTTTTTTTTTTTTTTTAATAAAAAAACAGACAGAAATAATAATATAATAACAGGTGTTAGGTCTTGTTGTGGAGGCTGATGGCTGCTGGCAGGAATGATCTTCTGTATCTTTCCGTCTTGCAACAGACCTGAAGAAGCCTCTCACTGAACACACTCTGTTGTTTGATCACTGTGTCGTGGAGAGGGTGTGAAGAGTCCTTCCTCATCTTCATCAGCTTGTGCAGCATTCTTTTTTGTACAATCAGTTCCAGCGGCTCCAGAGTTACACCCAGCACAGATCCAGCTTTCCTGATCAGTTTGTTGATTCTCTTCAGGTCTCTGGTTCTGATGCTGCTGCCCCAGCAGATGGCTGCAAAGCTGATTGCACTTTCAACAACAGACCTATAGAACATGTGCAACATCTTGGTGCAGACATTAAAAGATCTCAGCTTTCTTAAAAAGTAGAGTCTGCTCTGACCTTTCTTGTAGATGTATTCTGTGTTGCATTTCCACTCCAGTCTGTTGTCAAGCTGAACTCCAAGATACTTGTATTCCTCCACCACCTCCACCTCCTTTCCCAGGATGGAAACACTGCTGTGTTGATTCTTGCTCCTCCTGAAGTCGACAATCATCTCCTTAGTTTTGCTGGTATTTAATACGAGATGATTGTTACTACACCATTTTTACAAACTGACAGATCAGTTCTCTGTACTCTGCTTCCTGTCCGTTGCTGATACACCCAACAACTGCAGAGTCATCAGAGTATTTCTGCAGATGACAGGACTCAGAGTTGTACTGGAAGTCAGAGGTGTAGAGCGTGAAGCGAAATGGTGAGAGAACAGTTCCTTGTGGTGCTCCAATGCTGCTGACCTCCATCTCAGACACACAACCTTTCAGTCTCACAAACTGTGGTCTGTTTGTGAGGTAGTCATAAATCCAGGAGGTTGTGGAGGAATCCACCTGGAACCTATGGAGCTTCTCACATAACAACGCAGGCTGAATTGTATTAAAAGCACTTGAGAAATCAAAGAACATGACCCTCAAAGTGCTGCCTGATTGGTCCAGATGAGAGTGGGCTCTGTGAAGCAGGTAGATGATGGCGTCTTCAACCCCAAGCCCATTACGATTTGCAAACTGTAATGGGTCCTGAAAGGTGCTGACCTGCTTGTTGAGGTGGGCCAGTAAGAGTCTCTCCAGGACTTTCATGATGTGAGATGTCAGGGCAACTGGTCTGTAGTCTTTAGGTTCAGCTGGTTGTGGTTTTTTAGGCACTGGAACAAGGCAGGATGTTTTCCACAGCACAGGAACTGTTCTCTGTCTCAAACTGGTGTTGAAGAGGTGCTGGAGAATCGGACATAGTTGCAATGAGCAGGTCTTGAGAACTCTGGGACAGACACCGTCTGGACCTGCAGCCTTGTTCTGGTTCAGTTTCTCAAGTTGTTTTTTGACCTGATGGCAGGAGACAGACAGAGTAGAGGGGGAGGCAGAGGAGGTCTCTGAGGTGGAGAAAGATGATGCTGGTCTCTGGTCCATGACTGAGCTGCAGGGTGACAGAGTGGAGGTGTGACAGGAAAGCTGTGGGCTCACCGAGGGGGTGTGGTCTGTTGGGCTGGAGGCAGGGGGGGGGGGAACTGAACCTATTGAAGAACCTGTTCAGTTCATTAGCTCTGTCCAGACCTCCATCAGTCTGGTCCCCCTTTGCCTTGAAGCCGGTGATCTTCTTCATTCCGGACACACATCCCTCACGTTGTTCGCTGGAGCTGCCTTTCTAGCTTTTTCCTGTACTCCTCCTTGCACTTCCTGGTTGTTCTTTAATTAGTTTTTGTGTTGTCTTCAATAACTCCTGTCTCCATCCCTGAAGGCTTTCTTTTTGAGTTCAACAGCTTTTCAGGTCTCTGGTGATCCAGGGTTTGTTATTGGGGAAGCACCTCACAGTTCTTGTTGGAACGATGCTGTCCACACAGAAGTTTATATAATCTGTCACACACTCAGTCATGGCGTTGATGTTGTCTCCATGAGGTTCACAGAGGACATTCCAGTCCGTAGCCTCAAAGCAACCTTTCAGAGCATCTTCAGCTTCATTAGACCAGGTTTGATAGTTTTTTGATCACTGGTTGCTGCTGAACGATGGGCTTGTAGGTGGAGGTGAGAAAACCAGATTATGGTCAGATCTTCCTAAAGGTGGCAGGGCAGAGCAGCTGTATGCATTTTTAATATTGATAAAATAAGTCCAACGTCTTATTTTCTCTGGTAGCAGCTGACAAACTGTTGGAATGATGGTAAAGCTGTAGAGAGGGAGACATTGTTGAAGTCTCCAGAGATGCCATAACTGAGTTGGATACTGTTCATTCAGCTCTTAAATAAAACTCTTATGGTCTTTGTGGTTATCTATGTTTGTCTGTACCTTTAGTTGTACCAGGCATTAAAATGAACAAGAAACTGAAGAAAACAAGGGTGGTCTAATAATTTTTTCCATGACAAGGAAAGCCAGTTTACCTGGCTACTCATTGTCCAATTTCTCACCGCCCTCAGACTCCATGCTTTGGCTCGGCATATCTCCACGTCCCTCCTCCAACAACTCTGCGAGCCGCTCGGCATCCTTTGGAGAGTTGAATTTCTTCTGTTTGCCGCCCACCGTCACCTTCAGAGTGGCTGGGTATAGTAGGGCATAATCGACATGCATTTTCCTCAGTCGTGACTTGACATCATCAAACACTCTGCGCTTCCGTACCACTGCAGCCGAAAAGTCATTGAATAATATGTTGGGCTCCGTGGGTGCCGTTGCCGATTCACGCGATCCCAGCTGTCTTGCCACATCCATTACTCGCTGTTTATCCCGAAAATTGTGGAACTTCAATATCAGTGGCCTTGGTCTTTCTAGCTGGTAAGGGCTCTGTTTGCTAACTTTGCCTTTGCTGCTTGTCTGTGCTATGGACCGGTGAGCCCGGTCTATCTTCACGCGATCACCTTTCACCGTCATTCGGAGGTATTGGGGGATCCATGTTTCAAGGAATTTCACAGGATCGCTCCCTTCAGTGCCCTCCGGTAAGCCCACGACACGCACATTACATCTGCGGCCCAGATTATTCAAGTCATCCACATGTTCAATCAGCTCACGGACCTGTTTTTCCAATGCTGCTATCCAAGCGTCGGATGCCACATTTGCTTCCTCGACACCCACGATTCGCTTTTCACCTTCCTCAACCCGCATAGCAACAGCTTGTATTTGCGACATCTGCTCTTTTTAATGGCTTCGAGAACTGTTGAAATTTTATTGTCAATAACTTTTGTGAGACTGACCGTGACATTGTCCAGCACCTTAATAATGCTAGGTTCCATATCGCTTGCACCGGCCTGTTCGCCTTTCACTGCCTGCAGTTTGTTTATTGTCGTGGATTTCTTCTCCATACTTGCTTTCTGACCGAAATAAGTGTCCAGGTTCATATTTAGAGTACTTCCCTCAAATCCATTTCGAATATATTTTGTACCGACACATAAATAATAAAACCAGCCACCGGAGCTACCGAAACGTGATGCTCCCTCTACGACGCCATCTTCGTCCCCCCCTTGTGGAACCTGTTAAATATGTATTAGACCAAAAGAATCGTAAGTCTTTTCAGTATGTACCTTTATTAAAATCCCTGCAGCAACTTTTAAATTGTGAAACTATACTAAATAAGGCTATAAATTTGAAAGAAAAACATAATTCATTGGAGACCAATAAAGAGGTGTACAGATCCTTTTGGGATGGACTTCTGTTTAAAAAGAATGCTATTCTCTCTAAAGAATGTGCAATTTCTTTGATTTTGTATGTTGATGACTATGAAATATGTAATCCTCTTGGTACATCACGTAAAAAACACAAAACACAAAAATCTGTGCTGTGTATTGGATCTTGGCTAATCTGCCACCTGGTTGTTACTCCTCATTGTCTTCTATTCATTTGACTGCATTGATCAATAGCAATGATGTCAAAGTCTACGCTTATGAAAAAGCGTTAGAGCCTTTGATTACTGACCTCATAACATTGGAACAGCATGGGATTTTTGTGGATAAGTTGAAAAAACTTTGAGGGGCACATTGCAGTGTGTTGTTGCCAACGACCTTGGTGCACATAATATTGCAGGTTTTGTAGAGAGTGTTTCTGGTAGATATGTTTGCAGATTTTGTATGGCAGATAGGTCAGAAATTCAGGTCAAAGATGTTGGAGCTGGAGATTTCTCTCTGAGAACTGAGGAAATCCACATAAATCACCTGAAAACCCTTGAGGAAACTTCCTTGAGTAACTGTTATGGTGTTAAGAACACGTGTTCTGTCAGACAAACTAACCAGTTTCAATGTTACCAGACGCTGTCCATTATTTATTCGAAGGAATAGTTCCTGTTGAACTCTCTGTCTGACTGTATTGATTTCCAAAAAGTATTTTACTTTGGAGGCTTTGAACAAGGCAATAAGTGACTTTCAGTATAAGTGGACTGATAAAACAAATCAGCCCCACTCTGTTCCACTTACCTATGCGTCCAGGAAAACAATTGGTGGGAACGCACATGAAAACTGGAATTTCATAAGATTTTTTCTACTTGGACAGAAAGTGCCCACTGATGAGCCAGCCTGGAAACTCCTTGCTGACTTGAAGGACATTGTGGAAGTTGTTGTTTCTCCAGTTCAGACTCAGGAATCAATTGGATATTTGAACTTTAAGATCTCTGCGCACAGAATGACATTTAAAGAGGTTTTCCCAGACTCAAACTTTCTGCCTAAACACCATTTCTTAGAGCACTACCCTCAGTTAATCCGTGAGTTTGGCCCATTGGTTGCATTATGGACCATGCGCTTCGAAGCAAAGCACAGTTTCTTCAAAAGAGTCGTGAGGCATACAACCTGCTTCAGAAATGTGCTTCTGTCCTTGGCACAAAGACATCAGTTTCTCATGGCACATCACCTTCACATGTGAAGCTTCCCTAAATCCCCCCTAGAGGTCACAAATATTTCAACTCTTTCCACTGATGTCTTAAAAGTGGACATTGCGTTTGCTCTTAAGCAGAAGGACCCAGAGTTGGATGGCATGTGCTTGGCTAAAAATGCAACATACAGTGGCCTGAATTACAGAACTGGAAAGATCCTTGCACATGGCTCATTGGCAGGGCTGCCTGAATTTGTGGAAATAATCCAGATGATTGTTGCGAAGGATCAACTGCTTTTCATTGTCAGAAGGCTAAGTGCATGGTACTGGGAACATTACAGAGCCTATGAACTGAAAACATGTCCTACAAAGAAGATGGAACTGGTTGAGCCAAACCAACTAGCAGATCCATACCCATTGGCTGACTACACAATTGGAGGAAAGCGGTTGATAACTCTCAAAAGATACATACACACATAAGGTCAGTCTGGCAGTGGAACACAACACAATTTTCATTTTCAAAATTTAAAGGTCCCAGTATCTTTTTATGATTCACAGTTGATGGTCTTCACGTTCTCAAAGGATGGGAGGATATAAAGACTTCTTTTGGTATTTTCAGTTAAGAACAGAATTATATATCACACCTGTTCGATTGCTGGTCATCTTGAATGAGGACAACAAGGGGATTCCAAACTCACTGGAGGAGCTTATCAATGAGGTCAAGAATGGATGGATGGATGGATGGATTAGAGGACACATAAGACTGCAGTACAAGGACACTGATTTTGGGAACATATTTGTAAATCTGACCTCTACAGCTGTAATTAGGGATCTTACAGTTCTCAAGGTAATCCAATTAGACCCTGATTCCACAACTATTGTGCTGTACCCAGTTGAGTCCATTAGGACTGGGAAGTGATGACTACTCAGTGTCTGCATATACAGATGGCACCATACAGCTTAGCAGCCCTTCCTCAGACTCACTAAGAACACAGCAGTGGCCACAGGAGTTCCCAATCCCAGGCTTCTCCTATGACACAGAATGTCAGCTGCAGAGGGCAAATGCAGAGTACATGAAAAGCCAAACAAGACTGGCACCTAGTTCAAAAATGCTGTCAAACATATTGGAGAAACTAGCTGAAACCATCTATGCATACACAGCATACCCTAAAGATTCTGACTTCATGGATGTTGCAGAGGTACTGACAGGAAAGCACCCTTGCCTGAGAGAGCCAGAATCTTTCAAGCAGAGCTATGGGTGGAAACGCAGGCTTAAGACGAAAATGGGTAACTATCAGACCCAACTTAAGGCGCACAGGACATCTGATGAGCTTGCAGTGAATTCTTTGAAATCAAAGACTCGAGAGGACGCCTACCCAGCAAAGAACATAAAGAGACCGAGACGAGCTGAGGTCAGTCATTTTCCATCTTTGCCAATTGGCGAGACTATAGAAAGCCTGGAAAAGGAGAGGATTTACCTGTTGACTGAAATACAGAAAAAGAACAACCGACAAACAATAAAAGAAAAAAATGGCCAAGACGTTTGGATACCGTCGGCAGGAAATAGTGCACAAGCAGCTGAGCACTGAGGACATCTTGGCAAGATGGCCTTCGCTTTTTTGGATGGAAGAGGTATGTTTTTGGATGCAACGCAGCTCAGAACCATCATTTATGTATTTTATTGTAAAACTGTAGGAACTAGGGATGCACGATAACTGTTTTTTAAAACCCATACCAATAACCGATAACTTTCAGCTCCTAAAGGCCGATACCGATAACATATAACCGATAACACACACATATACCTAAGATCATTACATCAACACTGGAGAGATTATATCTCTCAGCTGGCCTGGGAACGCCTCGGGATTGTCCCAGAGGAGCTGGTGGAGGCGGCTGAGGGGAGGGAGGTCTGGGCCTCTCAGCTGAAGCTGCTGCCCCCGCGACCCGATTCCAGACCAAGCGGAAGTTAATGGATGGATGGATGGATGGATGGATGAGAGTTGAATGAGTTATTATTTTGGTTATTAAGGTAAAATCCCAATGGAAGTATTAATTTGCTCTCAGGACACACCTAAAATAGATGGGGAATAGATTTGGATGAAGCATAATTTAGGGTTTGATAATTAGGTAACTTTTTGTTTGAGAGGAAAGTTAAGCTAGTTATTCAAAACAGTTCTTTGTGCCAGGCTGCCAAGTGCCAGCTCAGAGCTACCAAAGACACAACAAAGAGCAGAGAAGGACGTTGTTATTAAAACAATAGTTTCTCCACACAAGCGTAGCCGTTGCTAGCACTGGGTCAGGGGTAAGCCAGGTGCAAGAAACTGCTTGGTGGATGGCAGAGCAGGCTGTTCTTGGGGGAGGTGGCGAGGGCTGCAGGCTATGGGCAGAACCATGGCAAATGAGCACATATTCTGGATATTAACCAATCAATCAGTTAATAAAGCTTTGGGTATCCTTTGTGACATACATTGGTACATAAATCGTTAGGTAAGAGTTAGCTTTAGCTGATTAGCTTTAGCTTAGCGAGCTATTTGACCATTAAACAGGGTAACCTTGGGACCTGGGAGGAACTGTGTGGTTGAATTATGTACGCCTCTGTTGAGCATAAGCCAATCAGACGGGTTGTGTATGTCATGAAAATTATGTACGCCTCTGCTGAGATGTCTGAAACCTATCAGAATGACAGACTCTTTCTGTGAATTATGAATGAACGACTGTATGTGAAACCAATCATAAATCGATGTGTGACCAAACAAGAAGGGTTTTGTAAAATTTTGGGTAATTATGTACACCTATGCAGAGAGGGATAAACCAATCATGAATTGTTATGTGAGTTTTGGGAAATTATGTACGCCTTTGCAGATGTGCATCAACCAATCAAGAGTTTTGGATTCTGAGGAAGACCGATCAACACCGAAGAACGGAGTTGTAAGCCATAGCTTTATTTTAGAATAGAATTAAAGTTTGTCTCTCCATTTTCCAATCAGTATTTCAAACTTCCAATCCGATCAGTATTTAATCAATGTATAATCAATGATTGCTGTCACTTAACCCTGCTAACCTGCTTAATAAATATATGAAATTATCGTAAGACGTCGTGGTGGAAATTGAATTTGTCCCCACAATAGTGAAGATTTGGGTGTGCCTTTGCACTAACAACACAGGTTCTTATTGGTTACTCTAGCCCGATCTTGTCACAGATCCTTGGGGCTTGCTGTCCAAGCCACTAAAACTTAAACTAGTCGGTAACAAGAGCCCAGATCATAAGAGGAGAGCTGCAGTTACCAAATGTGACCGATAGCTGGACTTTGAGCCATCAGGCTATTCCTCTTAGGTCAGTCAGTGGAGTAAGCAGGGTCGGCATTTGGATGAAAGTATGCAGTGAGTGCTAGGCGTATCTCCTCGACACCAGCTTAAATAAGTTGAAGGAAATCTAGCGAGGTGAACCTCCCTAGACCGCAACTTCTGACCCGAAAAGATGGAGAGCTGGTCCCGTGACAGACTCTGCTAGTCAGAGGCTGAACTGCACCTGGGGGGGATCTAACACACGGTACCAACCGTTGCTATGGTAACCTGGATCTCCTGAAAGGGTAAGACAAACACTTACATCTCTCAAAGACCCCTGGCTGAGTAAATGAAACCCAAAAACAATAGGATAACATGATTCATAATTATAAACAACATAATTAATAAATAATTAACTAATGTTAGGTAACTAGCTAACTACCACACACATTCAACCCCTGTCCACAGAAACCCCTTCACAACTCCTCCCCTTTAAAACCTTTCACAGATCATCATCTAGGACCCCAATCTCCACAGACCATGAATTAATCAATGGATCAATAATGCAGCATCCTGAAAGGAAAGAAACCCCTTTACAGTCAGAGGAACTCTCCGTCCCAGCCAGCTGCCAACCTGTAGATTAGAAGATCGCAGCGCAGGTAACAAATACAATAACAGAAACCACAGATGTAAAGCAAAACAACATCAACCAGAGGCCAAGTGGTGGTGATCCTCAGATCAGGAGCCACCTGGGCTGCACCTGCAGAAAACAAGCATCAACTCAAGCCAAACTCCCGAAAGGAAAGAGTCATTAAATCACAGAAGCATAAGAAGAAAAATCAATAACATGAAATAACATCAAAATAACCAATAAGGAACCAGAACAGAAGGACAGTGCAGACAAAATATTTCCAGTTGTCAGACACACATCTAACCAGGACTGTTTCCAGCCTGGATTGGAGCATCTCAGAGACATAGCTTCACATCTTCATCTTAGGACCAATCCAGATCTCCAGGAGCAAAAACTGAAACACAGCTCCACCTCCCATCAGCCGTCTCAAAGTCTATTCTCTGAGGGACCAGAAGCCAGCGGAGAGACCTCAGGACTGGAGAGACCTCAGGACTGGAGACGCCTCAGGACTGGAGAGACCTCAGGACTGGAGAGACCTCAGGACTGGAGAGACCTCAGGACTGGAGACACCTCAGGACTGGAGAGACCTCAGGACTGGAAAGACCTCAGGACTGGACCGGTACGGTCGCATGTCCTGGTTTCAGCTGAACTCCAGCAGTCACATCATGATGCCCAGCAGCTCACCACCAGCTGGTTCAGAGTCCAGCAGCTCCCCTCCAGCTGGTTCAGAGTCCAGCAGCTCACCACCAGCTGGTTCAGAGTCCAGCAGCACACCTCCAGCTGGTTCAGAGTCCAGCAGCTCACCTCCAGCTGGTTCAGAATCCAGCAGCTCACCTCCAGCTGGTTCAGAGTCCAGCAGCTCACCTCCAGCTGGTTCAGAGTCCAGCAGCTCACCTCCAGCTGGTTCAGAGCCCAGCAGCTCCCCTCCTGCTGGTTCAGAGCCCAGCAGCTCACCTCCAGCTGGTTCAGAGTCCAGCAGCACACCTCCAGCTGGTTCAGAGCCCAGCAGCTCACCTCCAGCTGGTTCAGAGTCCAGCAGCTCACCTCCAGCTGGTTCAGAGTCCAGCAGCTCACCTCCAGCTGGTTCAGAGTCCAGCAGCACACCTCCAGCTGGTTCAGAGCCCAGCAGCTCACCTCCAGCTGGTTCAGAGTCCAGCAGCTCACCTCCAGTTGGTTCAGAGTCCAGCAGCTCACCTCCAGCTGGTTCAGAG
Organism: Hirundichthys speculiger; assembly: GCA_018398805.1. NCBI lineage: Eukaryota > Metazoa > Chordata > Actinopteri > Beloniformes > Exocoetidae > Hirundichthys > Hirundichthys speculiger. The sequence goes on from JAGFBZ010000310.1 coordinate 514,115, forward strand.
TCCAGCAGCTCACCTCCAGCTGGTTCAGAGTCCAGCAGCACACCTCCAGCTGGTTCAGAGCCCAGCAGCTCACCTCCAGCTGGTTCAGAGTCCAGCAGCTCACCTCCAGATGGTTCAGAGCCCAGCAGCTCACTGAGAGCTGGTTCAGGTCCCAATGAGCAGGTCCTCACAGCAATCTAACCTGGTGGAGATGAACTCACAGATCAGACTTCCCAAATCTGGACACCAGTCTCTTGACTCTGGAAATGTTCCCAGATGGAACAAGGAAAAGCTGTTAACAATACTGCCATAATAAACACCATCATTGTCATAATGATGTCAAGGCTGTTGACGTTCAGTCCAGGTCCCAATACAGTGATCCCTTAGTTTTCGCGGTTAATGGAGACCGGTGCTCCCCTGCAACAATCAAAATCCGCGAACTGGAGCCGGAGCCCCCCGAGCCTCAATAATGTGTATAAAATATGTTTAAAAACCCCCAAAAAGTAGCGAGACACTGCAGTGAAACAAGACAAAGGCTCAACTGTGGTCTTTCTGTTACCTTCACAGCCTCTGGTCTCTGAACCGTAGTAAAGAAACTGCTGGTATTGTGCTATTTTTGGCTCATAATTAGCGGCTAACACACTAACAACAACAAAACAAAAAGTCTGGTTTTCTCTGCATGGAACGAGCACTTTATTCTGGTACTGCAGGAACTTGTAACATCACACAGGTTGTATTGTTCGGCTCCTGTCGGTTAACAGAGAATGTAAATCTATACACGCTGGGCTGCTGTTGATGCTCACTACACTTTTCATCTTTCCTCGTTTTCATTCTGCCGTCCCACGACACACACACTACATTACCCATAAGGCCACACCATTACCAATAAGGCCACCTTCTTAAAGGGGCCAGGCTGGCTCACAACATTTCTTCACTGTGAGAGAACGTGCACAACATCCTGTGATGTTTCCGCAATTTTCTAAAATTTTTCAAAATATATTATATATTTCTGAAAAAAATCCACAAAACACTAAAACCGCGGTACTCAAACCGCGAAGTGGCAAGGGATCACTGCAGTCCTCCACAACCTCCAAACCTGAGTCATTAACCCCTCAGAGAGGCTCAGGTGTCATTCACACAGTTCCTGTGGAACAGACAACAACTCAAGCTCGCAACTGAGTTTAGCTGATGGAGAACACAGGTGTGCGTCTAAACCCAACTAAACTCACATAAGCCAGGCCTCAGCCCCCACACGCTCAGGTACAGGACAGCCAACCACCACCACCTGTGCACCTCAGTACCAGGAACCATCCTCAGGATCAGCTGATGTCCAAGACCCCGCCCTAGAGGACAAATCCACAAGCTGGTTATAGGGACGTCAGAGGTACTGAAACAGAACAACACAAGAGCCAAGACGTCAGAACCAGAACCTTGGAGCCACAACTGAACCCAGCTGAGACACCACAGCCTCAATCAGGCCACATGCAGACCGTAACTCACCTGGCTGGCTAACCATCAGTAGGCCCAACCCAGGGAGAAAACACAGTCATACAGACAGAAAGGCAGGAGACAGATACACCCGTTAGGTGCATCAAGGTCACGCCCATCGCCCAACCCGCAGCTGAGACCTGTTAGAGACGCCTCAGCAAACATCCTTCAGTCATCGGTGCTGCCAATATGATCATAAAGGTTTCACCCACTTCCGGTCACATATTTAAATCTTTTGAACACTAAAGTAATATTTTGCACCGAGGGAACTTCCCTCTGTCATTTTATCAGGCACATCTCTGGAAATTCCAAGTATCAGCACCAATACACTGGGATTTTAATATATATATATTTTTTTATTTTGTGAAGTATTTACATGGAACATGGAAAGCTTCTCATCTTAAATATTACATACAGAAAATTACACACAAAGCAAAATGAGTAAGGATCGAGCTATAGAATATATCAATATATCATATTACAAAACACATTTTAATCCCACTCCTTATTTTTGTCAAGTTAGAAAAAGTCAGACCTAATAGGTTTTATGTACTCAGTCCACTTAGACCACATCTGGTAAAATTTATCCTTCTCGATTTTTAGAGAGAATGACAACTTTTCCATTACGTATATTTCATATATTATTCCTATCCATTCATCTATAGTGGGGGATTCAGGTTTTAACCACCTTCTTGTAACAGCTTTTTTGCTCGCTGCAAGGAGCATCTGTAGCAGTTTCTTATCTTTGTTATTCCACCCCTCAAATTGGATGTCGCCCATATATAAAGTATCAAACCGGTACGGAATTTTGACTCCAAATATATTATTAATGTGTTTGTGAATTTCCCCCCAATAGGGTACAATAACCTTGCAATCCCAAAATACATGGAAGTGATTGGCATCCTGAGTCCCACATTTTCTCCAGCATTCATTATTGCTTCCCTGGTGTCGCTTTTGTAGAGGTGTAATAAAAAACCTTACAATGTTTTTCCAACAGAATTCTCGCCATGTAGACGAGTTAGTTGAATTCCATGGTACTTGACAAATTTTACTCCAGCCTTCCTCCGTAATAATTAAATTTCCCTCCTTCTCCCACTTCTTTTTTATGTATATTGTACTTTCTGGTTTGGCCTGAAGAATCTCCTTGTATAATCTGGAAATAATCTTATTGCATGTAGTAGATTCAAATGCTGACAAGATTATTTTCATAATTCCTGTCTCTCCAGCTTTTAATGCTACATTCAAGTTATGATTAAAATAATTTCGAACCTGAAGGTATCTGTAGAAATCATTTCGTTCCAGGCCATGTTTTTTCTGTAAGGAGTCAAAGCTCTGGAATGTCCCCTTGTGAACAAATGAGTAGTAGTTAGTTAGGCCTTTTGCAATCCAATTTTTAAACCTGTTATCTGTACGATTTGGAGCAAAATCTGTGTCGTAAGCACACCAACGTAACAGTTTGGATGAATCTCCTAGTCCACATAGTTTTACTATATCCTGCCAGGTTTTAAATAATGTGTTTAACCAAGGATTATCTTTATTTACAATTCTATTTTGTAATTCATTGTCTGCTATCATTGCTGTTATCGGTATCTCCTCTGTAATTGAATTCTCTATGTCTTTCCATCTTGCTGAATATGATGGTGTGCTCAGACAAATTAATGGCCTTAATTGTGCTGCATAATAGTACTCTTGTTTACAGGGGAGACCCATGCCCCCAGCCTCCTTTCTTAATTGCAAGGTTTTGTATCTAATTCTGGGTCTTTTCCCCTGCCATAAGTATCTAGATATCAACCTATCCCACTCTATAAACTGTTTGATTGGTATCTTCACTGGAAGGGTCTGAAAAAGATATAGTAATCGTGGCAAGATATTCATCCTGATCGATTCCACTCTGGAATTCAAACTTAAAAAGGGGACCACATTCCACCTGGATATGTCTGACTTTATCTTTGTATTCAATGGATAATAATTAAGGTCATATAATTTTGAGACATCTTTAGGTAAATTGACACCTAAATACTTGATTGATTCTGCATCCCATTTCAATTTGTATTTCCCTCTAATATGGTTGGGTGGATCATAATTAAATGTTATTATCTGAGTTTTGCTTATATTAACTTTATAACCTGACATTTTCCCATATTCCTCTAGGAGGATCATTAATTTTGGAAGTGTTTGTGATGGCTGTGTCAGGTAAATTAACACGTTGTCTGCAAATAGAGCCAAATTTTGTTCCCCCGCTAATGTGTCTATCCCCTTAATTTCTTCATTTTGTTGAATCCATCGGCTCAATGGCTCAATAAACAAGGCGAAGAGGAGCGGCGAGGCACAGCATCCTTGTCTTGTTCCTCGTTCTAAAATGAATGAGTCTGATAAATCTCCGTTTATTTTAATCCTTGCGGATGGTTTATTATAGAGAGCTTTAAATGTTTCAATAATAGATTTGTGGAAGCCAAATTTTGACAACACTTTATATAGGAAGGACCATCTGACTGAATCAAAAGCCTTTTCGGCATCTAAACTTATAATGGCTGATTCTATTTTCTGTTGTGTAATGTGTCTTATAATGTGTAACGTTCTCCTGATATTATCTTGTGTTTGTCTTTCCCTGATGAAACCTGTTTGGTCTAAATTTTTTAGTTCTGGTAAGATATTTTCTATTCTTCTAGACAGTATTGACGTAAACAATTTATAATCTACATTTAAAACACTAACAGGTCGGTAATTACCACATTCTAATTTATCTTTCCCTTCTTTTGGGATGATTGAAATTATCGCATCCCTCCATGAGATTGGAATTTCCCTTTTTTGAAGCACCCAGTTTAGAGTTTTCAATAAAGTAGGGCCTAGTTGTTCTTGCATTATTTTATACCATTCGGATATGAAACCATCTGTGCCCGGGGATTTATTAGTCTTTAATCTACCAATCGCTGCATATAATTCCTCTTTTTTTATCGGTGCAATCAATTTTTTATTCTGTTCTTCAGTAATTGAAGGTAGATTCAGTGAGGATAAAAATGAGTCAATCTGAAGGTCATTCCCAATTTGTGGTTGTGAGTACAGTGATTTATAGTAATTCTCAAAACTTCTTTGAATTTTTTCTAAGCTTGTCTCAATCTCACCTGTGTCAGGATTTCTTATCTTATGTATGGTATTGTCTGTTTGTTGTTTTTGTAATTTGTAAGACAAAAGTTTCAAAGATTTCCCACCAGTTTCATAGTATCGTTGTTTTGTAAATAACCACTTCTTTTGTATTTCTTGTGTATTTATTTAATCAGCTCTTTACCCAGAGCATGACCCCTGAGCAAATCTTAGTTGAGAGACAATTGTCATTGTAACAGACGCTATATAAATAAAATTGAATTGAATTGAATCTATCTCTTTCCTTATTTTCATTATGTTTGATTTAACCTCTTCATTCAAAGTATGCATGTGGTATGCATGCAAGTAATTCCTCCTCTAAATTCTGAAGTCTTTGCTTTTTAAGTTTTTTATCATAAGAGGTGATAGCAATAATTTTACCCCTAAGTACCGCTTTGAGGGCATCCCAGAGCACAGATGGTGTCACCTCTCCGTTATCATTTATTTCCAAGTAATTTTTAATTTCGTCTTTTAACTTTTCTTTGGTCTGTGGATTATTTAATATATTCGAGTTTAGCCTCCACAGGGTTGATCTTGCTTTAGTATTGAGATTCAGAGTTAAATATATAGGGCTGTGGTCCGAGAGAGCAATTGGTCCGATATCACATTGTTCAATTCTATGAAGATCTCTATTAAAAATAAAAAATAGTCTATTCTGGAGTAGACTGCATGAGGTGAGGAATAATGAGTGTAATCTCTACTGGATGGATACATCTCTCTCCAGACATCTATAATACCCACTTCCTTAATCATTATGTTTAATTTCTTGTTAATGCCCTTAGAATCTAAAGTTCCACCTGAGGAGTCCAGTCTTGGATTTAGACGTACATTAAAGTCTCCCCCACAGACCAAAATCCCTTGGGTCTTTGTTGTCATTATTTCAAATATTTGTTTATAAAAAGACCAGTCACTACCAGGAGGAATGTACACATTAAAAAGACTCACTAAGGTTCCTTCCACTTTCCCAATTGCCAAGACAAATCTTCCTTCTTTATCTTTATGTTCTGATATATGTTCGTAATTTACAGTATTTGATATCAATATGGCCACTCCTCTCCTGCGTCCTTGTTTGTAGGATGACGAATATACCTGTTTAAAGCCCATTTTATTTAATTTGGCATGTTCTGTGTCATTAAGGTGAGATTCTTGCAAAAAAGCTATTTGAGATTTGTCTTTTTTTAATTTCGATAGAATCTTTCCTCTTTTAATGGGATTGAGTACTCCGTTCACATTAAAAGAAACTATTTTTATAGGTCTACTTTGCATTTGAATAACTCAAACATAATTTTCCGTGTATGTAATTGAAAAGCTTTCCTCTCACTATAGGAACTAAAAGTGAGTAAACAACAGTTAAACACTAGACCCAAAGAACAAGGTAAAACATTAACAACCTGAAAAAAAGTGACTTCCATAGAGGTCTCTTCTACGACCCTGGTTGAGCCTGTTAAGGGCTCCAAGAGAAGACCTCTCTCCCGAAACCGACAGAGGGGGCTCTTGCTGAAGATAGCCGCCCGAAAAGAGTCCCATCAAGTCCCTTCCTTTACTTTATCAACATGTAAACCAGGACTATATATGTATTTCTTTTTTTTTCCTTTTCCCCCCCCCTCTTCCCCCCCCCCCCCCCCCCCCCCCCCCCCCCCCCGAACAAAACATCAATCAGCAGTCACAATTGTGTACTCACCCACCTCAATTAGCATTTGAATTTGGAAAGAAAATTACGCAGGTGATCATAAAGACCACGCATTAATGTCAAAGGGAGGGAGAAAAATAGCAATAAAGGGGAAAAAAAAAAAAAAAAAAAAGAGTATCCAGTCCGATCTCATCTTAAGTTGTGGCATTTGAGCTCCTTCTAAATGCCTGCAGTTTCTCCCTGAAGTTTGCCTCTCGCCCGGTGCGGGGTGTCCTGCCTCCGGCTCGTCGGCTGCTCCTCTCCCACGTCAACCGTTGTAGTTGTTCCATCAGCGTCTCCGGAGGTTTGATGATCTCCAGGGGGAACCCTCTCCTCTCCAGGTCCTGAGTTGCGTCCTCCACAGTCTCGTAGACGCGGGTTTCATCGTCGTGTCTGACTCTAAGTCGTGCAGGGTACAAGGTTTGAAATGGGATCTGTCGCTCTTTTAAAACCTTCCGCACCTCTTTGTATTCCCGGCGTTTTTGGAGGATTTGTGGTGCGTAATCATTGTCCAGATTTATTTGCCTCCCCTGCCAGGTAAACCCTTTCTTTTGCAAAGCCAAACGGAGTATCATTTCCTTTGTTTTGAAGCTGAGAAACTTTGCCAGAATGGACCTTGGCTGGGCGTCCTGTGGTGGCCGTGGCCCAAGTGCGCGATGAGCCCTTTCAATTTCCAAAGTTGTCGCATCTTCTATGTTGAGGTTTTCTCGGAGTAACTTTTCCACAAATGAAATCATGGTTGGCGATTCCTTTTCAGCTTCTTCGGGGACGCCGTAATTCCTTATGTTTTCGCGTCTGGAGCGGCTCTCTTGGTCTGTTATTTTAGCGTCCAGTTTAACATGTAGCTTTAGCATTTCTGTTAACACATCCTCCGTGTTTTGAACTCTCCTCAGCTTTCAGTATTCGCTCTTCAGCCTCACCCAGTCTTGCGTTGGTCCTCATTATTTCTTCCTTTATGTCGTCGAGTTGTTCTTTGTTGTCCCGGCGAAAGTCTCTCAGCTCCCGGAGGATCAAGTCCAAATCGGTCATTTCTCTGCGGGGTGGGGGGATTTGCGTTGCTCCGCTCATTATGCTAGCGTTAGCTTGTGAATAGCTCCCACATTGTTCGGTTTCATCTTCGTGTATTTCTGTTTGCTGCATGGTTTTCTTACTTTTCAACCTGGTATCCATTGCAACCCCTGCTTAAATTTAGTTCAATGTATTAAAAGTTCGCGGTTGAGGTTTTTTTTTTTAATTTTTCTGGTCGGGAATCGATGGGAGAGCCCTTACTATGCTGCCATCTTGATGGTGTTCCAATTCGGAAGTCGGGATTTTAATATAATACATTTGGGAAGTTGTTACAGGTCAAATACGTCTGAGCCGATTCTCCGACTAATATGGTTATGGTTGCCCAATTGTATAATTTTGTCCTTCAATCTAAGTGACCCTAAAATTAAAATCTCTAGTCATTTTCTCTAGATTGAATGAATAGCTTCTTATCTAACTGCCGACTACAATAATCGGATCCGTTTCTCTTATACTGCATGTCTCAGCACTTTAAAATCATATTGCACAGAAGGTGGGTCTCGTTTAGATGTTTATCCAACGTCAGGTCGGGTCAGGTCACGAGGTCAGTCTGTCAGTCAGCTAACCCTAACCCTAACACACACAACACACACCCACGACATGAGCTAAACTGACGGAAAACTAACGTGACACATTAACAGGACACAACAGTACCAGGTGTATTCCCTCCTCCAGCAGACCCATTTATGTCCTCAAAATAAATTCACCTGCAATTTCTCAGGTGAGTCACTCTAATTCCACAACATAAATCGCCACTGAAATCAGAAAACACCATTGAGGATTGGTGCAGAAACACCCCCCCCCCCCCCCCCCCCCCCCCCATTCAGACACAGCACACATTTGCGCAGGTTGATACAGGGATGTTGCTTTCGTGCAGCAGCTTCGGCCGGCCACCAATGTCCGTCGAGGAAGGCGGAAATCAGAGACCCCCCTGGACATGAAGTTGCAGACAATAGCTTCAGTGGACCGCTTATTAATGTTGCTAAGGAAAGCATCAGTCCATCACTCCAGAGAGCTGTGGTCAAAGGGACCAGCAATCAGCACAGTTCAGTCCATGGAACTCACAATAAAATCACCATTATCAGTTTGCATGACATTCATCAAACTGTCAACATTAAAACATCAATTTTCCAAACAATGAAGTTTTGCAGACACTGTATTTAACGTGAAATAAACAGTAAAGAATAGATTCGAACAGTAGATAAGTTTAACATCTGTAACTCCAAATATTCAAAATATATATCTCACCTCGCATCCTCCACGTATTATTTTTGGCCACAGTCTTTCGTATTTTTCACTCACACTGAAAAGACATTTTCAGTGCAGCAACAAGTCAATTGTAATATTAAGCTATAGCAGGTTAATTCATTCCATTTTTTATTCATTTGTTGTGGTTCAAAGAAGTGACTCAACAGCTTTTGGAAATGTGAAGCACCACTTTATTAGGAGTCAGACAAATATATCCCCTTATAAAAACGACACATTACGTAACTTCGATATTGCTACATAAAAATACTATACAATCAATAGTCATCACAACACAAATTGTCCATGTCGTCCAAGTCTTCTTTAAGCATCGATATGGAGTTGAGTCTTTCAATGTTAAGTGATCAGTGATTACAATGATAATCTTGAGCTACAGTGCTCGTGCAGGTATTAAAGTAGTGCAGATTTTTCGATATGAGACCATCAACTCATACCACCGCTCGGAGGATTATTATGCCTGTCAGAACGGTGTCACTTGCTCCTTGGATCCGTCCACTGGCCACAAAGCATTGGCGACCTGGAACGTCCTCTCCTCTCCACGGCGACGTCCTGGCAGTCCTCCGCGTCACGCGAACCCTCTGCCATCGGTTCCCGGCACTGGCACAGACTGCACTCTCACTGGGACCCTCTCAGCCATGAACACCATCCGGCCTCACGCCTCTCATCCGCACTCCATGACTGGCACCGTCATTTGGACCCATCACGTCCCAAGTCGGTACTAACAGAACTGAGTCTTTCCAGCCTCTCGGGACCCATCAGCAGACCTGCCACGGCGCCATCACCTAAAACAGAGTCCATTCTACCACTCCTGACTATTCTCTAGCTTAGCCTAAGCCCCCATCCTGACGAACAATACTAGTTTAACCATCAGCTGTGGTGGTCAAAGAGACAGAGACTCCACATTAGTGGAATCTTTATCTCAGAGTCACATACAGCTGAACTGCATCTATTAAACTGTAACATCTTAATACTAGTTTAACCACCAGCTGTAGTGGTGAAGAAGACAGTTAGCTGCAACTCCTTCTGCGATCCTGTGAAAAAAAAACAAACAAACAAAATAAACAAAAAAAACAAGCTGGTGAAGGGTCCCTCGGCGTAACTCCTTCTGCCATCCCATAAAAGAACAAAAAAAGAAACAAAATAAACAAAAAAAAAACAAGCCGATGCAGCGTCCCTCGCCGCAACTCCTGCTGCAATCCCATAAAAAAAACAACAAAAAAACCCGATATAAAAAAAAAAAATGAAAATAAAAAAAAACAAACCAAGCCGATGCAGGGTCCCCCGACGCAACTCCTTCTACGATCCCGTAAAAAAAACAAAATTAAAAACCAAATATAAAACAAAAAAAAAAAAACAAAATAACAAAAAGAAAACAAAGCCTATGCAGGGTCCCTCGCCGCAACTCCTTCTGCAATCCTGTATCAAAAACAAAATAAAAAACCAAATATAAAAAAAAAAAAAAATTAACAAACAAGAAAACAAAGCCGATGCAGGGTCCCTCGACCGCAACTCCTTCTGCGATCCCGTATAAAAAACAAAATAAAAAACCAAATAAAAAAAAAATAAAAAAAAAACCAAATAACAAACAAGAAAACCAAGCCGATGCAGGGTCCCTCGGCAATCCTTCTGCGATCCCGTAAAAACAAAATAAAAAACCAAATAACACACAAACCATGCCGATGCAGGGTCCCTCGCCGCAACTCCTTCTGCGATCCGTAAAAAACTTAAAATAAAAACCAATAAACAAAATAAAAAAACAAAACAAAAAAAAACCATGCCGATGCAGGGTCCCTCGCCGCAACTCCTTCTGCGATCCCGTTAAAAATAAAATAAAAAACCAAATAAACACACAAACCATGCCGATGCAGGGTCCCTCGACGCAACTCCTCCTTCTGCGATCCCGTAAAAAATAAAATAAAAAACCAAATAACACACAAACCATGCCGATGCAGGGTCCCTCGACGCAACTCCTTCTGCGATCCCGTAAAAAATAAAATAAAAAACCAAATAACACACAAACCATGCCGATGCAGGGTCCCTCGACGCAACTCCTTCTGCGATCCCCGTAAAAACAAAATAAAAAACCAAATAACACACAAACCCATGCCGATGCAGGGTCCCCTCGCCGCAACTCCTTCTGCGATCCCGTAAAAAATAAAATAAAAAACCAAATAACACACAAAACCATGCCGATGCAGGGTCCCTCGCCGCAACTCCTTCTGCGATCCCGTAAAAAAAATAAAATAAAAAACCAAATAACACACAAACCATGCCGATGCAGGGTCCCTCGACGCAACTCCTTCTGCGATCCCGTAAAACATCAAAATAAAAAAAAATATAAAACAAATTTAAAAAAAACAAATAACACAAAAAAACCATGCCGATGCAGGGTCCCTCGCCGCAACTCCTTCTGCGATCCCGTAAAAAAAAATAAAAAACCAAATAACACACAAACCATGCCGATGCAGGGTCCCTCGACGCAACTCCTTCTGCGATCCCGTAAAAAAAAAATAAAAAAACCAAACACACAAACCATGCCGATGCAGGGTCCCCTCGCCGCAACTCCTTCTGCGATCCCGTAAAAAATAAAAAAAAAAAACCAAATAACACACAAACCATGCCGATGCAGGGTCCCTCGCCGCAACTCCTTCTGAGATCCCCCGTAAAAAATAAAATAAAAAACCAAATAACACACAAACCATGCCGATGCAGGGTCCCTCGACGCAACTCCTCCTCCTTCTGCGATCCCGTAAAAATAAAATAAAAAACCAAATACACAAAAACCATGCCGATGCAGGGTCCCTCGACGCAACTCCTTCTGCGATCCCGTAAAAAAAAAATAAAAAACCAAATAACACACAAACCATGCCGATGCAGGGTCCCTCGCCGCAACTCCTTCTGCGATCCCGTAAAAATAAAATAAAAACCCAAAATAACACACAAACCATGCCGATGCAGGGTCCCTCGCCGCAACTCCTTCTGCGATCCCGTAAAAAATAAAATAAAAAACCAAATAACACACAAAACCATGCCGATGCAGGGTCCCTCGACGCAACTCCTTCTGCGATCCCGTAAAAAAATAAAATAAAAAACCAAATAACACACAAACCATGCCGATGCAGGGTCCCTCGCCGCAACTCCTTCTGCGATCCCCGTAAAAAACAAATAAAAAACAAATAACAACACAAACCATGCCGAATGCAGGGTCCCTCGACCGCAACTCCTTCTGCGATCCCGTAAAAAAAAAAACAAAATAAAAACCAAATAACACACAAACCATGCCGATGCAGGGTCCCTCGACGCAACTCCTTCTGCGATCCCGTAAAAAATTAAAAAACCAAAAACAACACACACAAACCATGCCGATGCAGGGTCCCTCGACGCAACTCCTTCTGCGATCCCGTAAAAATTCAAATAAAAAACCAAATATAAAACAAAATTAAAAAAAAAAACAAAATAACAAAAGAAAAAAAAAGCCGATGCAGGGTCCCTCGCCGCAACTCCTTCTGCGATCCCGTAAAAAACAAAATAAAAAAAAAAAATAACACACAAACCATGCCGATGCAGGGTCCCTCGACGCAACTCCTCCTCTGCGATCCGATCCGTAAAACATCAAAATAAAAAACCAAATATAAAACAAAATTAAAAAAAATACAAAATAACAAAAAGAAAACATGCCGATGCAGGGTCCCTCGACGCAACTCCTTCTGCGATCCCGTAAAACTTCAAAATAAAAAACCAAATATAACACAAAAACCATGCCGATGCAGGGTCCCTCCCCTCACGCAACTCCTTCTGCGATCCCCTTAAAATAAAAACCAAATAACACACAACCACCCGCCGATGCAGGGTCCCTCGCCGCAACTCCTTCTGCGATCCCGTAAAAAATAAAAAAATAAAAACCAAATAACACACAAACCATGCCGATGCAGGGTCCCTCGACGCAACTCCTTCTGCGATCCCGTAAAAAATAAAATAAAAAAAACCAAATAACACCACAAACCATGCCGATGCAGGGTCCCTCGACGCAACTCCTCCTCCTTCTGCGATCCCCGTAAAAAAATAAAATAAAAAACCAAATAACACACAAACCATGCCGATGCAGGGTCCCTCGCCGCAACTCCTTCTGCGATCCCGTCGTAAAAAATAAAATAAAAAACCAAATAACACACAAACCATGCCGATGCAGGGTCCCTCACGCCTCATCTCCTTCTGCGATCCCGTAAAAAACAAATAAAAAAACCACACCAAACCGGCCGCCTCAGGTCCCTCGACCGCAACTCCTTCTGCGATCCCGTAAAAAAATAAATAAAAAACCAAAACAAAACCAAACACAAAACCATGCCGATGCAGGGTCCCTCGACGCAACTCCTTCTGCGATCCCGTAAAAAAAAATAAAAAAAAAACCAAATAACAAAAAAACCATGCCGATGCAGGGTCCCTCGACGCAACTCCTTCTGCGATCCCGTAAAAAATAAAATAAAAAACCAAATAACACACAAACCATGCCGATGCAGGGTCCCTCGACGCAACTCCTTCTGCGATCCCGTAAAAAATAAAATAAAAAACCAAATAACACACAAACCATGCCGATGCAGGGTCCCTCGACGCAACTCCTTCTGCGATCCCGTAAAAACAAAATAAAAAACCAAATAACACACAAACCATGCCGATGCAGGGTCCCTCGACGCAACTCCTTCTGCGATCCCGTAAAAAATAAAATAAAAAACCAAATAACACACAAACCATGCCGATGCAGGGTCCCTCGACCGCAACTCCTTCTGCGATCCCGTAAAAAAAAATAAAAAACCAAATAACACACAAACCATGCCGATGCAGGGTCCCTCGCCGCAACTCCTTCTGCGATCCCGTAAAAAATAAAATAAAAAACCAAATAACACACAAACCATGCCGATGCAGGGTCCCTCGCCTCACCGCAACTCCTTCTGCGATCCCGTAAAAAATAAAAATAAAAAAAACCAAATAACACACAAACCATGCCGATGCAGGGTCCCTCGACGCAACTCCTTCTGCGATCCCCGTAAAAAACAAAATAAAAAAACCAAAATAACACACAAACCATGCCGATGCAGGGTCCCTCGACGCAACTCCTTCTGCGATCCCGTAAAAAAAAAAAATAAAAAACCAAATAACACACAAACCATGCCGATGCAGGGTCCCTCGACGCAACTCCTTCTTCTGCGATCCCGTAAAAAATAAAATAAAAAACCAAATAACACACAAAACCATGCCGATGCAGGGTCCCTCGCCGCAACTCCTTCTTCTGCGATCCCGTAAAAAATAAAATAAAAAACCAAATAACACACAAACCATGCCGATGCAGGGTCCCTCGCCGCAACTCCTTCTGCGATCCCGTAAAAAATAAAATAAAAAACCAAATAACACACAAACCATGCCGATGCAGGGTCCCTCGACGCAACTCCTTCTGCGATCCCGTAAAAAAAAAAATAAAAACCAAATAACACACAAACCATGCCGATGCAGGGTCCCTCGACGCAACTCCTTCTGCGATCCCGTAAAAAATAAAATAAAAAACCAAATATAAAACAAAATTAAAAAAAACAAATAACAAAAAGAAAACAAAGCCGATGCAGGGTCCCTCGCCGCAACTCCTTCTGCGATCCCGTAAAAAATAAAATAAAAAACCAAATAACACACAAACCATGCCGATGCAGGGTCCCTCGACGCAACTCCTTCTGCGATCCCATAAAAAATAAAATAAAAAACCAAATAACACACAAACCATGCCGATGCAGGGTCCCTCGCCGCAACTCCTTCTGCGATCCCGTAAAAAACAAAATAAAAAACCAAATAACACACAAACCATGCCGATGCAGGGTCCCTCGCCGCAACTCCTTCTGCGATCCCGTAAAAAATAAAATAAAAAACCAAATAACACACAAACCATGCCGATGCAGGGTCCCTCGCCGCAACTCCTTCTGCGATCCCGTAAAAAATAAAATAAAAAAACCAAATAACACACAAACCATGCCGATGCAGGGTCCCTCGCCGCAACTCCTTCTGCGATCCCGTAAAAAATAAAATAAAAAAACCAAATAAACACACAAACCATGCCGATGCAGGGTCCCTCGACGCAACTCCTTCTGCGATCCCGTAAAAAATAAAATAAAAAACCAAATAACACACAAACCATGCCGATGCAGGGTCCCTCGCCGCAACTCCTTCTGCGATCCCGTAAAAATAAAAAAAAAAAAACCAAATAACACAACAAACCATGCCGATGCAGGGTCCCTCGACGCAACTCCTTCTGCGATCCCGTAAAAAAATAAAATAAAAAACAAAAATAACACACAAACCATGCCGATGCAGGGTCCCTCGACGCAACTCCTTCTGCGATCCCGTAAAAAAAAAAAATAAAAAAAAAAATAACACACAACCATGCCGATGCAGGGTCCCCTCGCCGCAACTCCTTCTGCGATCCCGTAAAAAAAAAAAAAAAAACAAAATAACACACAAACCATGCCGATGCAGGGTCCCTCGCCGCAACTCCTTCTGCGATCCCGTAAAAAATAAAATAAAAAACCAAATAACACACAAACCATGCCGATGCAGGGTCCCTCGCCGCAACTCCTTCTGCGATCCAGTAAAAAACAAAATAAAAAACCAAATAACACACAAACCATGCCGATGCAGGGTCCCTCGACGCAACTCCTTCTGCGATCCAGTAAAACATCAAAATAAAAAAACAAATATGAAACAAAATAAAAAAAAACAAAATAACAAAAAGAAAACAAAGCCGATGCAGGGTCCCTCGCCGCAACTCCTTCTGCGATCCCGTAAAAAATAAAATAAAAAACCAAATAACACACAAACCATGCCGATGCAGGGTCCCTCGACGCAACTCCTTCTGCGATCCCGTAAAAAAATAAAATAAAAAACCAAATAACACACAAACCATGCCGATGCAGGGTCCCTCGACGCAACTCCTTCTGCGATCCCGTAAAACTTCAAAATAAAAAACCAAATATAAAACAAAATTAAAAAAATACAAAATAACAAAAAGAAAACCATGCCGATGCAGGGTCCCTCGCCGCAACTCCTTCTGCGATCCCGTAAAAAATAAAATAAAAAAACCAAATAACACACAAACCATGCCGATGCAGGGTCCCTCGACGCAACTCCTTCTGCGATCCCGTAAAAAATAAAATAAAAAACCAAATAACAAACAAAAACCATGCCGATGCAGGGTCCCTCGACGCAACTCCTTCTGCGATCCCGTAAAAAATAAAATAAAAAACCAAATAACACACAAACCATGCCGATGCAGGGTCCCTCGACGCAACTCCTTCTGCGATCCCGTAAAAAACAAAATAAAAAAAAACAAAATAACACACAAACCATGCCGATGCAGGGTCCCTCGACGCAACTCCTTCTGCGATCCCGTAAAAAAAAAAAAAAAAAAAAACCAAATAACACACAAACCATGCCGATGCAGGGTCCCTCGCCGCAACTCCTTCTGCGATCCCGTAAAAAATAAAATAAAAAACCAAATAACACACAAACCATGCCGATGCAGGGTCCCTCGCCGCAACTCCTTCTGCGATCCAGTAAAAAACAAAATAAAAAACCAAATAACACACAAACCATGCCGATGCAGGGTCCCTCGACGCAACTCCTTCTGCGATCCCGTAAAAAATAAAATAAAAAACCAAATATAAAACAAAATTTTAAAAAAACAAAATAACAAAAAGAAAACAAAGCCGATGCAGGGTCCCTCGCCGCAACTCCTTCTGCGATCCCGTAAAAAATAAAATAAAAAACCAAATAACACACAAACCATGCCGATGCAGGGTCCCTCGACGCAACTCCTTCTGCGATCCCGTAAAAAATAAAATAAAAAAACCAAATAACACACAAACCATGCCGATGCAGGGTCCCTCGACGCAACTCCTTCTGCGATCCCGTAAAACTTCAAAATAAAAAACCAAATATAAAACAAAATTAAAAAAATACAAAATAACAAAAAGAAAACCATGCCGATGCAGGGTCCCTCGCCGCAACTCCTTCTGCGATCCCGTAAAAAATAAAATAAAAAACCAAATAACACACAAACCATGCCGATGCAGGGTCCCTCGACGCAACTCCTTCTGCGATCCCGTAAAAAATAAAATAAAAAACCAAATAACACACAAACCATGCCGATGCAGGGTCCCTCGACGCAACTCCTTCTGCGATCCCGTAAAAAATAAAATAAAAAACCAAATAACACACAAACCATGCCGATGCAGGGTCCCTCGCCGCAACTCCTTCTGCGATCCCATAAAAATTAAATAAAAAACCAAATATAAAACAAAATAAAAAAAAAACAAAATAACAAAAAGAAAACAAAGCCGATGCAGGGTCCCTCGACGCAACTCCTTCTGCGATCCCGTAAAACTTCAAAATAAAAAACCAAATATAAAACAAAATTAAAAAAAAATACAAAATAACAAAAAGAAAACAAAGCCGATGCAGGGTCCCTCGACGCAACTCCTTCTGCGATCCCGTAAAACTTCAAAATAAAAAACCAAATATAAAACAAAATTTAAAAAAAAACAAAATAACAAAAAGAAAACAAAGCCGATGCAGGGTCCCTCGACGCAACTCCTTCTGCGATCCCGTAAAAAATAAAATAAAAAACCAAATAACAAACAAACCATGCCGATGCAGGGTCCCTCGACGCAACTCCTTCTGCGATCCCGTAAAAAATAAAATAAAAAACCAAATAACACACAAACCATGCCGATGCAGGGTCCCTCGACGCAACTCCTTCTGCGATCCCGTAAAAAAATAAAATAAAAAACCAAATAAAAACACACAAACCATGCCGATGCAGGGTCCCTCGACGCAACTCCTTCTGCGATCCCGTAAAAAACAAAATAAAAAACCAAATAACACACAAACCATGCCGATGCAGGGTCCCTCGACGCAACTCCTTCTGCGATCCCGTAAAAAATAAAATAAAAAACCAAATAACACACAAACCATGCCGATGCAGGGTCCCTCGACGCAACTCCTTCTGCGATCCCGTAAAAAATAAAATAAAAAAAAACCAAATAACACACAAACCATGCCGATGCAGGGTCCCTCACCGCAACTCCTTCTGCGATCCCGTAAAAAAAAAAAAAAAAAACCAAATAACACACAAACCATGCCGATGCAGGGTCCCTCGACGCAACTCCTTCTGCGATCCCGTAAAAAATCAAAATAAAAAACCAAATAACACACAAACCATGCCGATGCAGGGTCCCTCGACGCAACTCCTTCTGCGATCCCGTAAAAAATAAAATAAAAAACCAAATAACACACAAACCATGCCGATGCAGGGTCCCTCGCCGCAACTCCTTCTGCGATCCCGTAAAAAATAAAATAAAAAACCAAATAACACACAAACCATGCCGATGCAGGGTCCCTCGACGCAACTCCTTCTGCGATCCCGTAAAAAAAAAAAATAAAAAACCAAATAACACACAAACCATGCCGATGCAGGGTCCCTCGCCGCAACTCCTTCTGCGATCCCGTAAAAAATAAAATAAAAAAACCAAATAACACACAAACCATGCCGATGCAGGGTCCCTCGACGCAACTCCTTCTGCGATCCCGTAAAAAATTAAATAAAAAACCAAATATAAAACAAAATTTAAAAAAAACAAAATAACAAAAAGAAAACAAAGCCGATGCAGGGTCCCTCGCCGCAACTCCTTCTGCGATCCCGTAAAAAAATAAAATAAAAAAACCAAATAACACACAAACCATGCCGATGCAGGGTCCCTCGACGCAACTCCTTCTGCGATCCCATAAAAAATAAAATAAAAAAACCAAATAACACACAAACCATGCCGATGCAGGGTCCCTCGCCGCAACTCCTTCTGCGATCCCGTAAAAAACAAAATAAAAAACCAAATAACACACAAAACCATGCCGATGCAGGGTCCCTCGCCGCAACTCCTTCTGCGATCTCGTAAAAAAATAAAAAATAAAAAAACCAAATAACACACAAACCATGCCGATGCAGGGTCCCTCGACCGCAACTCCTTCTGCGATCCCGTAAAAAAAAAACAAAATAAAAAACCAAATAACACACAAACCATGCCGATGCAGGGTCCCTCGACGCAACTCCTTCTGCGATCCCGTAAAAAATAAAATAAAAAACCAAATAACAAACAAACCATGCCGATGCAGGGTCCCTCGACGCAACTCCTTCTGCGATCCCGTAAAAAATAAAATAAAAACAAAAATAACACACAAACCATGCCGATGCAGGGTCCCTCGACGCAACTCCTTCTGCGATCCCGTAAAAAATAAAATAAAAAAACCAAATAACACACAAACCATGCCGATGCAGGGTCCCTCGCCGCAACTCCTTCTGCGATCCCGTAAAAAATAAAATAAAAAACCAAATAACACACAAAACCATGCCGATGCAGGGTCCCTCGCTGCAACTCCTTCTGCGATTCCGTAAAAAACAAAATAAAAAACCAAATAACACACAAACCATGCCGATGCAGGGTCCCTCGACGCAACTCCTTCTGCGATCCCGTAAAAAATCAAATAAAAAAACCAAATAACAACAAACCATGCCGATGCAGGGTCCCTCGACGCAACTCCTTCTGCGATCCCGTAAAAAATAAAATAAAAAACCAAATAACACACAAACCATACCCCGATGCAGGGTCCCTCGACGCAACTCCTTCTGCGATCCTGTACACAACAAAATAAAAAAAACAAACAAACCATGCCGATGCAGGGTCCCTCGCCGCAACTCCTTCTGCGATCCCGTAAAAAATAAAATAAAAAACCAAATAACACACAAACCATGCCGATGCAGGGTCCCTCGACGCAACTCCTTCTGCGATCCCGTAAAAAATAAAATAAAAAACCAAATAACACACAAACCATGCCGATGCAGGGTCCCTCGCCGCAACTCCTTCTGCGATCCCGTAAAAAAACAAAATAAAAAACCAAATAACACACAAACCATGCCGATGCAGGGTCCCTCGACGCAACTCCTTCTGTGATCCCGTAAAAAATAAAATAAAAAACCAAATAACACACAAAACCATGCCGATGCAGGGTCCCTCGCCGCAACTCCTTCTGCGATCCCGTAAAAAATAAAATAAAAAACCAAATAACACACAAACCATGCCGATGCAGGGTCCCTCGCCGCAACTCCTTCTGCGATCCCGTAAAAAACAAAATAAAAAACCAAATAACACACAAACCATGCCGATGCAGGGTCCCACGCCGCAACTCCTTCTGCGATCCCGTAAAAAATAAAATAAAAAACCAAATAACACACAAACCATGCCGATGCAGGGTCCCTCGCCGCAACTCCTTCTGCGATCCCGTAAAAAAACAAAATAAAAAACCAAATAACACACAAACCATGCCGATGCAGGGTCCCTCGCCGCAACTCCTTCTGCGATCCCGTAAAAAATAAAATAAAAAACCAAATAACACACAAACCATGCCGATGCAGGGTCCCTCGCCGCAACTCCTTCTGCGATCCCGTAAAAAAAACAAAATAAAAAACCAAATAACACACAAACCATGCCGATGCAGGGTCCCTCGCCGCAACTCCTTCTGCGATCCCGTAAAAAAAAAAATAAAAAACCAAATAAACACACAAACCATGCCGATGCAGGGTCCCTCGCCGCAACTCCTTCTGCGATCCCGTAAAAAATAAAATAAAAAACCAAATAACACACAAACCATGCCGATGCAGGGTCCCTCGCCGCAACTCCTTCTGCGATCCCGTAAAAAATAAAATAAAAAACCAAATAACACACAAACCATGCCGATGCAGGGTCCCTCGCCGCAACTCCTTCTGCGATCCCGTAAAAAATAAAATAAAAAACCAAATAACACACAAACCATGCCGGTGCAGGGTCCCTCGACGCAACTCCTTCTGCGATCCCGTAAAAACACAAAATGAAAAACCAAATAACACACAAACCATGCCGATGCAGGGTCCCTCGCCGCAACTCCTTCTGCGATCCCGTAAAAAATAAAATAAAAAACCAAATAACACACAAACCATGCCGATGCAGGGTCCCTCGACGCAACTCCTTCTGCGATCCCGTAAAAAATAAAATAAAAAACCAAATAAACACACAAACCATGCCGATGCAGGGTCCCTCGCGCGCAACTCCTTCTGCGATCCCGTAAAAAAAACAAAATAAAAAAACCAAATAACACACAAACCATGCCGATGCAGGGTCCCTCGCCGCAACTCCTTCTGCGATCCCGTAAAAAATAAAATAAAAAACCAAATAACACACAAACCATGCCGGTGCAGGGTCCCTCGACGCAACTCCTTCTGCGATCCCGTAAAAAAATACAAAAATGAAAAACCAAATAAAACACACAACCATGCCGATGCAGGGTCCCTCGCCGCAACTCCTTCTGCGATCCCGTAAAAAAATAAAATAAAAAACCAAATAACACACAAACCATGCCGATGCAGGGTCCCTCGACGCAACTCCTTCTGCGATCCCGTAAAAAATAAAATAAAAAACCAAATAACACACAAACCATGCCGATGCAGGGTCCCTCGCCGCAACTCCTTCTGCGATCCCGTAAAAAACAAAATAAAAAACCAAATAACACTCAAACCATGCCGATTTTTCTGGTGATTTTGAGAGTCACGCGCACTCAAACCGCTAGGTTTGAAGCCATCACTTGGCTGCTGTCTGCCTCGCGAGCTGCGCTTCTCTCTCCCTCTCTCTCTGCCGGGCTCAGTGCACAGCCAGCGTGAGTTTCTGTGCGGACTGGGCGCGTGTCACCACATACACAGGCGAGGCGACGCGCGTGCACACAAACACCCTAATCAGTGGTAGAGAACGCTGGCTTCAAACACATGATAAAGGTAATTGAGCCCGGATATCAATAACCTTCTCATCCACATTTTAGCCAGAAAATCATACCAAGACTTTATGAAAAAATAAAAAGATTCGTTTTTAAAGAAACACCCTGAGCCTTATTCATGTTATTTAATCTGACTAACAACTTGAAACTGTTCAGTGTTGCAACTGTTCAATTTTGCACATCAGATGGATTATTTTTTTAAGCAAAATTCTGAGCCAATGTTATTTTTATTTTGTTTTTCAAAATATCTACATTTTAGAATATTGTATTTATATTTTTGAGCAGAATTCTAGCTTTGTATAGGCTAATGTTCCTATTGTTAAAAAGCAAAAAAGTGTGTTATAAACAACTAGCACATTTATATTTTTGCATTTATGTTTCTTACTGTACCGAAAATGAACCGAACCGTAACCTCAACCTCAAACCGAGGTACGTACCGAACCGAAAGTTTTGTGTACCGTTACACCCCTAATGTCTAGACATATCTTTAAATTAAATATTGTGCTGCAGAGATGTCCAGGTCTACACATTATATTCTGTAGACCTAAGAAAAGATCTATTTGGTACAGATTCTTGCAAAAAAGAAAGAAAAAAAACATCATACTACCCAATCTTTTAAATATGTTTTTCAATGAAAATAAGAATGATGTAAAAATGATCATTCCCTCTAATATCACAAATCATATCACAATTGCAATATCAGTCAAAATAAATGCAATTTGACATTTTTTTGACATTTTAATGCAAACCTTCAGTTGGCAGATGTTATCAACTGTAATTGTGTTTTTTTTTTCATTGCATTGTTTGTATTTCCTTGCATTTTTCAAGTGACTGACTGATGGCTTACCTGCATTCAAGAAGTCATCCAGACTTGGTTCACTTATCTTGATGTATTTCTGTAGGTCGTTGATCTTGGCTTTCACCAACATGATGGCATCTGTAAAAGCTGCACTGAGTACATAATGTGAACACAAAGTTACTGTAGGAGGCTTGACATATTGCAGTATTAGTATTATTGCAGTATTTCAATACGTGAAATATATAAACAAACATTACCACCTGTTCAGTTCATTATAAATCTCATGATGCTTTTGTTTATAAAGCTATCAATGGAACAGCAGATTAAATGCCCTTTTGATAACATTTCATATGCCTATTCAGGATACAGTTTTTTAAAAGGATGTAACCTGAAAATATTTTTCAAATCCTGATGTCAAACTCTTGAGTTGCTGATTTTAAGTAACTTCATAGGTCCACTATATATTGCAACACTTTAAACCGTGGCTTAGAGTGTTAATGCTGGCATGAGCGTGCCTGCATACATTGATTTATCAACATTTTTCAACAACATCTGTTATTTTATGGACCAAAGGACTAATTGAGAAAATAAACAGATTAATGGATAGTGAGAATAATCATTGGTTGCCGCCTCACTTTCTTGTAAATATTAGGTGTTGATTTTTATAGACAAGAAGACAGAACTTTAGACTGAAAATGTCCCAAATGAGCAACACAAATTTCAGTCATGTGAACAGCATCAATCAGCATGAAGTTGCAGTTTTTAATCTCCCATGTGGCTCACAGGATTGTACTTTCAAAACCTCTGCACACCAACAAAGCTTTGTTCACTTATTGTGACTGATTACATTAAATTATATCATTAGATATAATAATAATTTCAGCATCAGTGCTAGAGCAGCATGTTACTGTTGTAGCTGCTGGAGTTGGAGCTAGTTTCAACTACTTTATGTACAGTTAGCAAGTTTCAACTTTACACCACTGGTTTCTACTTTATTTAAAAATTTGACACTGATTCATTTATTATCCTAACTGTTAGAATTTCATTTAAATAGCATTTATTATATATACTTAACTTGCTTATTGCATATAAGCTAGCCAATATAGTGTTGCAGCAGTGAACAAAATTGCTTAAGTTTTAAGTATACAATATCTTTCTATTAATGTTACCTGCTGATGTTTTGGGCGTCCAGCGGGTGAAGCAGCTCACAGGTTGTTCAATTCACTGTCCTTCAATCTTCCACACCACCTGCTCAAAGGAAGAGAAAGAAACCTTTACCCATTGTATGTCAGGTATTATCGCAAAATAAAGTTTTCTTAGGAAAAAATTATCATGAACAAAATCTAAATCACAAGTCCAATACTCTTTAACCACATTAACCTCTTGGGTTAATTTTGGATACTGCAATTTCCTTTTTCATAACATTATCGATTTTTTTTTTTTTTTTTTAACACACATGGGACTACCAGTGAGTTACACTGAGCAGCCTAACGGGGCAAGGCTATCATGGCTGAACATGTCCCTGCATAACTTTAGCGATAATTTGGCAACAAAAATGACACACCAGGTCCTGGGACTGACCAGAAATTAACGTTACAGTAACAGACACAAACCGACCTGCAAACAGCGCGAGCCGCGATGCATCAGACACACGTTTTACTCTGAAGCCACTTGGAAATGATAACGTTACCTCCATGTAAACTTAGACCTCACAATGTAGCTGTAACGATCGTTAAACATTGGCAAAGCATTAAAACTCGACACACAAGTTTGACTTCAAATAAGCAGGTTAAGGTTGCGTGTTGCTCAGAGTTCAAGCTCATTAACGTCACGTCAGAGTTAATTAGACCAGATGGCGCTCCGACGTTAAAGTTATAAAATGATGAAAAATACATCAAACACTTATTAAACAGCCTGGTCACGTTAGCTAAATAATTAGAAAACCAAAGGACATTGACAGGAGAGTTCATGGATTCTTTGCAAGTTACTAAACCATGGTTAACCATGACCAAAGTACTGTTAATTTAACGGTACACTGGTGCTTGGCAGACAGCCAAAACATGACAAAAAATAAATTATATGCGATAAACGCGAAAGCTTTACCGTGGCGTTTTCCACCAAGTTCAATTAATGAACATATATTACTGTTAATTTAACGCCACGTTTGCTAGTAAACTAACATTAGCCAGCTTAAGTTCATCTCTGTGGCGCGTGGGGGGGTTGTTAAAAAAACGTCCCACATTACCTCTCTCCCCTACATAAAATCTGGAAAAATTTAGTTTATGTGCAGGTCGTGGGGTTAGAGGGAGGATTTATGAGGGAGTCGCCTGGAATTGCTCTATGACGTTGTATAAAAGCCTCGGTGTGAGTGTTGGAGGATTTATAATTGAGACCTGGAGTTGATATATGACGTCATATAGAAGCCGCGATCGCTCACACTTGCGCATGCGCAAACAGGACAAGTGATATTGCTCAGCGCATGCGCAAACAGGGCAAGCGATATTGATCACGTGACTCATATAAAACGTTCTACCTCACTAATGATTAATAGAAAAATCAGAGAGTAAAAATAAAAAAAACATGAAAGTGTCTACATTACCTGCCATATAATCTCACGATCGCTATAAACTGCGTTCTGTGGTTCTGACCGTAGAAATGCGGTGAATGTGTTTGGAGCGAAGGTAGCAACCTGATTGGGTGAGAAAGGTAAGAGGGCGGGACAAGCGGGTGACTGGCGGTAGCCTGTGTGTTCTCAGACAGGGAGTGCCAGACCTTAACTTCCTTAACTTTTCCCATTCATTCTCTGCAGTAGTTCTTGTCACTACGGATGTAATATATTTTTGTCCACTAACAGGAAATTGGAGGCGCTGTTTCCCTGTTTTCCCTCCTTTCTCTTCTTCGGGGAATCGGGGGGCAAGAAGACCCTGTTTTGATTGACAGACAGGGGAGCGTCGCCAGCGCGGCAGAAAGACATGTCTAGGTCAACTCTCTTTATCATCTAGTTTTGTCAACAAGAGTCAATAGTTAGTGGGGTTCATTTTGTCAAATTATAAATGTGCACTTCTCAGCAACAGAAGCGTTTTGTCCTAGTTGTCTTCTTTCATCTTCTTCAGATTGACAGGTAATTTGTCCGTCTGTCAGCTGAGGTCTCTGACGTCAGTCCAGTCACCTGACATGTACTTTAGTGGAAGTGTATTATTGTCACATCTGGGAGACCTGTCAATCAATCAGTGCTTCTCTGTCACTGACACTGATTCATATCCTGTATTTTTATCCTCTTTGGTTATGTGTTGTGTGAAGAGTTATATCACCGCTAAAACTGTCTTTATGTGAGTTCATTGAAAATACTTTTAGCCTCAGCTGCACCACACACACTGCGTGTGTGCGTGTATGCTTGCATTTGTGGTGATTATTTATCAATGTTCACTGTATGTTGCAGAGGAAAGAATGGGGAACACACTGATTTTCTTCCCAGGGAGGCTCCCAGAGTCCTTCAGGAAGGGTCCATGGGTCCATCTGAGACACCTTCTTTTTCTTTTCTTTTTCTTTTCTTCTTTCCCTGCAGCCACAGCAGAGGTCACGTTGCCAGTCCCTCCCAGCTGCGTCCCATTGGCCAACAGCTTGGGAGCAAATGTCCAGTGTGTGGACACAAAGGAAGACATTTTCTCAGAGGTGGTCTTTTAGAGTCCCAGCACATCTCACATGAATCCCAATTTAATTCTGACAAATCTAAATGTCATTTCCACTGTGTCAGGCAAAGCAGAGCACATAGAAAGGAGTCTGTCAGAGTTGTTCTTCAGCATCTGAGAGTCCAGGAGCTCCAGAGAAGAACTTTAGCACATGTTCATATTCATTCTGTCTCAGTTTCCTGCATTTCAGTCCATAGATTCATCATGACTGAGGACTGACCCTGCAGAAGGACAGGGGGACTGTTGTTGGTATCACTAGGAACTTCTGTCCCAGTTTGAACCACAGCAGTCATCTATGCATGCAGTATCAGGCTCAGGTTTCTGTCTTCTACTGCACCTCCTCCAGGTCCTGCAGCTCCCCTCAGACAGCCAGCAGCCTCTCCAACCAGCAGCAGGATGTGGAGCTGTGGAGCTGCTCCCACCAACAGAAAACTGGGATGAAGTGTGAGATGGAGGTGTTTGGGCTGTGGCCAGGGTCACCTCATGAACATGATTTCCCTGTGGAGTGATCCAGCCCAGCCTGAGCTGATGGACGGGGTCTCTGAGCTGCCCAACAACCATGTGTTGCCCTGCCTCTTTGACTGCAGGAGCCCACATGGAGCTTCTTGTGGTAGAAGACAGAGGATGACCATCAGCACCAGTGGCCGCTACTACATTTTAGCCTCAGCGCTCATGTGTGAGACCTGCAGAAAGTTCTGGCATGCTGATGAACCCCAATGGCTGGAGAAGCTACCAACACTCCTCAGCAACATTGTGGCAGCTTTTCTGACACAACAAGGCCATCTGCAGGTCTGTCATGGAGGAGCTGAGGAGCAGTGGCAGATCACCAGAGGACATGGAGAAGCAGCTGACGGAGGCTCTCCATCTGAAACATGAGAGAGCTCATCTGGAGTATCTGGGGAGAGTGCAGAACATCTAGGATGCTGAAGCAGGCGTCTACGGCCAGAAAACCATCACTGGACTCCTGAGACAAGCAGATACTCCTGCTGCATCTGGTGGCTGCTCCATCCTGATGGCTGCTGTGGAGTCTCCATCTCCTCACACTGTCTGCTGGACTGCCTGGTCCAGGAGTACCAGCGTCAGGATCAGCTCCAAGCTCTAAGGTCCGATCCCAGCTGCAGAGTGTCTAAAACAGGGTTAATCAGTTAAAATTCCAATGGGTCCAGTCACTAAAATTTCTTCTGTCACAAGGTCCAAACCACATATCTCCTGCATATGCACTATGGCATATATAGCCTGTCCATGTTCATCAAATTCACATCATATATTTCCATGTCATTTAAACATTTATTTTTTTGTGTTCACAGTGAAACACATGCAGCTAACAGTGAACTTCAGGCCTGCATTACAACTAATAAAAAACATTCTTCATAATAAAATCAAAAGTGCCTCTTCTTGAAATGGTGCAAACAAAGGTTTTAGAAGTGCCTTTTCTCTTTATATTTTCATCTTTCCTTTTCCTGAAAACAATTAACCCAACAATGGTGTCAAATTCAAATATATGTAATATATTGTAATATAAGTATATATTTGTAATATAGTATATATGTATATATATATATATATATATATATATAGATATATATATATATATATATATATATATATATATATATATATCTCTATATATATATCTATATATCTATATATATATATATACATATATATCATATATATATATATATATATATATATAAGAACAATGACTAACTCGAACATATGCATGAGTACATCTGATTGAGGGAACAATCACACCTCCTATTAAATTGAAATTGCATAAGGGGAAAGGAAGAAAATAAATAATTATAAAAGTTATTAAAGTATACAATTCGAGTGGAAGGGGAGTATTTATGTGTTTTAGACACTGTTGAAATAAGGAGATTTCATTTTTAAGAGCAGTCCATGAAAGGGGGGATTTACCATAGCAACACTTGTGAATATAGTATTTTGTGGGAATGATCAAATTATTCACTAAAAATTCATTTTTTTTATTCTTAAGAATTACACCAACTTGAATGTTTTGAAAAGACCAGAAATCTATGTTGATGGAGCTGGATGATATTAAATCATGGAGAGATTTCCATATATCTTGAAAGATCTCACATCCAAAAATAGGTGCTCTATCATTTCTACATTCGTTTTGCAAATATAACAGTTATCTACAACTAATTTAAATCTTTTGTTAATGATCCATTCATTTTCATCCGAAGGGTCAGGGGATAGCCTAAGCCGTGTTCGTTCAATTAATTCATTTGAGAGATAAATGTTGTTGAAGGTCTTAAAATGTATTTCTTTACATTTGGGAGGAACTGGGAATGTTAAGTATTTTGTACGAAAAGCTGATATTTTAGATTTATCATAATCTTTGAAAGTAAGTGTGCTTTTGGCTATACTTGAATAGAAAGTGTTAACTACTGTCTTAAAAAAAATTTTCTTACACTTGTCATTAACAAGATCCATACCTTCTATTTTAATTTTGTGTAGATTGGGAGCTGGTATGTTTACCATGTTCTTGAATGAAGGAGAACTTTTCGAATATTTTGTGTGACTTTCTTGTAGATCTCAATGGAGCAATTAGTGTTATATTTTGCATTAAAAACATCCAATACAAGTATTTCTCCAGTCCCATCCATTAGATGTGTAATTGACCAAATTTGTTTTACCATCCAGTCTTCCATGAACATAGACTTCCTCCTACTCAGTAGTGCTCTGTTGTTCCACAGTGGGACATTATGACGGCTGAAGTTATGCTTGAACATCATTTTCCATTGTAGTAAAACCTGCTGGTGAAATTTAGACAGTTTCATGGGTAGTTTGGATATTTCAAAATCACATACTAATAGAAATTCAATACCTCCAACTTTGTTGAAAATAAGATTGGGTAAGGAAAACCATATCTCATCACCATTTTTCAAAAAGGATCAGAGCCAGTTAATCTTTAACACTCCATTCATAATTTCGAAATCAATTGCTTTTATCCCACCGTCCTGATAGTCCTTCACCAAGTCTCCATTTTTGATATAGTGATGTTTATTTATTCATATGAAATTAAAATGTATTCTATTAATTTCTTTTATAATCCTTGGTGGGATTGCTAGAGAGTATGCAGGATAGATTAACCTGGATAATGATTCAGTTTTGGTTAACATTGTTCTGCCAAAGTCCCTTTGCAGCCAGTTATTTAAGTTTTTTTTACATTTATCAATTGTATATTGAATATTCTCTTTTTCACTAGTGTCAGAACATTTGGGTACCCAAATTCCTGAATACTTTATCTTATTTTTAACAGGCAGTGAAAGGTCAGAACAGTTATGAATACTCATAAATTCACACTTGTCCAGATTCAGATGCAGACCTGAGGCTTGGGAGAACAGTTTAATTGTTTCTAAGGCCAATGGAATTTGTTCTTTGTTTTTAAGAAAGATTGTCGTGTCATCAGCAAGCTGACTTATAATTAATTTGTGGTTGTTTATGTCTAATCCTCTAATATTTGAATTTACAACAGTTATAGCTAGTAATTCTGTGGCGACAATAAATAAAAGAGGTGAGATGGTGCCTGATGCCTCTTTCTACTCTGAATCTAGAACATGTGCCTTCTGAGAGGGAAACACAGCTGTTGATATCAGTATACAGCATAGCAATTATATCAAGAAATGTGTTACCAAACCCAAAATGTTTAAATGTATTAATAATAAAAGCATGTTCGATTGAATCAAATGCTTTGTGAAAGTCCAGAAACAATATGAAACCATCATCTTTGATTGAGTGATTGTAATCAATGAGGTCCAGAACCAGGCGGATATTATTATGAATTGACCTTCCTTTAAGAAATCCTGATTGTGTTGAAGTAATTATTTTAGAGATCCCTGTTTTTAATCTAGTTGCCAGGACTTTTGTAAAGATCTTGTAGTCCGTGTTCAAAAGTGTTATAGGTCTTAGGTTACTGAGAATTTTCTTATCTTTTCCAGGTTTTGGTATCAGTTTAATTACACCTTGTTTCATTGGTACCATTAGTTCTTTTTGATTAATGCATTCAGTTAAAGCTTGGAACAACGGGAATTTTATATCTTCCCAAAAATGTTTATAGAAATTTGTTATTAATCCATCTGGCCCTGGTGAGCGGTCAGATGCCATGTTTTTAATTCTACAATCAAACTCTGCAATTAATAACTCCTCATCACAAGCTTCTTTAAAATTATCATCAATTATCGGAATCAAGTTACTGATTTTATCAAAGAAGGCTGTGACATTTTTTTCTGAATACGAAGATTTATATAATTTACTGTAAATTTCAAAGACTTCTTTATGCGTTTGGGATCTGTACACTCCTCTCCATTAATTAGTAGACTACATATTGAATTATATTCTTGTCTGCGTTTTTCTAAATTGCAGAAGTAAGTCGTGTTTTTTTCCCTTCTTCTATCCACCTGGCTCTGGACCTCACATATGCACCCTTGGCCTTATTCAGATACATTACATCAAGTTTGGATTGCAAGTTATTAATTCTTTCTTTTTCTACCTCAGTCCAGTTCAATCTGCTGTAAAGATCCATGAGTTCTTTAACTACATTTGTTTCTTCTGCTTTCCTTTCCTTTTCCATCTTTTTACCAAATGCAACTGAGTATTTTCTGACACTAAATTTTAGATATTTCAATTTTAATATCGAAGTACTTATAGTGATGTCATTTTTAATATTCAAAATTAATGTTTTAATAGTTACAGTATTCCACATTCTTTAATAACTAAGAGTTAAATTTCCAATAATCTTTAAAGTTATTATTTTTGTCCCTTTTTTTTAGTTTCAAATTTATAGTACAGTGATCACTTAAGGGAGAATTAGAGGTCGTTGTTTCCACAACGTGTTCTGAGATTGATCTTGAAATCAACCAATAATCAATACGTGATCTGGCTTGACCATTAGGTTTGTGCCAAGTAAATTGTCTTGCATCTTTGTTCAAGGTTCTCCAGATATCCATTAATTTATTGTTGTTAATAAAATGTTCCATTAGTGGGTTCCTGAATACCCCTGAAAGTCTTGAGGGCCATCTATCCCTCCACTCATCAGGAGTTAAGTTGAAATCACCACCACTCACCATATAATCAGTGGGAAATTTTGCCTGGAGTTCTTTTATAATCAACAAAATTTGATGTAACATACTTCTATTTTTTGGTTCACTGTTGTACCCATAAATGTTGACCAGGATAATAACAATATTGTCAATATTCAAAGCACAAGCAACCCAATGTCCATTTTCATCTGCCTTATTACACAGTATTTTTACCAGGACATCTGTTGAAACAGATGGCAACTCCAGCAGAACGATTTCTCCCATGACTGAAAAGAATTTAGTCCCCTCATTGCTGTGACCAGAACTTAACATCAGAGTCATCAGAGTGGGTTTCCTGAAGAAAGATGCAATGTGCTTGTTGTCCCTTGCATGACAAAAAAACAGCTTTGCGCTTGACAGAGTCTTTTAGTCCCCTTGTGTTGAAAGAAAGAAAAGAAATGTCAGTTTTTAACTGGAACTCAGAACACATAGAACAAGATTATGAAAAAAGTTCAGGGAGGTGGAGAATAAAAACCTTGAGTGGGTGGTCCCATATCCAGAACTGTTCCACTATGTATTCCTTCCCAGAATCAAAAATCAGTCCATACCTGGAGTCATTTCCACAATGCGCTTGCCTTCAATGAAAGCAAATGGGCCTCAGAAGCCCGCAGCCTTGCCCTCCTTTCTAGCCTGGTTGATTTTTGGCCATAATGCTTGTCTGGCCCCCCAGTCCTCCTGAATCAGGTCTTCAGCGAAGCGGATCCCTTCTTCTTTACATACAGGTGAACTTCTCGTGCGTCTCCAGATGTCATCTCTCACTGTGCGTCTTGCAAAGAGGATGGTGATTTGTCGATGTTTGTTTTCCATCGCTCTCCCAACTCTATTTACCGCTTCATTCATCTTTTCCTTTAGGTCTGGAGCAATTTTTCCCGGAGCTCCACCACTTCTGCTCTGATGTTCTCATTAACTCTCTCTTTTTTCCCTTTAATGCAGAGGCACCATTGTCGCTTGTATCTTTCTTGGTTCAATAGGCAATCCTTGATGTCATCATTTTCTTTCTGGAGTGAGTTGATTTGTTTTTCCATGTCTTTAATTTTTATTTTGCATTGTTTTAGCTCCTCTGATTTAAGCTGCACTGACTTAGCGATGGTGGACAGCATGACACTATGTTGTTGCATCTGTCTGCTAACTTCTTCCATGCGGTCGTCGACACATTTTCCGAGGGAGTCAATGGCTTTCAGTATAGTGTCGGTTGATGTGATGCAGTCTTCTTCTTGAGACATACCTTTCGGTTTCTTATCCATTTGAGTTTTTTCAGGAGTGTTGGCCGGACTTGTCCCCCCTCTGTCTCGTTTGTTGCCACTAGCATTAGCGTTAGCCGTTCTCGTCGAGTAGTCATGCTCGTTTGCGTTCAAACGATTTGTGAACGGGAGGTTTTCCACCGCCACAGGTTTCGTATGGCTGATTTTGCTAATTTTCTGGCCTTTTTTCCTCTGTTTCTTTCTTTTCCAATTTATAAAAATGGACTGTGTAACTTCAAATACTATCAACTTCAGGACCTTATGCGGGGCTCAGATGGATGCGACTGCGTAGACCGCCATCTTGCCGGAACTCGCAGTCAGGTACTCTTGTGGCTACTATTAGGAAAACGTAACGGTTGTGCATGTGGCACGAGAGCGCTCACATCATCTGGTCATTTTTGGCTGCTTAAAATGTGTAATTCTGCCTAAAATTATTGTAATATTTGCTGTTTTAAATATGTAAATGTAATGTAAATGTTTTAACACACAGCATGCATGTGGGCAATACGCATGCGCAAACATTGCACCCACACAGTTGTAATTGTAATTGTAATTTTGCCTCAAGTTAGCATTTGCATCATGACCACATCATTAATGTAATGTATGTGTTAACAGTATAAATTATTGTGTGTATGACATAATAATAACAGTTTTAGTTTCCTGCCTTGGCTAATGTTAGCTAACAGAGATTTGAGTAATACCAGTTTTTGTCCATGCGGTCTCTTGAGACTTGTCGTCTAACTGCTCCATTGTGCATGTGCACAGCTGAGCTTCTGTGTTCATTTCAGGAATAGAAGTCCAGTTTACTCAGATCACCTTAGTTTTGAACCTCATTGAGGAAAACTGAGTACATACTTACATTCTATGAGTTAAATCAACAGGATAGGGACAGAAAGGTAGAGTATACTACACTCAAGGAAAGAAGAAACGCACCACTGCTTTTTTACCACATTTTCTTTGGTTACTTATTTTAATGGAAATATTACATGTGCACATCAACCATATACCTGTCCCTGATATTCAGACCCAATTAATCAATGCTTGTGACAGTTTCAATAGCAATAACATGACCAAACAATAAAGCATCACAGTAAACAAAAACACAGTTATGTGATTCGATTGTCAGTAATTAACATGACCAACCATTCGCCTCAAGGACACTGATAATGATGGGTCCCAATGGTTTCAGCAGCAGTTCTTGTTGCTGGTCGAAACCTGTCACGGAGATGTGACAGCGATTCGCTCGGTCCTGTGCGGCCGTTGTGACACGTGGTCGACCGATCTGGACGGTCATTGGAGGATCCAGTGGTCTGGAAACGCAGCAAGGCGTACAACAGTAGAGTGATGGACTCCAAACACCCTGGCTACAGCCCGTGTGCTCCTTCCACTTGAAGCATTGCCAATGGCACGATCTCTCTCTGGTTGCTGTAGTCGTGGCATCGTGAACAAATGTGCTTTTTACCATTTTGGTGTCTTTTATAGGGAATGGTTGTGCACAATTGAGGACAGGTCCAATTCATCTCTGAGTTTTACTCATGACCCAGACATAGGTGATTATACAAAACTACAATTGTTATTGCTGATCAAAATCAATCAACCGGAACCAGGAAACAGTGATTCATTTTGACTCAAAATTGTACTAAACTCATTGTAGTCTGTAATTTTTCACTGTCTATAATATTTTTGGAAAAATTGAGAAAACGAAAATGGTGCGTTTCTTTTTTCCTTCAGTGTATTATGATTTAAGTAAGCACAGATATAACCTTTTAGAGTGAGTCAAAGTGAACATTGTTCAGCAATGCTATGCGTCACATGTTATTTCCAAACAAGCTGTCTTTCCACCTTGCAGTGTCATCTCTATCACAGCACATATTTGACATTAAAATGAATATTAATAACACAGTCATATTTTGTAGTTTTCAAATATTTTGCTGTTATGGATACAGTTCATTTCTTGGATTGGAAAACCCTTGAGTGTGCCATGTAAAAACTTAATTGAAAGACTTCAATAACAGTTAAAGATGTTTATGATCTAAACAACAAAGAAAACATTTTTTTTCAAAAGTTTAAAATAAAAGCAGTTATAGGTTTAGGTATATTTATGAGTCAAATTTCATTAAATGTTTCAAAATGACTTTATTCCTAATTTTATTTAAAACACCTTTTTGTGGTGTAAATGCTAAACTAAAATGACCAGAAAGTACATTTAAACAATCTCATACAACCACTATGAGAAAGTGTTTTTACACATCCTGGATAAGAAAAACATAATAAAATATTTATAAAAAAATACATGTTTGATTTTCCCAAAATCTTCGCGACCAAGTTTGACTGTTGTCGGAGAATGACCCTTATCTTGCTGTTTTCGTGAACATGATTCCAGAGTTGATATATTTGTTTACAAACCAGACAGGGTCTGTCTCGGCTGAATAATAATTATTTTCAGATCATCAGTTCTGGAAGATACAGACTTCCATAGAAACAGCTGTCAGATGCCGCTGACAATACCTTTCCAAGATGGCGGCGTTACTGACGCAGACGGACGTCGAGTGTTACATATATATGGTGTTAGGTATCAATGATCTTTCCGTTCCGACGCGTTTAGGTGATGTAAATAGAGTGCGACTTCACAGCTGAGGTTCCTGCTTCTCCCGTCTCATATGGTCTATCGTTTTTTTTAGCCTACTGCAGCGAGGAATCGGCTGAGATGGCTGCGTCCACGAGGTGGATCTGCAGTGGAGGCGGTGGGTGGCCGTGGACGGCGAATTTTTGTTGGCGGTTTGTGGTGATATTTTTCTCCGTGTCCTCCTTGCCCGTGGTCACGGCGCTAGTGGAGAGTCTGTACTGCGGTAAGGAGGTGTGCTACGATGTACTCGGGGTCTCACGGGAAGCTTCTAAAGCGGAGATTGCCCGGGCATACCGTCAGCTGGCCCGGCTGCATCATCCGGACCGGCACAGACCCGGAGAACCCGGCGCCCAGGAGTCCGCTCACCAGCAGTTCCTGCTCATTGCGACTGCCTACGAGACGTTAAAGGTTGGTCCTAGTCTGTTAGAGACTGGAAATGTTGATGTGGTTTGTTATGACAAACAGTTTTAATGCAGTGCAACATTACATAAGAAAAACAAACAAAAAAACAAAAAAGATGTTAGTAATGAGCTTTCTCCAGTGTGTGTTTATGGCCTCTAAAACAACTGTTGTTTGGACTTAAAAAGTATTAGGCCTATATATCTGTGACCCAGAATCAGTGTTATTTTATTGTTGACCAATAAAATACTAATATTATGAAGGCATCAATATGAGACATATGTCATGTAAAGATAGATAGATAGATGTACTTTATTGATCCCAAACTGGGAAATTGTAGTGTAGCAGCAGCAAGACATGAAAAAACACAATATTAAATAGCAATATAAAAAACAAATAAGTATTATATTTACAATATAATTATAAGACATTTAAAAAACACACAAGAGCAATATAACAAGTGTAACATACAACAAATAGTGCAATAGGCTAAAAGGTGCAGTGAATTAAGGTGCAATGTGTGTTATGAACAGAAAAAACAGAAAAACATCAGGCCAGAGTCTTATTGTCCAGGTCAATGGCATGTGGCAGGAAAGATTTCCTGAATCTGTCCCTTCGACAGCGGAGCTGCAACAGTCTGTTAGAAAAGGTGCTCCGCTGTCTGTCCAGTAGTGCTGGGCGATATGGAAAAAATCATATATTACGATATGGACTATTTTATATCACGATAACGATATATATCACGATACCATAATAAAGTATGTTTTCAGTTATTCTCTGAAAAGTTTGACAAAAATTTCATTGCTTACTTTTCAACTTTATTTTGAAAGGACATTTAGCTGAACTGTCACAAACATACATTTTAGTGCAGCAAAAACAGGTAGGTACAGAGGTACAGTAGCTTTCACTTTTTTTAAAGTGCACAACAGTTTCTGAGAGGAAAAACACAGTTTTGCACTGAAGTTCAGCTATAAAAAATAAACACAAATTATTTTTCAACTTTCTGAAATCTGTAACCTTGTAGTGCAAAGTTTGCAAACCAATATAAAGTGTCTAAAGTAAACATCAGGGTTGAAGAGAACTCTGTTTAAGGCATTAACCATGAATAAAAGTGCAAACATAAAAGGCTACTTTGTAGAAGTAGATATATTTCTATCAAATTTATCGTTGCAGGTTATTTAATTACATATTTGCTGTAATAATTGATAAAATTAGGTTAGAAACGATAGAAACGATAGAAGAGAAATGGCACGATACACACTTTTCTATCGTCCCCACGATATGTATCGTCATATCGCCCAGCACTACTGTCCAGTGTGAGGTGGAGAGGATGCTCCTCATTGTCCATGATGGAGAGCAGTTTGTTGAGTGTCCTCCTCTCCACCACGGTCTCAAAAGACTCCAGCCTGAGACCCACTACAGAGCCAGCCTTCTAGATGATTCCATCCAGTCTGCTGGTGTCTCTGGCTCTGATGCTGCTGCCCCAACAACCAGCAGCAAAGAAAAGGCTGCTGGCAACAACAGACTGGTGGAAGATCTCTAACATCTGCACACGTTGAAGGATCTCAGCTTCCTCAGGAAATAGAGTCTGCTCATCACCTTCTTGTACAGAGCATCCGTGTTAGATTTCCAGTCCAGACTTTTGCTGATCACCACTCCCAGGTATTTGTAGTCCTCCACCTCCTCTACCACCTTCCCTCTGATCTGTAGAGGCTGTGAAGGCTTCTTCTTCCTCCTGAAGTCCATCACCATCTCTGGTCTCGTTGACGTTCAGCCTCAGGTGATTCTGCTCCGTCCACTCTACAAAGTTGTCCACCAGTGCCCTGTACTCACTCTCACCCCCCCCTTTACACCCAACAACAGCTGAGTCACCAGAAAACTTCAGGTGACATGACTCAGAGTTGTACTGAAAATCAGTGGTGTATAAGGAGAAGAGGAAGGGAGAGAGCACAGACCCCTGAGGAGCTCCTGTATCACTGACCACCACATCAGACACAACTCTGCCCAGACGGACAAACTGTGGTCTGTCAGTCAAATAGTCAAGTAGTGAGCGAGTGCAGCCACGTTTCACTGAAGCAAAAAACTCACGATATTCCCTCTGGGTCTTCACCAGTGCCGCAAGCTCACCCGTCTTATTTCCCAAAGAGCTCACGTTACCCGTTATAATCTCCGGGACCGCTAGCTTATGTCTTCTCCTTTTCTCCTTCAGCTTGACTCCAGATCTGCAACCCTGGCGTCTCCTTCGTAACTCCTGCGGGATCACAGGTCTGTCTCCGGGCAGCAGCACAGGTTTACACAGCGCCATCAGCTGTTCACGCGTGGGAACGATACCCTCGTTGTTATGGGAAACGCTCTCTGTTACAAAGAGTAACAAAAGTAACAGAAGAACAAAACGTAGTTCAGCCATTGTCCAAGCATTGACAAACACACGGAAGACACACAAAAGAATTAAACTGACAATAAACTAACAAAAATGCAAAAAGTTAAAGAAACACAACAGGAGCTGCTGCTACAGTCGCTGCTTGGCACGGCAACATCTTGGGGAAAAAAAGCATTATTATTACCACGGTGACAAGTTTTTACACTGCTGGCAATGTTATAACTAGCTTCACAAACCTTAAACAAAAATAGTTGATCCTTCTGTGATAAATGAGAAAAGGTTAGACCTACCTGGCTCAGAAATCAACAAGTAACAACAATTTAGATTGAAGCCCAGATCAAAACTCCCCAAAGTTCAGCATTAGACATCATCCAGTTAATGTCACATGTTTTCATGTTTGAATTCATGCAGTATTTTAACTGCTCTTGATGATGATGTTGTTGTTGTTTTTTTTTTTGTTAGTTTTTGTTTTGTTTAAATAATGAAGTCCCCTGGGTGGCAGCCTTGGTACTTTGCTCTCTGGTACTTTCACCAGACTACCTTCACCAGGAGGAACTCTCCAATTTCAGACAGACTTCCCCTGGAATCTCTCGTTTTCTTCGATCCACAAAGTTTTACAGAGATTTTGGTCAGAGGCTATGAGGTGCCGTGAGGGACATTATTCTGAATTAGCATTCACACACACATATGAAACTGAACTCCCTGACATACTATACTGAAAACCTTACACACATACTGGTGAAATCTTACACACAAGTGAAAGCCTATACACATACATGTTAAGATCCTCTCATACATATAACTGAAATTTCTAGTTGTATGTATGAGAGAATTTCAAATAGTATACTGCAATGGTCCCCCCCCCCCCCAGCCTCCAAATAAATAACTTCTAAAATACCGTTTGATTTATTATCCGAGTCAAACTTATGATTTATTTTGAAAAATGACCAGATTCTCTCCATTACATCTGTCTATGACTTATTCTTGACACATGACAAGACTTCAAGACCGGTGTCTTGGTCACGTGGCAAAATGAGTAAAAAAACAAACGTCTTCAGAAAGTGTCTTTGCCTGGAGAGGTTGTTACTGATGTTCTGTTGTTGGCGCGATGTTTGGAGGATGCTTCTAATAAAGATGCACGTGAATACACAGAGGATTTACATTTATTATAATATATAAATACCCCAGTTTTTATGCCGGCCGTATTTTTTTATTTTGTTTTATACTAAATATACTATTAATACTAGTATATTATTAATTAAGTCTGTCACTTCGATCAGACAGGTTTTTGGCAAATTCCCTGCTGTTACCTGTATTCAGAAGTCGCGCTACTTCACTAACCAACCAACTTCCTTTTCAACTGAAATCTCCTCTCACATATACATGTGAAATCCTCTCATACATACATGTGAAATCCTCTCATACATGCAACTGAAACTTCCAGTTGTATGTATGAGAGGATTTCACATATACAGTGATCCCTCGCCAATTCGCGCTTTAAGTTCCAAGATTTTAGTTATTTGCTGATTTTTCAGAAATATACAATTTAATAAAAAAATCAAGAAAAAATTGTGGAAACATCACAGGATGTTGTGCGCGTTCTCTCACAGCGAAGAAATGCTGTGAGACAGCCTGGCCCCTTTAAGAAGGTAGCCTTATGGGTAATGGTGTGGCCTTGTGGGTAATGTAGTGTGTGTGTCGTGGGACAGCAGAATGAAAACGGGGTTAGATGAAAAGTGTAGTGAGCATCAACAGCAGCCCAGCATGTATAGATTTACATTCTCTGTTAACCGACAGGAGCCCAACAATACAACCTGTGTGATGTTACAAGTTCCTGCAGTGCCAGAATAAAGTGCCCGTTCCATGCAGAGGAAACTGGACTTTTTGTTGTTGTTGTTAAAATGTTACCTGCTAATTATGAGCCAAAAATAGCATAATACCAGCGGTTTGTTTACTACGGTTTAGAGACCAGAGGCTGTGAATAAAATGAAGTTCTGAATAAAATGTTCACATTTACCTCAGAACTGTCCTCATGCATAATGATGTATGGACGTCCAACGTTACACACTATTCATCGTAAAACAGGAAGTGGATGGTTTTGCAAATGAAAAAAATTGTCATAAGGAGGTAAGATTGAAGGATCACATTCCTTTTACTCAACCAAACATTTCATATATTGCAACATATGGTTAATTCAGAAGTCCACAACTCTATATTTTTATCAAAATGTGAAATCGTAACCGATGATCATATTTCTGGTAACTTAACATATCTTTTATGACACCTAATTTTTCAATCAGTCATCAAACCTAGCAGTAATGTATATGTCAGTAGGATTGATGATTTATTTGAGAATTTTTGAGTCATGCACTTAATTTTCATGAATATTTTTGTGTATTTGTGCAAGACCTACTGTATAAAAAGTAATTTTTTTCATCCAAAATATCAGTGAAATATAAAAAATATGACGAGGCTAGGCAGCTCAATATATGGGAATTTTGCTGTTTTTTTTTTTAATTTTAAGATAAATTGCTTTTTTTATGAATATAATTTTATATAAACCCTCCTGGCTGATGATCCTTACTTGCAGACAGGTGTCAAATTACAATGTGAAGGACAGAGCAGTTAACTATTTGAGGGGGGACGGGGGCATTGTTTTGAAGTCATTAATTGCTCTCTGGCACCATCTGTGGGCAGAGAAACTCAAAGGATTATTTGTGCCAACTCAATGTATGTCAGATTTTGGATTATGATTCATGTGTATATTACACGTCACTGAATTGATGCCATATAAAAGACATCCTCATTTTTCAATTATGAAATAATTTTTTTAATGTAGTCACATGAGCCTTTTTGTAACTATTTCTCAATCAACCAATCATTCAGATCATATAAAATCATGTACAAAGTGATGCAAGCCTATGACAATGGCAGCATTGGCAGAATCCGAGGGGAACAGGTTTTTAAGGACCACAGAGATTTTTTTTTTTTTGGCCCATGATGATGACAGCCCTCAGCTGTTTTTAGATTTGTGCTGAGTTGGATGAGCAGATTTCCAATGCTGTTTTATCATATTAATGATCATATTCAAATTAGATCTATTTGAAGGCAAGAGATGAGGTGACTGATGAGATGAGTGTTGAGTTTATGCATGTGTGCTTAATTTCTGGTTGATTGCAATGTACAAAGAGGATGTGCCATTAATTAATTGATAACAGTCCCCAAGGTCATGTGGATTTGTCTGTACGCAAGGTTTGGTACATCCGAATCATTTTGTGCGTATGGAAATTTCCACGCAGAGATTTAGAATGAAATTCACACAGGTCTTATTACATGAGGCCCCTGGTCTCCAGTGCATGAGTTCTAAAATCAGAACATAATGAAAATACAAATTAAATTATAGACTTAAATGCCAATTAGTGCGTTTTAAAAACATAATTCAAGCTGCTACATCAATTTCATAGTAGTTGAACAGAGAAGTGTGTCACTCTTTGTGATATAAATTAAACTTGCCTGCTCTAACACAGCTGCTTATATTTGTCTGAGGTTTAATAACTCACAAAAAAGTCTTTCTTGTTATTTTTCTTTTTATCTTGTTTACTTTTTCATCTCTTCAAGTCAGTAACTAGCACCTCCATTCCTGTAACATGCTGGTCATAATTGTTTTTTCTTAAATGTAAATAGTAAATAGGTAATTTTGTGTGATCTATTCGTGCAGGATGAGGACACGCGGAGGGACTATGACTACATGCTAGACCATCCTGAGGAGTACTACCGCCATTACTATGCTTATTACCGGAGACAGCTCACCCCAAAAGTGGATGTCAGGATTGTCATCATGGTTACCATCTGTGCCATCTCTATCTTCCAGGTACGATTGAAACAGTGTCTCTGGTGGCATCTGAAACAAAATGTCTTTGCCTTTTTAAGTTAGGTTTGCAGGACCACAGATGTGCTGTGCAAGATAATAAGGGTGTGAAATAAGAGTTCTGATGAGAGTTAATTCAATTAAATTCAGTTCACCTTTATTTGCAAAGCAACTATTTCACGTATTGTTTCCAGGTGCTTTTCAAAGACTCAGAATGGCCCTCGAGCAATAATTAATAATAATTAGCAGTGGCAAGTAAAGACTCCCCAAATGGGAGAAAACCTTTAAGCCAAACAGTATCAAGGAAAAGCTCCCCGTTTAATAAGGAAGAAACCTTGAGCAGAACTTGGCTCAGAAGGAGGGACCCTTCTGCCAAAGCCCTTACCCAGTAAGGGAAGTTAAGAGTTCTAACCTCAGACTCTTGCCCAGCTATGATAAGTATGGGCCGGTTACTGGTACCGTGGTATATCATGATTTAAATAAGTCATGGTTTAAAAACCAATCAAATTTGTCACACAATGTCCACAATATGTTTTATTTTTGTCTCATCAAAGTCACAAGAGTTCAAGGATCTATTTAAATTGTACACAGTGCAGAGTCATGTTGCCAAAGCAAATAATATGGCTAATTAATTAGTTAACAAGCTGGCTTTTATTAGCTATTATTACATCACAGAGGGGTGATGAGCAGACAAGTTCAATCTGTATGCAAGTGTATTATTATTTAGCTTATACCACAGCCATACTTCTTTCCTTTTCACCATTGTTCCTCTATGTGAGTTCACTACATATTTATAAACTGTTGTGTTGCTTCTGTGGTGTTTTGCAATCGTGTATTGAGGAGCATGAATAACAAATGAGTGTGTGTCTGTCCAGGTGAACATTTGAATCAACCTCTCCTAGCATCCTCCCTAACATTAAGATTCACACAATCTCTTTTCAGTATTACTCTTGGTTAATACATAATACATTTTATAAATGCAATTTCAATCCGGTGATTACCACGATACCATGATGTTTTTGCTGAAGGTTATCATATTCTCATACTGCCCCATGCCCATTTTATGATATACATTTTTTGTGCTAAGTAGGTAATGTAAATTATCAGTCTGGTGATGGTCAGTTTTCTTTTGTACTCCAAGAAAATAGTCAAAGCAGCATTATATATACAGTATTTTCTGGACTATAAAGCGCACCTGAATATAAGCCGCACCCATTAAAATATAAACAAAATATATATTTTGTCACATATAAGCCGCACCGGACTATAAGCCACTGGTATCCAGGCTGAGAAATAAGATATTTACATCGAAAGATTTTGTACTATAAGTGTTTATTCATATACCTGAACTAACACGCAGGGCATAAAATTAGAATTTTTACCAAATAGCCCCTGGATACCAGGTTTTTGAAGTTGGTAGCCAGCTAGCAATTTAGGTCGCCAGTGTTTGTCATCGCCCCACACGCCCCCGTAGACTGCTGACATCATCATGGACGCTCAATGTCTTCAATG
Organism: Hirundichthys speculiger; assembly: GCA_018398805.1. Classification (NCBI taxonomy): domain Eukaryota; kingdom Metazoa; phylum Chordata; class Actinopteri; order Beloniformes; family Exocoetidae; genus Hirundichthys; species Hirundichthys speculiger. The sequence goes on from JAGFBZ010000310.1 coordinate 557,233, forward strand.
GCCTCTAGCATCTGTAGTAGACATTTGTCCAGCACATCCTCAGTAAATCCATCAGGGAAACACTATTGTACTATTGTGATATTATGAAACATCTGCACCACCTCACTATATCTGCCTGGAGATCTAAGCCTCCTGGAGAAAAACTGGAATCTGCATGAAACAAGCTACAAGTTTGGAAGTCTGTTTAACAGTCATGCAGTAGCTTTTTTTTTTGCCCGCATGAAGTCCCACAGTGGTTTGACATTTTAGACTCCCATCCACTGATGGTGGATTTTGTGGCCCTCACCACTGGCTACAAGGCAGAAAAAAACGGTCTAAATGATCAAATGTTGGTCGCATTTGGCGACCAGTTAGTTGCGATTTTATGCCCTGACACGGCAGTAAAAGTGCTGATCAAAAAACAGAAAAGTCATTAATGGTTTTATTCATTTTCCTCCTGCACACTAAAACCAAGTTGCTTTATTTATCCTCCTCCTGTGTACTAAAACCAGCCCACACAGCAAAGACATCCGGAACGGACCTGTATTGGGGTCCACTTGCACTCAGTGCCGGATCCGCTTTAGAGCCGGATCCGGGACCTGCTGGGTCCACGCTGTGTCCGGTCCGCATCTGCGATTAAAACCTTACCTCTGCGGTGGGTCCACTCAGAACCTGGAAATCCACTGGGGAACCAACAAACTGACTGGACAAACTGATAAATCCAGGTGTGTCTGAGTAGCTACAATGGTCAGACACAGCTGGATTAACCAGTTTAACCATTAATAATAGATATTGATGCTCACAAAATGAATGTAGAGTAGCATAGCCAACATAGGCTACTTAACAAAAACAGAGTAGCTATTAACTACTTGGTTTGTTTTTTGGTTTTTGCACTTCCTGCTAGAGCGCCCCCTGAGGGCTGAAGAAAAAATTCATAGAAAAGCTGCATCTCTGTATAAACCTCATGGTTTAAAGCGTGGGACAAAAGTAGCGGCTTATAGTCCAGAAAATACGGTAATCCTACTTTATAATTTATTGCACTGTGCGTTCAAGCTCCACAGAAAGCTTTCACCTTTAAACCAGTTATGTTAACACTAACCTCTCTGCCTCTTCTCCAGTACTACAGCTGGCACAGCAGCTACAATGAGGCCATTAATTATTTGGTAACAGTCCCCAAATATCGAATCCAAGCTACAGAGATTGCAAAACAGCAGGGCCTCCTCAATCGTACCAAGGAGAAGGGAAAGAACCGTCGCACCAAAGACGAGATCCGGGAGCAGGAGGAGGTGGTAATTCGGGACATCATCAAAAACAAGATTGACATCAAAGGAGGCTACCAGAAGCCCAATCTGTCAGACATCCTTCTGTGCCAGATCGTGCTCTTCCCCTATTACCTGATGACCTACGTGGCATGGTACTTCTCCTGGGTTTACCGCTTCACCATCTGCAGGGAGGAGTATGGAGATGAGGAGAAGTTCTACATCGTTAGGTTTGTGGCAGCAGATGGCCAGACTCTGTGTTACCAGGTTATTTGACATGATCCTGTTATGTTTCTTACCTCACCATTTTGAATTCTTAGGAGGTATATGAAGATGTCTCAGTCTCAGTTTGACAGTCTCGAGGAAAACACCAAACAGTCATTCCTGGAGAAACGGCTCTGGATCAAAGAGCACTATGAGGTAAATCTCATTCACTTGTATTTTTCTCCTTTGTCCTGAAGCTTCTTGTTTACATTTTTGTTCTTTTCTACATTTGGGTGTCAATTAAAGATTAATTTGACTGAAATTATTATTATTACTACTTTTATTTTTGGTCTTTCTTTAGATATAGATATGTCATGACAGTGATTTTTTTTTTTTTTTTTTGCCAAAATAATTGTGCAATGAAAATTAATCTAAACATTGTTAGTTAATTGATTAACAAAAAAATCTAAAAGGATGAATAGTTCAATCTTTATTTCTGCTTTCTGCAGGTCATATTAGACAGTCTGTTAACTGAGATAAAAGGTTTAAAATTTTTTGTAAAGTTTTTGACATACAACATGCTGTACCCCGCTGACCCCGCCCCCTCAGTTTACGTGTCCTACCACTTCATGGCTGAGCTGCTGTCATTCCCAAACACTTCCATTTCCTTATAATACAGCTGACAGTTGACTGGAATATTTAGGAGAGAGGAAATTTCCCAACTAGATTTGTTGCTCAGGTGTCATCCTATCACAGTTCCACACTGGAGTTCACTGAGCTCCTGAGAGAGACCCATTCTTTAACAAATGTTTGTAAAAACAGTCTGCATGCTAAGGTGCTTGATTTTATACACCTGTGGCCATGGAAGTGACTGGAACACTCCAATGGTTTGGATGGGTGAGCAAATATAGTGTATCTCCACCAGCCAGTGCATCGCTGGACAGTGTGGAGGGTTGAGAGTCAGTGTGTGACAATGTGCCCTCACTCTTTTGTCGTTTGTTGGGGTGTCTAGCAGCAGGGTAATTTGCTGCAACTTTTCAAAACGGCGCAATTTTACAGAACCAGCAATTGAAAGCACCATGTGAGGGGCCACAGCCACCTCCTGGAGTGGTACAGCCACGATCTCACTGTTTTGTGCCTTAATTTGCAATATACTATATTTTCAAAGTAGAGTGCGCTTGTGTGACTTGGAAGAGGGACAAGTTCTGCTGTCCAAGTGGCAAAATCTCTCCTTGCTCTGTCTGGGTGCCACTGTGGTGCACACTCAGGAACAATCCTGAAACGGTACACTCTTGACTGGAGCTAGAGAGGCTGGTGGACGGGGCACATCCAACATCTTCACTGTTAGATGTTGGGCGTGTCTGGTTGTTGGGCCTCTCTCTTTTTTTTTAGCCTGTTGACTGGCAGCTGGAGTGGGTGGTCCCACGAGGGTCGCTGTTGGCACTTTTCTAGGCCAGTTGGCCAGTTGGGTTTGTACGTAGAGCTAAAGGGCTTTAACCTCACTTCAGGCTGCTGCTGCATTGAAGCCAAAGTAGTGCCAAAATGTTGTCAGGAACGATTAACATATCCTGAATATTCTCCCTTTCTCTGTCTGACAAGTTAGCCAGGTTGAGCCATTTTCTTGTGCAAATGTGAGGATGATGTGATCCTTCAGCAGCCCTCTTGACAATCTAATCTAACATATTTTATGGGGATCTAAGATTGATTCTGTCAGAAAAGCCGAAATCACCAACACTGAAACATTAAAAGACAGACAAAGGGCCTGATCTTGCGCCAAACCTCCTAAAGCTGCTATTAAGGGATGGCAGGTAGCAGGAGGGGCGTTCCCCCGCAAAGAACGTAATCTTCCACTTCCTGAAACCCGCGATATTACCTGCGCCAACCGCTATATTAGGCATACATTATGCATGGGAGTGGTTAGGGCGTTCCACCTATTTAACCAATCAGTGCGTCAGTAGCCATTGCCTTTAAGAGCAGGTTGCGGTACCTGCAAACTGCTATGGAGCGTCTTTTCACCCAGATCAGAGCAGCTCTCATGGACAGCTGGTCTGGGACTCTGCTGTAGAGCTTCCTCCTCTTTTTTCCTCCTCCTCCTCTGCACTGATATATACATAACTAGCTCTAACTAATGTGGAGCAAATGATTTAATCATTTCTTTTGTACTCCAAGAAGTTCCAACAAACTGCTCAGAAAAAAACAGAGCCAGTGAACTTCCAGGAAAGCATTTCTTAACTAGAAAAGCACTCGGAGAGCGCAGACCTCCGCCAAGCACAACAGTTCTCCCATATAGAGATTTACAGATTGCGATAAAATCCGCCTTCTGGATCAGATCCGGATCAGCCTCTGAAATTTTATAGAGGTTTTCAGTGTCAATACCTGATTGAAATTTAATGAGTTGTAGGCAATAATTAATGGAGATATTGAGAAACAAAATTTCAGGCCCCATTGAGCACGTGTTACGGTCTCAAGCCGGGTTGTGAACCGCAACCTTCCACCTCTGGGCCTCCTGAGCACAACCCACTGCTCCACCTTCAATCCTCTACATAGACACTCAGATCCACCTCTGTTTCACCTTCCCATCCGACGAGCAGCCCAGGTGTGGCACTGCACACCTGTACCTATTCAGTCATCATTCAACCAGACTCGTCTCCAGATCTTCCCATAGAAATGCCTGATCCAGCCATTCGCAGTGCCACCTCCTTGCCTTCGTCGTCCCCTGGATTGTTGGTTTGGCTGCCAACCCTCGAATCCTCCTTTTTAACTTCTGAGAGAATTAAACTCTTAAAATTCCAGAACTCCCTTCCTGTCTCCATTGTGGTTGCTTTAGGGTTCAAGAAACAACTAAACAGCGTAATGTTATCGAAAATTTGAAAGTGATCCAGAATCCAGGATTTCTACCGGATCACACCCAAAATAAAATCAGTTCTTCCTTTTCACATTTCTGACAACTCCTGAAAATTTCATCAAAATTCATCCATAACTTTTTGAGTTATCTTGAACATATCCTCTCTCAGGATGCACTCCCCCCCACCCCTCCCTCCCTCCCTGCGGTTCATGTAGTCGTGAATCGTGTGAAGGCGTGGTTTAGAGGGGTGAGCTGAAGAGGAGGAGGCGGAGCCTTTGGGAGGAGGGAGGGAGTGTATATTTTCAAAATCTCACTTGAGTTGGATTGCTGGAACCGTTTTTCAAACAACACCTACCCCACCTTTAACTAAAATTATAATATTAAATCCAATCAAGGATAATGGCAAGTAAAAAAAACTTCCACAGAGGGAGAAAAAAACAAAAAAAAAAACACTATTACAAATTATATACAAATTGTCTCTAGCTGCTTTTCAGAGACCCAGAGCTTGACCCCTGAGGAAAGATTAACAAGAAGAAATATTATATATTCTTAATTAGGGCTGTCAGTCGATTACATTTTTTAATCACAAGATTTTCATAGTTAACTCGCAATTAATTGCACAGCTGATTTCGTCACATTTTCAGTTTACCCATAATAAAGTCATAAAAGAATCAAACTTCATGAATGTTTTTTGTGACAAAGAAGGGTCCTGTTCCAATCACTATATCAGAGAAAAATCAGAGTTGTAGAAATAACTGGAAACTCAAGACAGCCATGACATTATGTTCTTCACAAGTGTATGTAAACTTTTTACCACCACTGTAGTCTTGTCTTTCCCTGCCTCTTTACTGGTCTGTCCTGTTTATTCCCTGTGTTGCTGCCCAGCTTTTCCTGTTTGCTGGAGACTGTGATTCATTTAAGTTTTGCACTTTTAGATGGAATAAAGGACTGTTGAATTTGTTCATGGATATTAACATTCCTTATGGGTCTGCAAGGTGTATAGAAAAGAGCAGGAAGAGGAGATGAAGGTGAAAATGGCCACCGATCCAAGGATGAAGAGATATCGGCGCTGGATGAAGAACGAGGGACCGGGCCGGCTTACATTTGCAGAGGACTGATAACCCCAGTATCTGTCGTATACATACTCATCTGCCTCATTGCTTATGCAAACGGACAATACACACCATGTTTTGTTATGAAGTACTTGCAGGGAAAAAGGAAGTACACCTGTTTATATGGTAGGATGTATTTTAATAAAGATCAGACCCTTAGAAGAGAATTAACAAGAGAAGTAAACTGAGGTTTCAAATTTGTTTTTTTTTTAATGCTTTTCCCACAATCCGCATCCACTTTTCTATTTCCCATATAATTACCTTTCTTCTTCTTTGAAGAAGGTATTTACATTTTAGTGCAAAACATTCCCAGGTTTAAAACAAAAGAATATGAATAAATAATTGTTTTTATTTTCAGTGAAGGATGTTAATGTATTCTGTTACAACATATATGAAAATTGTCCTATCTTTGAACACAACTGTATGCCTTAAGAAGCAATACTGAGTCACTGAGCCTTCAGTTTGCCCCTAAAAATCAAGTTTATTAAATCTGTGGTGCGCAAATTGCGTACCACTGATGGTACGTGAGCGCTCTCTGGTGGTACGCGGGGGAACGTCAGGACTTTCCACATTTTTACTTTTTTTTTTTTAATCAGAAACATACATTGCATTATAAATACAATGTTTCAAACAAAATTCAGGTAACAATAAATAACAACAATGAGGAATAAACATCTCTCCTGTGCATAAAGCTAATTGAGAAGGCATATATGGCTATATTTTGAAGTTGGTCATCATGGTGGTACTCAGAGAGCTGAATAGTTTCTCAGGTGGTACGCAGGATTAAAAGTTTGAGAACCACTGTACTAGATATTGATAATTCCATATGGATCTTTTCAGGAGATAATGACTTTACAGTGCAAGATTTCTTGCTATAATAGTCTTACTTCTTATGCTATGCAATCTGTAACTTTAATGCCACGTTTAAAGTGGGCAATTATGGTCTCACAGTTTGTATTTCCAATCTGTATAACATAAAAAGTCTTATGGTCTTATTTTTAAACTCATTTGTCACAGAGACAGGCCACCTTCAAAAACTTGGTGTAAAGATGCAAAACAGACACTGCTGTTTAACAGGTTTGAGCTCAGGTAAAACGCATATGTTGCAATGTGTGTGAAGATTTATCCCTTAGGTGAATAGATTTAATAAAATATTAACTTGTTTTATCTTAATTGGACAAAGCATGCAGAACTTGTTTTTCTATAGGAAAAAAGAAAAATCCCAGTCTACCGCATTTGTGATGTTTGCACAATTCAAAATAAGTTTTTGTATAAATGGAAACCAAAGTCACTCCAAGTCATCTGGACATTACACAACAACGTACGTTTATCACTTTGGGATTTGGAATTGTGGTTTCCACCTCTCGGTACATTTAGTAGGAGGATTTTTGTTCATTGCATGATAAATAGTTTGGTTTTGTTCAGTGTTATTTATTCCTTTGTATGCATAAAGCCCTCAGGGTCTAAAGAACGGCTATATTTCAAGAAAATTCATTCATATATGCTACCACGTCACAAATCAGACCCTGCTCATAGAGCAGTTGTTCAGACTCTACAACATGGTTACCGGTAGCAACCAACACAGCTGATGTACCAGCATCAATGACTGACCATATGTGTAACTTGAAAATACGAGTGTGCACGTTCACTGCAGAGCATGATTTGTCGTTGAAGCTCTCCCAACCTCTGGTAAATTTATGCCAAAAAATAGCTGAGGACAAAATAGCTCTGACAAAACTGTTAATTTCTAATCAAATGGGCCACTATTTGAACACGCATGAAACAACACTAGAGTTTAATAAAAATAGTTTTGGTGTTTTGGTTGTTAAATGGATAGTTATTTTATTTATATATTTTCAAGTTTCAATTAATTTTCTAGAATTTACCATTATTTCTGTTGAGCAAATGAATTATGGAAATGTTGCCATATAGAATTCCAGTATTATCTACAGTTCACTGTTGCACTTTTATCTTTTTACAAAATAAATAGCCCAAATAGTGCATATTTGGAGTTGATGCCCTTTGTCATGTACCCTCAACTGAATGGTTGTGAATTGAATTTTATCCTGCCTGACTGAATTTCACATTCTCTTATAACATGTCACTTTGTGATTGTAGGTCTTCTTGTAAGCTGTTGGAACCGTTGCTGAACTTGGCCGCTAGTAGTCCAGCCTATAGTTCAGATAAATATTACCCCAGCTCTGGTCATCCTTCCTTCCTGGAGCAAGTTCTCTCCCTCTCTCTGCGTTGTGTTAAAATAAAAGTCAGGAGACCGAATGAACCAAAGAAGGCCGTTTAATCTGCATGGAGCAGAGTAATTACTGGTCAGAATCATGGGCTCTTCACCACGAGTGCAGCACCTTCCGAGGGATAGCATTTACATTAGCATCCAGCTAGAAAATATTCCCCAGTGTGTATTCATTCATCACACATGCACAACATGCAACTCATTAGCATCATTGTTGATATAGGTACATATTACAAATAACCAGCTGTCATACAAAAGACATGGGATGATAATATGCAATATTTTACCACCGTGCCAACATCAGTAACCCACCTCAAGCCCGTCTCTCACAGAATGGCAACGTCAGCGTTGCCAGGTGGGAAATGTAGGATTATCGTACCAGAGACTCAAAATTATCGTATTTTGAGGGAAATTATTGTACATCTATCAGACTAATGTGTCCTCCAAAAACAAATGAGAGGTGGGAACTAAGCCAAATTATCAAATCAAATCAAAATACTTTATTGATCCCCTAAGGGGGAAATTCAAGTTTCAAGTACACCAGACGCTGCAGTCTGGTGTACTTGAGGAGCTGCCTTCTTCATGTCCCGGTCCTGTGGTCCGAGTGCTAACTCCAGTTAACGGCCGTTAAAACCAGTTAACAGCCGTCAAAACCAGTATATCTCCACAATGGTGAATCAAGTGTGATATCTCTAGGTCAGAAGAGGAAACACCGATCAACCAACCTCCGATGAACCAAACTGTCTCTTCTGGGAAGACCGAGCTCCCTCAGTCTGGCGAGCGATGGAGCCGACCGTCCCAGAGCCCGGTTCAACATGCGGACCGCATGTTGAACCGGGCTCTGGCCGTTGGCGTCACCCCTGGCGGTGCCGGGCCCACCAGGTCAGCCGACCCACCCTGGCGTGCAGACTGCTGGATAGGGGCAGCATGCCGCCACTGCCACGTTGGGGGCTCCCGTCCCGGCTCAGTCAACGCTGCAGCCCGGATCCAGTGGCGGTGGTTGCTGCGGGCAGCAGCTCAGGATCAGCCTCCCCGAACCGGCCCTCAGCGATACCGTCCATGTCTGCGGCGGCACGTCTCCACCAGCCGCAAGAGGACCGGTCCACACCCACAGACAGCATGTCGACACCCGACTGCAAAATCACCACACACCAGGCACAAACTGGAGCGTCCAGCGTCGCAGGGAAAAGTCCCCCGGAGCAGCAGCGAGTAGCCTCCATGCCAGGCGTCGTCCGGGCAAATTATGAGGCCTGGAGGCGATTTTGGAGACTAATTTTTTTCCCTTAGTTTTTCTCTTCTGCTTAAAGTCTGTTTAAATCTCGCTCGCTCGACTTCCTGATCTGGTCCTGATTGTGAGCGTCCCGTGGGGTGCGTGCAGCTGACCATTCAACCTATCATGCTCGTTGTTCTGAGACAAACATTCGTATCTCACGCTCAGCAAAGCACGATTGGTTGGAAACATGTCACATGGGATCAGATGCCTTCAGGGTTCACAAAAAAAAACTCACTCTCCGGTAAACAGCTCCCTCCATGAATTACTAGAATATGTTCTGTCTTTGTAGTGAGGAGAACCAGAATCGTACAGATGTGGGTACTTCCTCATTTCTTCAATTTGCTCTTTTCTACACGGATGTAGAATTGACCAATCAGAGGCCTCCTTTCTCTCCTCTCTGCGACACTGTCTGCGTCGACCTACAATTTTGGGGAGGTGCACCGGAGTGTCTGCGTAGGGTGGGGGGGCATCTCTGCGTCGTCTGTGTAGGTGATGCAGACGACCTGATGTTTGAGTATAAATCAGGCTTACTACAGTCTAAAAAAGACAGCACAATCATATTGGCATGACAGTTCCTACATTTACTGACTTTTGACTGAACATATTTAATGTTACTTTGATTTATATACTTACTGAAAAGCAAGATCTTTGTTGCCATCTTACCGAAGAGCTTTTTGTTATTCACACCCTTCCAGTTTATCTGATGAGACACCTCATCTGTGAAGATCCTGCTCAGAATGTTCCACGTCCCCCTCTTCACATCCTGGCCTCTAATGATGGCCAAAAAAATGAATCTAAAGGGCAAAGACATCTTTTTAAAATAGACAGCAAGACAAACATTACTAAGCTTAAAGCAGAACCATGCAGGTCTGCTCACATTTCCGCTGTTTTAGTTATGCTCCTTTTTTCCCATGTGCATCTGTTTTCATCGAAACTGGTAAAAATAAATAAATAAATGGAGGCCAGGTTCTGTACTGATGTTGTAAGGTTGATTTTTAGCTGTGAGACGCCAGGTAGAAGACAGAGAGCCTCCATTCTCATTCATAACAAGTCACAAGTCAGTAGTTAATAATCACAATTACTCCAGAGCGTTTTAATTAAGGTAAAAATGTAGTCACGGGAGAAATCCTGCTTAGTTCCTCTTTAAGTTGCATATACAATGTTTTTGTTCCTGTTGAAAGCGTCCAGAAGTGTGTCACGCCCTCATAGACCTGTGCCACCTTTAGTGTCAAACCAGGGAGATCGTCACTCACTGACAGAATCCTACTACTAGAAAAAGGCAGTTCAAGACGGGCCTGTTCAGGGCTGCTTCAATAGAATATTTGCAATAATCATAGGCAATCAATAAATATAATGGCACCACTCATATTAAGTAAGAAAACTCACCACTCTCTCTCAAGCTGGGCGTTTCTTTAAAACCATTTCAAATGCTTCCACTCCCTCCAATTGTTCGAGGGGAAACTGGTGCTGGTCAGCCTGCTGCTGAGCTGGTTCACCTTTGCTACAAGCTGGTCTTGTTGTTGTTTAATGGTTTCCAGCATGGTAACTATGTGAATCTCAGCAGCTGTTGACAAACATGACATATAACTAAAATATATAGTGTATAAAACAGGGCTATACAACTTCATTACCTTTAATTATGAATTATAATTCATAAATACATAAATATTAGTAATTAATTATTAAATTATTTACTTTAATGTAATTATTAATTATGTTTTAATTCATCATGCTTTGAGGGTCATATTTACAGAAAGGTGTGTGTGTGTTAATCTTGCATTAAAAAAAAAGTGGAGTTAAACAGAATTTGCGTTAGCTTTGACAGCCCTAGTAATAAATGGTTGTGATCTGTTAACCATGGTGGACTCCAAGCCACAGGGCCAAACAATCGCATACAAAAAAAAATCTCTGGTATACATGAATTTGTACATTTTGACAATGCACTCTATATTTCAATAACATAAATGAATTAACACTGAAAATCAATATGTTTCAATACAATTTGACCATGAATTTAATATTGTATTTTGGATGCTGAGACCTTTCAGGCAGTCTTTACCGAAGCAGTTTTCTCCAGGAGGAGCAGACACTCTGGCATGCGGCCTGGTACTGGGCGAGATGTTTGACCTGAAGGAATGGATAAAGGGAGAGAGGAATATCTCTAGTACAGGGGCGGCGCTAGGGTGGTAGCTTGCAGTTGCTATAGCAACCCCAAAATATGGCCTAGCAACCTCAAAGCACCCCCAACAATGGAGACTATTAAAAATGAAAAAATCTTAATTGTGTTAAATAAAATAAAAAATTGTGAATATTTAATTTAAAATTAATTTCATGTGTTTTTGTTTTAAATTAAAATAAAAGAAAGACGATTAAAAACGATGAGAGAGAGAGACTCGTCTCGCGAGAGCTGGCCTGCAGGGGTCACGCGAAGTCAGCTTGGGAAAATTAAACCGGGCCGTTAGAAAAGTGACATCAAAATGGAGGCTATCTGTTGAAGCGTAAGTCTGCCAGATCTCTTCTGATGTGAACTTATGTGAATATTAACTGGTTAAAATGTGATGAACAGGTTATTGTTAAATGATTTGTAGTCTGCGCTGTTAATGTGCATTTCTCACTGCTGTGAAAAGCGATATGACTATATGGTAAAATTATAATAACGAACTTCAAATTGATTTTTTTATCTGTTTCATGGCATCCGCGCTAGTTTCAGATAGCGCTGATTAGAATGAGTAGGCTGGTAATGACATACATATCCATATTTATGCTATTTAATTGGTATTGCAATTAAATTGTCCAGCAACTCCATACAATTGTTTAGCAACCCCTGAAGCAAACTGCAATGAAAATGTTCTGGCGCCGCCGCCACTGCTCTAGTACCAAGAATGTTAACCATATCTGTAATATTATTATTATGATTTTGTTATTTTGATATCAAGAGATTATTTCTTACTCTGCCAGTGTAAGTTTGGAAGGCTGTGGCGATTCACCATTTTCTTTATCCTCCTCACTGGTGTCAGACATAGCCGCGGGAACATGTTCTCAGCAGGGGGTGCTGGGAGTCTGAGACAGCTGTGCGTTTATATATATATATATATATATATATATATATATATATATATATATATATATATATATATATATATATATACACATTTGTCGCGGTAGACAAGACGACGGATGTCAGTAACGCGGCACAGCTGATATTTTTTAAATACAGTGGATACGCGGACAGTTCAAGAAACTCCACAACAGTGTTCTGGAAAATCTTATCTGCCAGATAAGGAACCGATCTAAAGATCAGGAACAATTAATATTCCTGTCCCTCCTCGACCAGCAGTTTCAGACATATCAGAAATAAATCCCCCCATCCAACCGTGGCCGTGACTGTTCCCACATCCACCACAACTGCTGACCAGACATCCTCTGCCCTCAAGAGAATAAAAACGTCTGCAAGTAATACGGTGATGGGTAATCTCTAAATTACGCAGCGCCCTCTTCTTGTTATATTGTGTTTTTTTTTTATTGGTGGCTTGTATGATTATAACGTCATGGTGGATTAAGTAGTTAAACCCGCACTGGCCCAGGTACCAAATACACGACCACCACTGAATAATACTGTAAGAAACATTAAACCAGACCACTAGAATTTAGAGTAAATTTTAAACATTTTAATTTTTTTCCTACCACATTTTTCCTCCCTTGTTTTCAATGGGGTTTTTCTTTTTGTTTGTTTGGGATTTTTTTATGTATATTTTTGAGGTGCTGCAGCCCCACCAACAGGGGGTGCTGCAGCCCCCCCCCAGCACCCCTACTTCCCGCGGCTATGGTGTCAGAGTTTTTTAGTTCTTTTTTAGTTCTTAACAGCCATCCCCAAAACGATGGCTGTTAAGTAACCATATCAGTCATTCTATTAGCTAGACTATTTTACAGTTAGCATTAAGCTAGTGGACTTTATGCTTAAATATGACACTAGCAGTCTATATTTTTAACGTCGTTTCAAATTATGTGAGTTTGAATGAACATCTTTCATGTTTAGATGTATATTGCCGCTTAAAATATTGGTTTTCTCCTCTCTCTATTTAGCGTAGACAGGCTAAATGTAACAATAAAGGTATACAGTAGTAATATCAAACTATGTTCTTACAAGCATTAATATGCATGATGATTAAAAACACAAAGGCCCATGTTTACTGTTAATATCGCAATAAATCAATATACTTACTCGACGTTTCATTAGTGACACAGCAAACGTGGCTCCTCTCAGCTCGGTGTACTTTTCAATCGTTAGAGTAAAGGCGCGTCCGTGTACACAAATCCAGCTCTGGTCCGCGCAGGATCAGCTATTTGACAGTAGAATTTACGGAGCTGCACAGAGGCGAAACTGATCCTGTAGGTCAGTGGTGCGCAAACTGTGGTACGCGTACCACCGGTGGTACGCGTACCACCGGTGGTACCGAGCGGTACACCAGAGACCACCGAGCGGTCTCTGGTGGTATGTGGGGTAACGTCATGACTTTCCACATTTTCACTTTTTTTTTAAAATCGGAAACATGCAATGCATTATAAATATGTTTAAAACAAAATTCAGGTAAGTTAACAATTCAGGTAACAATAAATAACCACAATAAGGAAAAACATCTCTCCTATGTGTAAAGCTAATTGGGAAGGCACATATGGCTATATTTTAAAGTAGGTCATCATGGTGGTACTCTGAGAGCTGAAATTTTTTTTAGGTGGTACGCAGTATTAAAAGTTTGAGAGCCACTGCTGTAGGTGGAGCCCAAATGATGTGATAGTCACGCCGGTTCAAGGCGGATCTGCGTAGGAGTCCCTTGCTGTGTGGGATCCATGACAGTGAATTGTTTCCTAAAGGCAATATCAGGAGAGAATTGGGGAAAGTTCTTGGACCATGCGGTACTCGACAACTGACCCTAGTCTGACTGGAACAACAATTATGGACAAAAAAAAAAAATCTATCCAACAAATGTAACTTGAACCATTTTAATGCAATTCCTGAAATTCCAACAACCTGGTCCAGTCTATCAATAAGAATCTTGTGGTCAAAGTATCGAAAGCTATACTGAGATCCAAGAGAACAGGAACAGTGACAGAACCACTCTCATCCAAAAACATTCCCTAAAATTCAAGTACATGAAACATCAGTAAAGGAGTTAACTGCAAAGACTTTGCTCCCATGAATTATTATTAATGGTGTGTTTTGACTGTTTTATTGAAGGTAAGAATCATAATTTCTGTGCTCACAATTTTGGTTTTCTATTTAATGTTCCTCAAATCAAATCAGGAAAGGTGGCGGACATCACTATCTAGCCGAGCCTAGCTCACTTTACTTATACAGTATTTATTTAATTCACTTAAAGGTGGAGTAGGTGTTGTTTGAAAAACGGTTCCAGCAATCCAACTCAAGTGAGATTTTGAAAATATACACTCCCTCCCTCCTCCCAAAGGCTCCGCCTCCTCCTCTTCAGCTCACCCCTCGAAACCACGCCTTCACATGATTCACGACTGCATGAACCATAGGGAGGGAGGGAGGGAGGGGTGATATTTGATGGACGTATTAGGCAGCCAATCAAAATAGTGATGATCACTTTTTTGATTGGTCAGAGTTTTTCTCTGATTATACCTTCTAGACTGGACCAAAATGTTTAGTTTTTTTTGCAAACATTTTATTTCAGTGGGTGCAATGGAAATGTGAAAAGGTTTTCAGGCAATATTGTAAAAAGTGTTGCAAAAAAACAACACCCACCCCACCTTTAACATTGTAAAACATGAAACATTTTGGGAGGAATTTAAAAACAATCGACATGCTCAAAACATGAAATAAATTTAAACAATCCTTTCCTGCAGCCAGCACGTATCTTGCTCAAATCCGTTACCCATCCACTTACACACACTGGCTGAAAGCCTCAAGAGAGCTATAGGTCTTCAGTTCCTGCAAAGCTTGGGCACTTTTGGCATGAAAAATAGAATGCTTTGGGTGAGGGACTAAATCCACCCATGAACATGCAGCTTTATATTTTTGTCTAATATTTGATTTTATTAGAGCAGCATCAGAGCTAGTGACTTAAAGAAACTGAACAAACAAACAAACAAAAAAAAGTCTGGCTCCGTTCTGTAAACTGTTCTGGTGCTGATTATACAAAGGAGGATAAAATAAAAAACATCAGACAACCCTTTGCAGCCTCTTCAGTCAGCTTCCCTGCAGCACAGACTGTTACAGTAGAACCTTCCGGCCCACAGCAATAATCATCAACATGAATCAGTGCTGAGACTTAAATAGATACAACGACTGCAACAATGAATTTCCCTTTAAGGATTAATTAAGTATTATTGAGCTGAAATTGAATTGAATTACTGCTATATAAAGAGACAGAGGTCACATCACTGAAGGTTGTGTATAACTTTGCCGTACTGAATGAGTTTTACTTTACACAATTGTAACGGTGTTTTGTGATCGTGCTTTGGTCAAATTATGAAACAGCTGCTGTAATTCCAGTCTGCCACCAGATGTCACTGTTTCTCCTCAGTAAAGCCCTGTAGTTTTGAATCATTAGCCGTACAAAATGAAAGAGCCTTAATGCTTCACAAAGCTTAATTTACCCATCACTAAACGTAGGGCAAGTGTGTATAATCCTTTTTAGTCACCTGTATGGGTCGATTCCACTGGTGGCTGCCATCTTCTCACATAACAAGATTAAGCTTGGACATCCAGCATTTCCACATACTCCCACTGCTTCCTTTTCCCTTCTACTAGGGTTTGGATTTTGTTCCCTGATGAGTTTTTGTTTATTTTTGACAAGTAATGTCAGTAAATTGTGAACATATGACAATAAATGACAATGAGTGAGTAACAGGCAGTGTTGACATCAGTGAATACTATACATTTAAGGATGAAGGCAGCAAATAGTAATAAATAACTAGTACATACTAGTTATAGCGGATTTCTCTGAAATTCTGAGTAAAATGGGCCATTCCATAGATTGTTTGGAAGAACAGCATACTTTGAATAAGAAATTGATTGGAGAGGGGGGAAAAATATAACAAGTGCAGAAAATAATAGGGGGCTTGACTAAAACAATCTCGAATGCTTTAAAATGGCAACCTAATCCTGAAAGAGATGGACAAAAAGTAGAGGTGCACGATAATTATCAGCCTGATAACTATCAGGCCAATAACAGGAAATTATGACGTCATCCCGATAAGTCCCATATCATGACGAATCACCCAGATAACATATATATATTTTTGTCAACACGGCAGTGCCTCGCTCCCTCTCAGCCTTGAATGAATGAATGTTATGTGAATGTTGTTTATGTGACGTCGGCATAATCAGAAAAACGATTTCTCAGTAAGGAAAATATAGAATACCCCCCCATGCCAGAAAACAACTTGTTAATTCGGTCATAATTTTGGTAGTTGCTGATTTTAATTGATATTTGCAGTATTTTCCACATGTTACACACACATCATAGAAAAAATAGAAAAGGCCAAAAGAACGACAAGCAAACGAGGGAACGGAGGAATTTACATAACACCTTGAATGTAGCACAGTGATGCTGATAAAAAAAACATGGTGGTGATTGTATGGAACTAAAAATTAAATGGAATTAAAAAGTCTGATTGCTGCAGAAAGAAAAGACCTCCTAAATCTCTCCGGACGACATGCTTACCTCCTTTGTTGCTTCGTTTTCTTTCTTTCTTAATTTGATTTTTAGTTGGCCTGTTGCCAACTTCGCGTGTTTTTCCCGTTCTCATTTTTAACAGAAGCTCTGCAGTCTCGGCGTATCGCCTTTTTGACAAAACAATCATTGAATAATTTCGGCGATCCAAAGTCAGTTGTAGCGGACCCTTTTGGTAGCAATTTTTTTTCTTTTATAAGTTCTCCTCCACGTGCGGCGGAGAGTGTCTGAGGTACTCCCTGATTTTTGACGTTTGAAACCCTGAAACCCCCACGCTTAGAACTTTTTAGTCAAGCTGACCAAATTTTTGTGTTAGTTTTAATATTTTTATTTTGTTTTACTTTTTGGGCTCATGTCAATTTTGACGGGCCAAATCATAAGTCATTGAACTATTAACTGCCGATTCCCATGACTGGGCAAAGCCGGAGTGCAGAGCCTTCCACCGAACCGATCTCTGCCGACACCAGAACGCCGACCCCGCCTAAGCCCAAAATGGTGCCCTGAGGGCCCACTGCGAACCGTTTAAACCGACAGCCACGGACCGAAATCGCCAAAGACTCCTCACAGGGTAAGGCTGAAACGAGGTAGATCGGTGTCTCCCAAGCTTTGTCAACGGCTCAGACAGATCGTGCGCCACGGACCACGTCCGGGCCCCATTATTCGGCAGCTAATTAGTTCGAGAATTGCCCCTTCTTTTTCTTTTATTCACTTTATTCATCCGATTAGCCATAGCAACTCCGTCAGTACCCGACATTTTGTTTGTTATGATTTGCTTCCTTCCTTTACTCTCTGTCATCAGCCAATCACATGGCAGCAACTTGGTGCATTTAGTCATGTAGACATGGTCAAGATGATCTGCTGCACTTCAAACCGAGCATCAGAATGGGGAAGAAAGGTGATTTAAGTGGCTTTGAACGCGGCATGGTTGCTGGTACCAGTCAGGCTGGTCTGAGTATTTCAGAGACTGCTGATCTACTGGGATGTTCACACACAACCATCTCTAGGGTTTACAGAGAATGACCTGAAAAAGACAAAATATCCAGTGAGCAGCAGTTCTGTGAGCGCAAAGGCCTTGTTGATGCTAGAGGTCAGAGGATAATGGCCAGACTGGTTCAAGCTGATGGAAAGGCAACTGCAACTCAAATAACCACTTGTTACAACCGACGTATGCAGAATAGCATCTTTGTATGCACAACACGCTGACCTTGAGGTGGATGGGCTACAGCAGCAGAAGACCACACTGGGTGTCACTCCCGTTAGCTAAGAACTAGAAACTGAGGCTAAAATCCCCACAGGCTCACAAAATTAGACAAAACAAGATTGGAAAAATGTTGCCTGGTTGGATAGGCCTTGATTTCTACTGCGACATTTGGATTAGAGTTAGAATTTGGCGTCAACAACATGAAAGCATGGATCCATCCTGCCTTGTATCAACAGTTCAGGCTGCTGGTGGTGGTGTAATGGTGTGGGGGATATTTTCCTGGCACACTTTGGGCCCATTAGTACCAATCGAGCATCGCGTCAACACCACAGCCTACCTGAGTATTGTTGCTGACCATCTCCATCCCTTTATGACCACAGTGGACCATCTTCTGATGGCGACTTCCAGCAGGATAATGTGCCATGTCATAAAGCCTCAATCATCTCAGACTGGTTTCTTGAACATGACAATGAGTTCACTGGACTCAGATGTCCTCAACAGTCACCAGATCTCAATCTAACAGAGCATCTTTGGGATGAGGTGGAACGGGAGATTCACATCATGGATGTGCAGGCGACAAATCTGCAGCAACTGTGTGATGTTCATGTCAATATGGGCCAAACTCTGAGGAATGTTTCCAGTACCTTGTTGAATCTATGCCACAAAGGATTAAGGCAGTTCTGAATGCAAAAGGGGGTCCAACACAGTACTAGCAAGGTGTACCTGATAAAATGGCCAGTGAGTTTATAAATTGAAACAGGGTCCACAACAAATTGATATTTACATCTGATGAGGGTCAATTTCCCCTGGAGCATTTTCAACGTCAGGTGTAACTGTAACCGTCTTTTGGTTAATGTAAAAATCATTGCTTGCCAAACTCTTTCAATCAGGTACTTGAGGACACTAATTCTTACACGGCTGGGATTTTATCCAATACCTGTCAACGAATATTTTTGTCAATGATAACACTTCAAATAACTTTTATTCTCTATATATTTATTATATAACTCATACTTTCATAATTTTCAAGCAATGTTCTTCACTTTAATCAGTGATCTAAGCTTTGTCAAAACATCTTATTTTGCAAAGTTTCTCTGATGATGTTAATCCAACATTATCCACAAATAATCATTTTATTGTTCACTGTAGAACCACATGCTGCATCATGAGGTGCAGCATGTGGTTCTGCAGCGCAGAAATCCACTCCACTGGTATAATACACTTTTCTATTTTTTTTAAACGTCTCTGTCTTTCTTTTGATCTGCCCTCTTTCTTTATCTTCCTCCATCCACCCCCTTCTTACTTCCCATCCCACCATTGCATTTGAACATACTTCTTCTTTGCTTCTGTTTTTAAAAAACTTCAAATTTTTATTTAATTTCTTAAGTGTAAAAGAGGAAAGCTCCTTCTTCCATTCCTCTCCCTCTTTTCATCCTCCCTCTCCTTTATCTCTTACCGGTTCCCCTCTTTCTACCATTTTTCTATCAGTCCAATCATTACTTCATTCCTTGATATGTTCAAACTAACAAACCATCCATACTTATCTCCTTCCCTCCATCCTCCCTCCTTGCCTTGCCACTTATTATGTCTCTCTATTCCTTACCCTTGCACCCCCTTCCTTTTCTCCTCCCTCCTGCGCTGCACTGTCCTCTATGTGTTTCACACAGCAGCAGCTACTGTCATGACCATGAATGTTTACTTTATCCTTTTATCGTATGGTGGCCTAATGAGGCTTAATTGCTTCATTTGGTTAATGAGCGTATGACTTGAGGCGGATACCAGTCAGATTCAGCTTGATGTGCCTGCCACTGACTGAAACAGGGTCTGCAAAGAGACAGCTCCTTGGATGGCAGAAGGAAGATTCAATAAGATGAGTCTTTTCACTGGAGTTTTGATGGCAAAGATGAATGAATAAACTTAGAAAATTTGAGGAGGGCGTTTTTTTTTTTTTGCCATTTTGTACTGCAGCTTTTTCTCAAGATACAAAAACAGTGGACTGCGTCATTAGAGACACATTTGACTGGAAATAGAATGTTCTCATTTTCACAAGAAGTGAGTTGTTGAGTAAAGAGAGATCGCAACATGAAGGGGTAAAAAAGAGAAAGTACAACAAAAGATGACAGAAAAATACAACTAATACATGAAATGAAGGAACAAGTTAATGATGTTAATGGATGTTTGTTAGATGACTAAGCCCTAAGGAATCACAAGGCGTGGAAATGGAACTTCCTGAGAATTTTTGGCGGAGAAGAAACTAGAAAAGGAGGAAAAATCTTTGGAGAAGAGAACAGAGAAGAATCTATCGTCAAGTGGACTGTAAATTGTGACGATGGAGCTTTTGGAAGCGTTTTACCGCAGAAAGCTCAGAAAGAAGGAAAAAAAACTTAAGCCGGATCCCTCAGATGGAACAATATGCCGGTCGCCATCAGAGGCCAACGTTAACAGCTTGGCAACCGGTTTCATATCCAGAGTGCTCAGATTCACCTCCAGGTAAAACAACAAAACAGAACATATTCACAGAGTAAAGTAGTTCACGAAAAGAGGCAATATCCTAAACATTGTCAGCAAACCAAAGCTTTTATTTATTTATGAAAAACAAAGTTATGAAGTGAAATTTTAACAAAATCTTTACTTACAAACTATCAAAATGTTAATTTTTTTTAAACATGGAAACGTTTCAAATTCAGAATATTTTTTTGTAACTTGGACATGACTGTTTTTCTAACTGGTCTCTTGCCCTGATGGAACTTTGATGACCTACACAACAGTTAAGACATGTATGCATTACTGATGAATCTGAAATAAGATGGGTGACATGTAAATAACATTTAATTTTTTTTTAATGTCACCACTGAAATGGAGATGATCATTCATGACCCAGACATGACATATTCGATATCTCTAACATATGATTTGTATAAAGTCTAAAATAATCATATTTTGACATTATTTTGAATAATCAACAAAACATCAAAGACTTAAACATAATTTTTTGGAACTTGATTTATATCTGTAACATAATATAGGTATAACCTAATATTACTTTTAAAATGCTAGACACAACTTGAAGACAAATTTTCTTGCCCAGAGAGCCTTGGAATTTCCTTTGTTGATTAATGCAGGCTTTGTAATTCATTCTAAAATATTGCTGATTTGGATATAACATGTATTACTTTAGCACTGACTTGAGAATACCCCATAGACGTAACTGTGACATTAACTTTGTGAATTGTAAATTACCAGGTAAATACTAGCTCATTCTTACCAGTGGATAATATTAAGTAATGAAGTCATTGTGAGACTCAAAATTTAAATGTGACCCAAAAAAGCAGTGACATCCTGTCATTATCCAGGTCCCTGTAGTGTAAAGTCATGCAGGCTTTAATGTCTTCTGTCTCCATCTTTGTCAGATAAAATCATTTCCTGTTTATCGCTACAAGAATAAATACTGAACAACAGGACATGTCAAATGATGATGCTAAACATGTTGATTATTACAACAAGCCATGCAAGACAATGTCACTTTTCAGAAAAGACATTAAAATTATTATTATGCCAATGGAAAAAGAAGATAAACATATAAACAGATCCACATGATTTTATTACTGAAATAATGTTGTTTGTTTTTTTTTTTACCTAATGCCATTTCTAATGAGATTTTTTTCTAAACTACAAGGTCAAAGTGTTTGTAATATTATTTAGCATTTGGAAAGGCCAAGACTAAAACGAAAACAGGAAATTATGAAAGTGTGAAAAAATTAGACATATTTTCAATTCATACCTGATCATTTTGAAATGAAATGAAATGAAAATGAAATGAAAAATACTTTATTAGTCCCAGAAGGGAAATTCAACAAAATGTTAATTTGACAGTTTTTATGTTTATAACAGAGCTCTGTTGTTGATCGTGTTGACTCAGGTTGTCTTAATATCAATCACGTGCCCATTAATCCTTCAGATAATGAAAAAGACATTTTGTGGTATTCAAATTTTAGCTGTAAATTTCATTTTACTACATTGTGCACTTCAAAACTGAAACAAGGTGGCATCAAAATACAGGTGTGGAATATATGTGGAATTGTCGTAGAAGTATAAAATTAAGGAAAAATAAGTATACTAATTGAAAGGCAAGAGTAAATAGAGATGGAATACAGATGGCAATCATTCTGAAGGAACTCATTGTTCTCCTTTTGTGCAACAATTGGAATTAAAGCTTTAAGCAGCATTTATTGGCCCCTTGCATCCATTTCCACTGTCCCCAGGTGCCTTTCCCACGCCAGTCGGGAATGAAAACATTACAGAAATAATTATATTCAGCAAAAAAATGGAAAGGGAAAAAAGTTGATGCCCAGCCAGAATCCAAAGGTATGAAAACAAAAAGTGGTGAGAAATCTACTCAGAACTGAGTTTTAAACTGCCACTTCAAGACTGTTACTAAGACAGTTTTTTATTAATTAAAAAAATATATATAAAGAGTAGGAGATCTAATGTACAGAGCAGATTTACAGAGGCTCATCCAACCTTTTTTTCAGAATGCTTAACTCCTGTAGCACAACTGTGTTTGATGAGACAGTTTCAACTCAAAAACACTGCTGCCAGTTTCAACAAAAAAAATAAAATAAAAATAAATGGAAAACTGAGCAGATTACTACTGCTATGAGATCTTTTTTAGTGTCCACCAACTGCCTGCAGAACACACTTAAAATGTTCATCCCCTCCCAGGAATCTAAATTCAAAGCTAAATCTTTCACATTTTTGTGTGGTAGAACCACCCATTTCCTGTTTCACAGTGAATTATGCAGGCGCGTCCACCCACAAAACTTTGTATGGTGCATGAAGACATTTATCAGTATTGTCTGTAAGAATCTCAGGCTGATCTGATGAAGCACTGACAGAGGACAATTCATGTCCCCTTTACCAGAAGGTACATAGCACAGAAGGTGGTGCTATGCTCAAATACACAGTATATCGTAAGGTAAGTGGCTACCAATTACCTGCAGAACAGACTTTATATGTCTGTTCAGAAAATCAACCATGAACTAAAAAAATTCTGAAAAAAGAGTTATGATCATGGTAACATATAAAGTATATTTCTGCTCACTTTGGTGACTGATTAAAAAAATTAGGTGTCAAAAAATATGTGTTTGGTGTCCAAAGTTAGAAAATGTCACTGTGCGTGTACCATTTGACCAATCTCAGATCATTTGGAATGTTGCTTCCTAATTATCAGGAAACCTGAGCAACATTACTACTGTTCTTAGGTCCTTTTTCTAGCCTCCAGTTACTTGCAGAATAGGCTTTAGATGATAATTGCCTTCCAGGGAGCAATAAGTTATTTTTAATCAATGTGTGTCAATTTCTGTTTTC